>JAWWES010000041.1:69513299-69541311 GCA_035583135.1 Lophotriccus pileatus
ATTCATTGGTTCTGTGTTTTTCAGATGTATGTATTTTGAAAGCATAATTTCTATGATCAAGAACTCAAAGGTGACCACTTGAGAACCACAGAACTGCATTTTTCTAAGTAAAAGTGTATCACTAAGTGATGTGAACACATATTGAAAGGGTGTTCTAACTTTACAGAGGTATCCTTTTATACTACCCCACAGCCATATTTGGAGTCCTTCCTAAGGATTTTAGTCTCTGATTCCTGACTGCTTTGCACGGACTGTGTAAATTCAGGAAGGTGGGGTTTCAGTCTTGTCCCTCAGGGTGTTCAAGATTCTACCTCACAGCTCTCAGCAGAGCCAGGTTTCCACATATCCAGCAGCTGGTTCATGGACCACATGAGGCTCAGTCTCAGCCTTTGGAATTTTGTGGTCATGAACTCTACACTGTCCCACAGGCAAGCCTCACTTGGGCTTTTGCAACCATGGATGACACAGAGTTTCCCAGGCTTTAGGCTTTCTTTTGTGTGCCTGAGGTTGTCTGCTTGATGGATCTACCACATACACCTTACACTCTACCATGTCCTCATAATACCAGACACCTGGCTCTGGAAAAGCTTAAAAAAAGTCCAGGCATTCTGGTGGTCTCCAGCTTTTCTTTGTCTGTTCCTCACAGGTAACTCCTTGTCTTGAAAAATTGTGCTGATACTCGCAGAAAAGGAAAATGTGAATACAACATATATGAGGAATCAACTGACTTGCTTTGCTTAGATCTTCTACAGCAGAGGTTGGAGAGGGATGAACTTATGTCTCTGTTCATCATCTGTGTCATGATCTCAGTCAGCAATTTGAATTTTCGTAAAACTCAAGATCATCTCCAGGGTATGAAAAACCACATCAATCTTCACATAAAAAAAGATGCCATGTTTTGGAGTGTACACAGATTTCTTATGGGTTGCATGACACAGTCTGGAGCTGTGTTTTGGTGCAGCCATTTAAAAACATAGTGGACAAGAATCCAAGAAGGTAGGTGCAGAAGACTTGGACAGAAGATGTGTGAACACGCTGAAGGTGATCAGAGAAAGCTAGAAGCCTGTTGCATTTGAAGGGTACAAGTCTATTATGGAAGGAATACTTCAAAGAAGAAACTATGAATTCCTTATTTCTTAGAAGATTTTGAAAAATACACAGAGATTACTTTGAAAAAAAGGGGAGGTGGTGATGGTGGCCCATTTCTAGGGCCACCTGAAAATTGTATTTAGCAGTAGCATGGCCAGTCCATCCTTTTGGAGTATGTATTTATACAAGAGAGTCCTTCTACAACACACAGGAAACTCTCAACCTTCCTCCTCATCTAAATTACAGATATCTTATTTCAAAGGAAAAAAAAAAAAATCAACCCCTCATATCATCCTCTCAAATTTATTAAAGCATCTCTTTTTGCCACTTCATCTGCCATTTTATTTTTAATTTTAAATAAAATGGATGAAAAGGTTAAAATCATGAGAAAAACCCACAAAACCAAACCAAAAATTCCAACCACTCGTGAGAAAGGATGGAGACATAGACAAGTTACAGTAGCATATGAAGAAATAAATGGTCCCTGCATATTTCATTAGTGACTGCTTTTAATAAGAATTTGGGTTTGTATTTCTACCTTTGATTTTTTTTCCCAAATTCCTTATGAAAAGAAAAATTAAGCTTAAAAATTTATAAGTGTGGGTATTTATGGCTTTAAATAACTGCATTTTCATATCTGCTTGAAAACTTTTATGCAACAAACATCCCACTTATAAAAAAATGCCTGCTGTCTATTTACACTTCAAAAAAATTATTTTCCTGAATAACATAGTCTTAAATATCTCCTTTCCCAGCTTCAGATAATCCTGATTTTTGAACTACTAATCAACCACATTTCCTACCAAAGCCAATGCGAGATGCTTGGTTTTATGATAATCATGATATTTCTAAAAAGTTTCTAAATAGGGTAGTAGCCCAGCTGGCTGAAAAACTATGGACCTAGTTATGAGATCTCTACATAGTACAACTGCAAGGGAATAAGCAAAACATCATCAGTAAAGAAATTTTCACAGCATATGTAACACAAATTAAATGTTACAGAAACAAGATTTGCATGAAGCACCTCTAGCACCATGTATGAACCCAAGGGGGAAGAAAAAGGTGTAGTTAATAATGTTCATTAATTACAAAAGTTTCTTACATCTAAGTTTTCTTGTGTCCTACATTCTAGAGAGCTGCCTACTTTAAAACATCATTTCTTTGAGATAGTTTGATGTTTATTGTTGTTTTTTTTTGTTATGGTGAATAAACTTACAGTATCTGTGACGTTCATGTGATTCCTATTCCCATTGGAGGATGAAGTTTGCTTTGGTGAAATGAGATTCTGGCAAAAAAGGCTATTAATAAATGTAACTTCTTATGCGTAGCAAAGTATTTTGTGTACTTGCAGCATAGGGAGTTCTTCAAGTGGTTTTCTTTTATGAATAATTGTAAATTTAATGTTGGCATCAATAACTTCTTTAAATGGCTCATTCTATATCTGAGTTACACACTTCTTAGCAGCATAGCTCAGCTTTGATGAATCTTGTACATAATTTTGGTTTATACCATATGAATACAAAAGCAAGGAAGATGCTGGAATTGTTCAAATTACCTGCCTCTTAAATGGTTTTGGGAGAAAAGGGATGCATTATGCTTTAGTCAATGAGACTGTAGAACACAACGGAATCAACATTTTTTGACTTGTTATCTGATTGCACAACAGATTCAGAAAAATCAAAAGGCAACACACCTCCCAAAAAATAAAAGTTTTCTCAAAAATTAATGTTTGATCTAGGCAAGAAGGATTTTCCTGAAAACAACTTTCTACTGGAGTCTGTGGGTTTGCTAGACAACTATAACCAAACAGTTAGTAGAAGCTGTGATGTTATTTGCTCTAGGGCATCTCTATATGCTAATTAGAGTTCTTTCCACATAGGATACAGCACAGAGTAAAGGCAGGCGCAGATACAGCTTGAATTGCTTTGAAGTCAGTGTTTGTAACTGCTACCATCAAGCAGAAAGTGTCTGTACATGCTGTCATTCCAAGAGTTCCATATATGTGAGGAAGTTTTACTTGTTAGGGCTTTAAATACCCCTCTCACCCCCATATGGAAAACCCTCAGTGTCTTGAGGTGGCTTTGGCTGAAGCCATTGCCTCGGTTCTTTTGGGTGCATCCCATCAGACACCATGGAGTTGTGTATGCTTGGATTTTTCAAATACATCTTAACTATGTCCCGCTTCCCTGAGGGTAAATCACGATTGTTTCAATCTTTCCCATACACCTCAGGGGCCTGGGATTTCTGAAGCCAGGTCTTACTAGTCAAGACCAAGGCATTGAGGACCTCTGCCCTTTTCCATAAACCCTATCACCAGTCTCCTGACTCGTTTAGCCCACTGGGTTTCCTTTCACTTCACCCATAGAAGTGCTTCTTGTTGCCCTTTCCAGATTTAGCTCCAAGAAAGCTTTGGTTTTCCCAATTCCATCCTGGCTTACTTCACTCTCTATATTCCTTCTGACCTTACTTCCATCTCCTGTCTTCTTCCTTCTCGTGTTTGAGTTTTATGAGGAGCTTCTTGTTAATCCATGGAGGCCTCCTGTCTCCTTGACTTGATTTTCTGAACTTTGGGATGGACTGCTCTTGAGCTTGGTAGAATTGGTCCTTCAAAATCAGCTTGCTTCCCTGAACCTTTCTTCTTTCATTCACCTTTCTTCTTTCATGGACCCAAACCCATGGGATTCCTCCAAGCAGGTCCCTCCAAAGGGCAAAGTCAGCTCTCTAGAAGCCCAGGGCTGTGATCCTGCTCTTTTTGCCCCATTCCTCCCTCTCAGAATCCTGAGCTCCACCATCTCAAGGTCACTGCAGTGAAGCTGCCCCGATCTTCTCATTCCCAAGCAGTTCTTCCACGTCTGCAAGTATGAGGCCCAGCAGAGCACCTGTCTCTTTGGCTCCAGAATTACCTATGTAATCCTTCAAAGAAGATATTTAAGGATCATATACGTACGTGAATTGGGCCACCCAGTATCTTAGACAAATCAGTGTCTCACATGTAGATACTACAACATAAAACCATTAGTTATTTTCAAGTTTAGAGGGTATATGACTAGCAGGGGCCTGGGCACCCTATTTCACCTCTTAGAACTGTATTTTAGTTTTAGTTGCACAGTAGAAAGACCTATCTACATGGCACATCTTTGTCAAGTGATGTTTATTTGTATTTTGGAGGTAACATGGTTTCTGTGGTTGGGGTCATAATTGCTGGTATCTTTTCTGGCATTGCGGCAAAGCAATGTCGGAAAAGTGCAAAGTGAACAATTACAGAATGAAGCAGGTACACCCCTAAAAGGCTTAAAAGATAATAAGGTCTTCTTGAAAATGGCTGGGTTTTTTCCCTGATCTCCCTCCTTCTGCCCAGTATACAGTAGGAAGACTGAAGTTTCTGGGACCCCAGGGAAGAGTTTAATGAATAAATGTCCTGTGTTCTACCTTATATGAATCCTGCCTTAGAAAAAAAAAAAAAAAAAGAGGTTCTTAAAGTTGATGAGCTACAGATTTGAAGTCTTTCCCTCTGCTCACACATGCCTTGGAAAAAAAGATAAAAGACAAAATAACCTCCAGCTGAAATTAATAAAACTATCCTCTTGCAGTTTGAATAAAATGTAAGGGTTAGACTTTGAAAAGTTGGAGTCTAAGACATACTCCAAAACTTAGGCTGAGGTTCTTTAGTCCTGATTTTTTCTCCAAGCAATGAGCTCTCAGCATTTCCTACTAAAGAAGATAGAAATTTCTGAGGGCTGATATGTCTTAAAAAGTGGGTCTTTTAAAAATGGATTCAACATGTTATTTCAGAAGTAAGTGAAATACTGATTTAAATATCAGGCCTGAGGTTTATTCCTGCAAGAGAACAAGTGTAAGCAGATAATTTGCATTGGGTCACTTCTAAACTCAGTCCTTAGTGCCATGGTTTGAGATGGGGATTAAAGTGGATGGGAGAAGAGTGAGGGAGAAACACCTCAAGTTGCCCATCTTTTAGTCTTCCTTTTAGTTGCCCACCTTTTAGTCTTCCTTTCACCTTCTGTGCCACGCAGAAAATCTGCACTGTAAGTGGTAGCACACATTTCTTCTTACCCTTCCAGTGGTCATACAAAATTATGATTTTGCAACTTTTCTAGCTCCTGTTTTCTTTACGTGCATGGGTGGGCTGAACTGGTGTAATTCATGTGTAGTAAGAGGCTGTTTCTGTCAGACTTGGTCCTGCTCTGATCCTCACTACTTTTGCCATCCTAGTTCTCAAACAGTGCATGAACTCCCCGTTTCCAAACATGGGAATTAACTACATTTTCCATGAAATGTCCGTTTAAACATTTGGGAGTTCAGGAAATGTACTGCCACCTTTTTTTTTTTAGGTGGTACTTATGCAGCATATTAGGGAAGACAAGCACCATGCTTTCTTATGGAAAGATTACTTCTTCCTTGATATGTCCCTTAGCAAACATAAGAAGGATTTTGTGGATGTGCATGAAACAAGGCAAAGCTGCAACAAACGTGACTTCAGCCAGTTCCACCGCCAAAGTCCTAGCAAAATTATTCATTCTCAGATAAATCTTTAATTGGTTCCCCTTTTAATACTATTTCTGGACCCCAGAGACCTTTCTAAAAAGCCTCTGTGGAATATTTTTCTCCATTTTTAATTAATTATCTGCAATGTAAATTAATGCACAATAGCATTTTTTTTTTAAAGTCGAGAGGAAAGCATTTTCACTGTAAATTAAGATTCCTCCATCAACAATTTTACTGCAGCTAAGCTGCATCTTCTCTGTTCTAAAGCTCCAGACTCTCCTTCGTGATGTTGCTCTGCAGCAGTAAAGAAAGAAACCACCGCTTCACAATGCTAAGCACTCCAGTGGGAAACACAAACAGAGTGCATAAACCAAAGCATTCATTTCATGAGATTTTATTAAAAGGTTTCACCTCTAAATTGAGCTGTCATACGCTGTTGGGAAACTTTTTACCACAGTTTATTTTAACTATGTATAAAAACATTAAAAGAATGAAAATTCTGCAGTTTTTCATATAAAAGGCGTGACCTTTCACACACTACCAGCAAGCTATAGTGCATTTAATCAAATTGGTTCGAAAGTAAAATCACGCCGAATGTGAGGATTTTTTATTTTTTTGCTCCCCCCCCAATTCTTAGGAGTGACCCCAACCTTGTTAACATGCTGCAGATTTCTGTGTATCTCTGCAGCAGGCTCTTTGGAGTTCACTCCGACAAAACTACAGCGCATGATTAAAAGATATCCTCTAGATGAGAAGGACGTTCAGTAATTTATAAATCATTCATTTGTGACATAGCTTTATACAGCTTTTCAAGGAATTGCATTAACTGCTTTTGCAGCTTCCTCAAATGTTGCTTTCAGTAGACAGTGTCATAGGTCATTACCAGTTTTTCCCTTATGTAAGCAATTCCAACTTTCTATTAAAAATACTAATTTCCACTCCACTACAGTATCTTTTGAAGTAGCATGTATATTAAAAAAAATTCACAAGTTGCTTTGAAATATTAAAGGAATATATTTAAGTGAAGGGCTTTCAGGCAGGTTGTTTTTCTGTATTCCTGATGACAGAAAGATTTTAGCCTACAAAGTCAATAGTAAATTTTATTAAAGTCATTATTTTCCTGTTACAGGCCTTGTGCTTTAAATAAACTATAGCTGACAATGCTGTCTTACATACTGTCATGCTGTAAAACAGCCTTTCTTTATTACCACAGGGACAACTCATTTAGAACTTTGAAAGTGTTTTCACACTGGAGTTGCTCATTTGTGGTGCTGGCCGATGGCTGTTCTTGACGAATACCTTTTATAGCTGGAACTTTCTCCTTTTTTTCTTTTGAAGATACAGGGGAGAAAAAAAAAAAAAAAGAACTTGCAAACCCAACATTTTCCTGTTTTCCTGTTAAAGATAAATATTCTATCCACACCACTGGAGACATATCTCAATCTTCCCATAATAATTTTGCTGTGACAGCTTGAAAAGTCTTACCCTAACCCAAATTTTTCTCGATTAGTCAAATGCAAACTGATGGTAGCTCCAATTAAGTAAAAAGGAGAATTTCCTGTTATTCAAATGTTGTTTTTTCATTACTATTACAGGCTTGGGACCCTGGCTGAGGCTGTAGTTTCCCCAGACTGTTGCTTTGATAGGAAAGCCAGCACAAGGAATTTTCACCCTCTCCCTCTCACTGTACTCACTCCTCTGTTGGCGGCCCCTTTCCTAAGTGAGACTGGCATTTACAGGACCTTGTCTCTTCTGTAAAATTTCTATTGTAAGCTCAGGTCAGTTCAGGCTGCTGTTTAGTCACATGGTCCCTCAAGAAGTGGCACACCTTCAGCTCAAGGAAATAGACAGGGCAGGGTAAGAGGTGGTTTGGGGTTGGTTTTGCCACTGCTGTGATCAGTTTTCTGATGCTGCTGGCAGAGCTTCTGGGTCTGCCCTACTGGGGATTGTGCCATGGTGCAGCAATACATCCACCCCTGCCTGCTGCAAGAAGGCCAGATGATAAACTTGATGAACTTGAAATTAGGCATGAGTGTTACTGTACCAACTTGAAGCCCTAACAAGCAAAAGAGATAAAGGTGGGAAGAGAGGTGGTATAGGCACTTCAAGGTCTTCTGACTCCCATTTTCATGTCTTCTCCCCAAGTCAAATGATTTTTTTAAGCCCACCTGAGTATAAGTAAGAGTAGTTTGGGGCTCTTTGCATTGGATATATCTTCTTGCTCTTCATGCAAAATTTCTATTTTTGCCCCATGAGAAGATATGTTCTTGACTGTCTAACTTAGCTCCAGGCCTTCATCACAGAGCCATCCTGCCTGCTCCCTGAACTGTCATCAGCTGTTGTTGTCATGCAAATAAGGCTACAGCCAGGCCAATTTTGTAAATTGTCCAGATGAATGAGTTATACGAGCAAATGTTGCTTGAATTACAGACGGATAGCTTGATCTTTGTATTTTTCTGTTCTGAATATATTTCTATGAATGAAGCTGTCTGCGTTGATATCTGAAAAATTAAGTTTATCTCTTTGAACCTGTGTTAAAAACAGTACTGCCAGAGTCATCCAAATTTAGAGTTGAAAAGGCCACAGGAGATGATCTAGCTGACCTCTCTTGACCAACAGAGAGTAACATTGCCTAGAACCTCTCCCAAGTGTTTGTCTAAACTGGATCTAGCCACATAGCTAAAAATCTTTTCCATGCAAACACCACTTAAAAATTCCCTTTGAAGTAAATTAAACCATGTTTTTCTAGGTGTGTGTCCCATTCCCCCCCTTTTGGACCTTTGGGGAAGAAGCAAGTGCTACCTCTTTGTAGTGACTTTGTGCATTGAAGGTGGACATTTTGCTTTCTGATTTCCAAGCTGTTCGAACCCAGGTTCATCTTACAGAGTTTCTAATACTTCAGTGTTGCTAAAATCTCCCCTTTTCCCTTTCTTCTCATTATCCCATCTCCAGATCTTCCCTCACCATGTGCCAGGACACATGCCCATATGATCTCTTTAAAAGCACACTCCAGAAAACAAGCCTAGCAAAACCAGCCTAATAGCTTTCCACTGAGTTATTAAAGTGGCTGATGACAGACTCCAGTAAGGATCAAAAAACAGTGGAGAGGAGTGGATGTGATCACACAGCTCTGAGTAGGCAAGGACTGAATCCGGGAGGGTGAAAGAGGCAGTGGACTGGCTGGATGGCTCTGGTACCCACAGACCTGCAGCCTCAGAACACAAATTTATGCTGAATTTTATTTAGCACAGCTGAAAACCTGCTGCTGAGAGAGCCAACCCTTTCTCTCCCCGTTCCACACTGCTGTGTTCCCATGTCTTCCTGGATCAGTGAATCACATACCTTCATGATCTGTAGTTTAGTGGGCTAGTTTTCCATCAAGCCAGTAACCAACTCAATTCATAGCCTCCTAGGCACAGGATAAAGATGTGAATGACACAGCAGCAGCAAATGGACAGGCATGGAACCCGTGGCAACATTCCACCACTCAGGTTACATATCAAACAAGAGGACCAAATTCTTCCTTTTACTTTATGCTGATTTACATGTATTTGGAAGAAGTAACTACTCTGCTTTATTCAGCTAGTCAAATCAATCCTGAATAACATCCCAACAGAAGAACTTTAACCCAAATAGTGGAAATCAGACTATATATTTCCTAGGCTAAAGTATTCTGAATCACAGATACTGAAAGACACCATTAGAAATAGGAAACTCCTCATGGAAAACTCTCAAGTGGGCAGAGAGAAGACTAAACGTGTTTTGTGTCCTTTGCTATGAATATTTGCTTTGGTGAGACTATATCACTCATTTTTCCCCCAAAGTGGCTAATTTAATTGTTCTTTGTACACTTTTAGGAAGTATTTGAAATGCAGAGGCTATAAATTTAGCATTTGTCAGTTTGGGCTATATGTAGAATATGCATCTGGTGCTCTGCTGACATCCCAAAGCTTGTGATTCTCGACAGGGAATATTTATTCATAGATATGCAACCAGGAGGTCACATTTAGAGTCTGAATCCATTCACTGTACTCATGATTTATAATAAACATTCTCTCTTTGGGTCACCTATGCTTTAATTTGCTGCATGTTGAATGGACTTGCTTCGAATGAGGGAGCTTAAACACACATCAATGATTTTTAAGTCTCAGTATGTCAGCTGTGTCTAGAAATAGCACTAAAATTTCAGAAATTATATTCCAAGTACCCATGTTACAGTGATTTTTGTCCTCCTGGACATCAACAGGTATTTTGCTCCTTCAAGCTGTGGATTTCAATAGATTAAAATGCTCACTAGTGTTAGCTATCTGCTGCAGAACCATCTGTCCCACCTGCAGAACTGCCCGAAGACTGTTACCCAGACAAAAGACACAGAAAGGCTGTTTCAAATTCTGAGTTGATCGTTTCAATATATAGCAGTAGATATCCAGCCCACATTTTGCAACTAATTTTTGCTAGGTCTCCCTGCCAGAAATTGTGGAAATTTTTTTTCCTTTTCCCCCTACAGTCGTGTCCCTCACGCTTCATGTAGCTAATGTAGATTCTATCGAAAAGCGTGATTTGTGATGTTTGTGTGTTACTGTTTACTTAAAAGTGCTAAAACCACCTTTTCTTATCAACAGGAAACTTTCAAGATATTTAAAAGCATGCCTTTAAACCTTCTGGCAGCAATAAAGCAAAAATGGCAGGTGGCTGTATGAAAGAAGCAGGATATGTTTATACTATAACTAACCATGGGGTCGCGAGGAGGGGGGGAATTATACCAGATACAGTGGGCTGGAGTCTCAACTCAGTTACAAAGGTGCAAATCCAGAGTAATATTCTGTTAGCACCAGTGCTTTTAAAAGAGTTAGACTATCTCAGCGTGTGAATCAACAACAAACACAACAGAAAGACATAAAAAAGAACTGTATTTGTTCTAAAAAGAGCTGTATTAAATTTGTTTGGGCAAGTTTGCCCACTTTCCTGCTGAACCAGGCTTGAGTGTGCATTTGTTTGGTTGCCAGTGCACCACCAAGGAGCACCTAATTGATTTGAGCATGTGCATTTTTCAATTTATGGAGCTGAACCTTCTCAGGTTTATAACACCACTTAGATGCTTTGCTGTTTGGATACACCAGTGTTGTTCCTGATACTGTCTGCTGTTCTTCCAGTGGGTAGACTATGAGAAGAACAGAAGTTCAAGTATAAAAGCTTTTTTCCTAACCCTGTTTAATGCAAGCTTAGATCAGATTCAGTGATTAACCCCCCCTCAACTTCTACTTCTCTACCAATGCTCAAGCATCTCTGTAAAGTATTAAGCAACACCAACTAGGAGTCATTATACTAGTTTGTGGTACTAGAAGGTGCAATGCCTGTGGGATGGGAAAGGTGAAAAATTCAAGTTCATTTGGGAAAATAAAAGTTGAATTTTCTTTTCAGGTGAAAAAAAAAAGATTTAAAAAAGTTGTAGCCACCTTTTTTCCCCCATCTGTCCAGCCCTAGCCAGTCCTCTCAAACCATGCACAAGCAGGATCTGCAAAAAAGTAAAGCAAGAATTATTTTAGTAAGGTAATCCCCATACCTGCACATTAGAAGCATGTAGCACTGTGCAGGCCAATCACATTGGGTAAGAACAGTGGGCAAGACTCAGCTTTTAGTAATGTTTTTTACCTCTGCAAAATCTATGAGCCTTTTGAAAACTAAGTCCTTGTTGTTGTTTTCCTGCCTTTTTTTTCTGTATTGTGCTTCAGTGGAATAAGGACTTTGAGGGAACTTGGGCTTATCTAGTCCTCCTATTCAGTGGTCTTTGAATCACAAAAGATTAAAATCTAAGTACTGGCAACATTTGAAAATTGTTTCCTGTATTCTTGTAGCTGGCTGTGGGAAAGGGGGAGTTGTTGTGATACCAAAGGCCCCTTCTGTTAGAAAATGATTGTTCCTGGTTAAAAAAAAAAAAAACAAACAACAACAAAAAAAATCAAAGTGCCCCCAAAGACTTGAAAGGTAGTAGTTTAATAAGCTACATTACTTGAACTGTTTTTCTCCCCCTGTCTTTTTCATGTAATAGACTCCTTGGTGCTAGTGACCAGAGTGACACTGGAGGCAGCAGGCAGTGACACATTACAGGCATTCCTCTAACTGACTTTTATCCGGCGACTCTGAGTGCAGGTGCGAGCTGAATTGTGCAAGGTAGTTCAAACTCCTCTCTCTGATTTCAGCCTTTCCAGGGGGTCAACTGCTTATGAAGAATATCCATTATTTATACCTTTCAAGAGAATTACATCAGCAGGAACATATGTATTCATGTAATAAAGCTAGAAAGTACCATGCAAAGCCACGCTGCTTTAAATATGTATGTGAAACACACTAAGCCAAGTGCTGTATTGACTTGTACCTCTCTTACACCTCTGACTTCAGCAAAAGCACACTGGCTGTAAGAGGGCAACTTTGGCTCAGTGGAACTAACTAATGTGTGCTGGTTCAGCTACCCCTGTTGCACATGCAGACATGTACACGTGTCATATGTGGCTTGGGGCTTCAGTCCCTCATTATCTGCTGGTGTCAGGAGCGATGTGTGGTGATGTGCTTTCTTCCTGAGCCTAGCTTAAGTGTCACTGATCACTTATTGCAAACAAACACAGGCCATTGGTGCCTTTCCAGGAGCTAAGGTGTTTTCCTGTCAAGGACTGTGTTCACACATCACAGAGATTTAGTCCCTGCCTGCTGATCAACAAAAACCTTGGCCTTCATTACAGAAATCAAATTTACATCTCCAGAAAGAGTGGAAACATAAATGTTGTTTCATCCTGGCCTCTGGCTCTGAGCTGTGGCATTACTTATCCTGAGCAACTATATTTCTCTTGGCTAAATTAATCAATTGCGCTTTCAGGGCAGGTCCCTTTTTTTCCTCAAGGAAGAAACTGCATCACATTAGCTACCAGTCAGCTTCAAACCTTTCACTTTGGACTATGCTCAAAGAGAGTCTAGCCAGAGAAAAAAACTGGAATCAATACACTACGCCAGCACAATCTGGATTTCAGGTCAGCATGTAGAGAGAGAAATGGCATTTGTGAGACTGATGGCCAGTGAACTGCTGCTTCTGGGCAAAGGGCAGACTTCCATCCTCAGGCTCCTGGACCTGTTTGCAGCAATCAACCCAGGGACATTAGGACAGCAGTTTGCACAAGGACTGTGGGGTTTCACCTGAACTGTTACAAGTTTTGTTGAGAGATACATCAAAAACTCCAACTTCAGATCTCTCTAGGTGTGAACTCCTCCAAGGATCAACTTTATTTGTACCCTTTTCACACTGTCTAATGCAGTCTGGAAGAGAAATAGTTAAAATGTGACTGACAAATGCTAACAGAATGGTGAATATCAAGCAAGTAGGAAAAACATTTGTATGTTCCAGAAACTAGGGAAGTTGTAAAAGATAGTGGTAACATGAATCAGATTGAGAGAACAGACCTGGTCCCAAGACAATCTCTCCTAGGGGCTGGATAAAAAGCAGGATTTCTGGTAAGTGACAGGTTACTTTTACTTTCAGTCCAAGCTGGAAATTCACAGCCATTTTTTAATTGTGATCTTGGTACCACAAATACACCTTCTGGCATACAGGTAAAGCTCTTGCTTTATATTGGGCAAACTTTTTTTACACCAGAATGTCTGCAACTATCTCCAACCCACAGCCTGAAGTATTCTCAGCTTCCAGGAGGTGTGATAATGATGAATTTCAGTGAGATGAAAATTGCTCCAATTTAAGGATAGCTCAACCATTTCATATTTGACAGTAAAATATACTAATTTAAAAAAAAAAAAAAAAAAGGAAAGTATAAAGATTTGGGCTTTGTACGTGCAATGCATGAATAGAAAATCCCTATCGACATCATTTACTGAACTCAAAATCCTTCAGGATAAGTTCCCTGAAAATTAAAACAGACATCAAGCTATACATCTAGATGAAAGACTTCCACAGCTTTACACATACAATGCACCCAGAAACCAAGTTTCCAAAGCCTCAGTTAAAGCATCTAATATCCAAGTCTACATTGATAGCCCTACACATGAAAAAGACAATATTTACTCTGTCTTATGGTATTAAATTGGAGTTTTTATCACACACTTACAAACCAAGTGATAAATCCAAGCCCTTTCATCAAAGGTATTTTAAATTGGAATTTCCAGGCACCTCCTAAGACCAGATGAAAACCTTTTGGCTGATCTTCACATAAGAGATGGTACCATATTTACATTACTGATTCAGAAGCCTACTTCTCTGCTCTCAGCTATTGTCATCCTGTATTTGTCTTTCATCCTGACATAATCTTTTAGAAGCTTTATTATTTTAAAATTCAGATGCATAAAATGACTTGTTTTACTTCTGCCTTCCAAAGTTTGGTCACAGTAGACAATACTGTTGCTTTGCTGTTATTTGTGCCATATTGAACCAGCATTTCTGACATTGCCTTCCATCTTTTGACTCCACTTTTCTGACAGCAAGCCTGTCTTGCCACCCATCTGCCCCTACTACCAAGAGATCTCTCCTGTGCAAGATTTCACTAAGTAAATTCCACACTCACATCCCTCATCTTCTGCTGCTTGTCTCAGCATGTATGGGAATCTTTTCTGACCTTGAAGCCAACAAGCTCCCCATTCCAGTGACATATTCAAGATAGCCCAGGTTAATGTAGCTCTTCCAATCCATAATTTTGAATGTGTTAAAGTACAAAGAGATCCTTCTGTAGCTCCATGTCTTTTCTGTTTGATCTAAACTCGTTCTCAAAATCTCTGCTTCTACCTCCTTCCATCAATCCCACCCTTGTTTGGTCATAGTTTCACTACCAGCTGTGATGCCAGTTGCAGTAATGAGAGGCCATAAATCCTTTCATATCTGCTATATTTCATGTTGTCTGTTCTCAGTGCATGCAGATGATGAAGTCATTAGTGTTCACGTTATGTTAATTAATGTTGATGTAAATATTTCATCTCAAGCTTCTCTTCTATTGTGACAGCTATAGGAATTACTATCAGAATCGACTGTTGCCAATGGTCAGCCAATCTGACTATTAATATTTACTAATTGTATGCATTTAAATAGCTTATACAAACAACTCAATGATGTGATCTCATGTTTCTGCTACACAGGTTTTTCCTTCTAGATGTCTGTGGTTATAATACAAAATAGAAAGAGAAAAACCATACAGTCTTGTACCATGTGTAAAATCATTTACTGTGTTTTGTCCCAGCAGAGATTGTAAATTCATTGAGAAAAAGACATCAGTGCATATTTCACAGCATTTAGCACAGTGAGGTATCAGTCTTAATTCAACACCTTCTTTCTTTAATAAAGTGTTTGAACTATTCTAGAGCACCAATGTTGAGATGCCAAAGTCTGTCTAATTTGGTGGTCTAACTTTCTGGACAACTGAATGCACAGCCTTTCTTCTTGTGCTGCATATGCATGCTCTCATATATGCTGTGTGATGCTGAGCAAGCAGTTTCAAGTCTTGCAAATGTCGGAAAAAATGGGTATATTTTGATAGATACGTAAAAGAATCTAAAGGGATTATTAATTCATGTACGTAACCTTCTAAGTAACCTAAGATCAAGAAGCCCTCTAATCAAAGCAATGATTTGTATCAAGTATTACACATGCTTTGTACTGAAAGTGGCATATATATGTTGTTTATTTTAGGCTGGCTCCCTACGTTTAAGGAAGCTGTATTGCTCTAGTGAGCTATTGGGGGTGGTGAGGGAAACAAGTCAAAGGAGGTATTACTGGATTATTCACTCTTCTAGGACAGAACCTGTTTGTATAATCAGAGATATGCCTTAAGTGGTCTTTAAAGAAAGTCAGATTTTGTTTAAAAAAGGGGAAGGAGGAGGCTTCATTAACTAGACTGACAGGCTCCATAGATTTCTCAAGTGTTTAAATTAAGGATTGTGAGTTCTTGAAACTTGACAAGGAAAGCAGGATTGTCACTGCTGGCTGTCTGAACCAGAGGTAAGTGCAGATTAAGCTTTTCCTATCTCCATTATAAACACATTGCCTCTGTTCTCAAAAGTTCAGTGAAATAGAAAAGCGACTATTGTTTTTTATTATTTGAAAAAAAATAAACTACATTTTTAGCATGTCAGACAAAATTCTAAAGTACTAAAAGTGCTCAGATGCTGCTCATTACTATTCTAGTGGTAACTATTTGGTACTTGGCATAAATTCCTTAAATAAAATTGAAATCAGTCATATCTGGACACCTAGAACCAAATTTTAAGAGCACTCATTATGAGCATGACATACTTTAAAATATATTAAGCCATTTCTGTTGATCTTTCCAGAATTATTTATGTATCTGGGTTCAACCGATGTTGAATTCGTGTTGCACTTGTATAGCATGTATTCTGGAAGACTGATTCTTGCACAGTGTGAATCTCTCTGCCTTTTCTTATGGCTACAAATATGGGAGAACAGTATGAACTTAGAAAGTCTCACCAAAAAATTAACATTGGATGGAATTTTTTTCAGATGCACTTGGGAAAAAGAGGTTTTGGTGAACTAGCAAGTTTAGGCAACTCCTAAACAGAGCCAGGTCAAACCTAGGCTTTGCACTCAGAAGAGCTGGAGAGCTTCGTATGACTACTCAGTCCCTACTCAGAATTCATGAAAACAGATTAATTTTGTGTTCTGTACAATTATTGATATGGAATTAGAAATTAATAAGGCAGTTGATACAGAATGAGGTTTCAGCTAGCAACATGGATGTCAGAGCACATACGGGTGGCTCAAAGCAAGTACTGGATCCCTTTTAAAATTGTCACTGAAATGGTCTCATGCCTTTATCACACCTAAAAACCAGCATTGCTGATGATACTGGGAAGCAATTACATTTGTTTTTCTGTCCCCCTGTACCTGGCAGGAACTTCTAAAAGATGAAAAAATTAATTTGATTTTTTTCGTCCAAGAAATAGTTAGGCCCATGTCCATTCTAAGAAAAGGCGGGTTTTTGTAACAGTATCCTGTGTACATTCATACTAAATCCCACTTCTGAAAATGAAAAACTGCTTGTTTGTTTGTTTGTTTGTTTTATTATTTTTTATTTTATTGTTTTTAAGAAAAAAGGTGAGTGTTGCAGCTGTTAATAGGTCTGATAACTTCTCTCAGAGAAAACCTTACTTGCATGCCTTTGTTAGACAATGGCCAAAAGCAAATTCAACTTAAGGAGGTTTATACCATGCACATACATTTGATTTCAAAATCGCCCCCCAAATGCTTCTATTTCTGTCAGTATGGGAAAACATGCTTTGGCTGCTTCTGTCACCTGGCTGAAGAATAAAAAATAAATAAATAAAAAAAAAGTTACTGTGTGCAGTTAATATCGAACAGCAGCCATCTCCAGATGATCCCTGCTGCATCCAATTTCTGCCAAAATGCTTTCTGTTAAACCTCCATCAAACAGACACACGGCGCACAAAAGAAAACCTCATCACCAAGGGAAACTAATCCACCGGTGCGCAATGTAAGCCTGTCAACTTTTTATTATAAGAAGTCATCACTCATTTCAGTGAAGATTAAAAGTATGACTAAATTGAGAAAATCCTCTTAGCCATTCGGAATTTTAATAGAGGAGAAAAGGGGGTGAGTAAAATTTAAACTGTATGTGTGTGTGTGCCTATATATCTATCTATATATATGTGTATGAATCAAATATATAAAATTTCATATATATCTCCACACACAAGTTGTATTTATATATATATATATATATATAAAGTAGGAGAATGAATGTTGGAAATAAGATGCTTAGAGCTGTCCCCTCACCGCCCCACAAAAATAGACTACCAAAAATTCATACATAAACATGTAGCCTTGTAGTACGTTTTCTCAGTTACCACAAACAGTTTCTGATTCAGACGAGCTTAAGAGATAAGAATGGAAAATGAGTCCTCACAGCTTTAATTACATTGCCACTGGCAACAAGGTGTTACAGTGGCAGAATGACAATTGCTTTTACTCAGAGTATGGATTCAGGGTCAATATGCTATTTCATCCTAGTGCACCACAGCAGATGAGCACCATGTTGTTTCTATATTGGCCTTGCACTACTTTATCCCTGCAGGTAAAGTTAGTCTGATGTGCAATTAGAATTACAGATGTGTATTTAGCTACCACTTTCTTTTGCAGATTATGGTAAAGACTGTAAGTTTCACTTAAGCTGTCATTGAAGATGTGGGTAATCTTTTGCATTTAGAGACCATAATCATCTTCCCATTCCAAAGATTTAGCTGGCGTTAAAGAAAAATTATTGCTGTAGTCACTTTAAAGTTTGAAAGTCATCAGATGTTATCTTCAAAGCCTTTAGCTGCTTATTCAAAATAGCCAAAAAACTTTAGAGTTACATAACTCCTGGCAGCCCTCCCCCCACTCCCCCAATCACTGCCTCCTAAGTTTTCATATCAATACCAACAGTCACAGAAATAGCTTGAAGAGCATAATAGAAAGATTTATAAGGAAACATCAGAATAATTGGCCACGTTTCACAAAAGACAAACACATATGCAGCTGAAGTTAAGTACTCCACTACCAAGAAGATAAACTGCAACTGAATCTTACCTTATTGCAGTTACACGGGCACCAACTGGCAATGGACTGAGTTGAAATTCTTTCTGCAAATCACTGAGGGCTGTAAGACCAGGCAACCTGCCTCTTAGAGCATAGCCGAACAGCGATGCTGACACCTTTGGGAGAGGCAGGGAAACCTGTCAGCAATTTCAACGTCTCCTGGCCCTTTGATTAAGCCTTTTTTTTTTTTTTTTCCCCTTGCTTGCTAAACCTTTTTGCTATTCAAGTAGCCTGATTTGCGAGGGGTAGACAGCCAGTGAACTGCTTCTGCTTTCAAAGCCTACTTTACTTTCCATAACCTTCCCTTCCATCCAATGAAAAGCAACTGTGGCCTTTTACTAAGTAAATGAGCAAATATTTTCCCAGTGTTCACCAGGTTAGATCCCCATTTAATTAAACTGGCTCATTATGTCCCTATCTGATTAGCAGAGTAGAATCAATTATTCAATGCACAAACATGGCTGCAGGAGCTAGAGGTGTATACAGAGCTGTTCATTTAATTCCAAGGACACTAATTAGGTACAAAGCAAGCAATAACTTTAACAATTGCAGGCACAAGCATACATGCAGTACAGGACAAGGGGAAAAAAACAGGCCTTCATTTTCTTAATAAGCTGGATTCTCTTCCCCCTAACAGGGTCAAGAAAAAACAGAAAGCCAGAGAGGATGAAATGTAGATCAAGAAAGCTAAGCATCCAGGAAATAACCCTTGGGATTTGCATATGTAATAGTGTGCTGCTACTTTTGTACTTTATAATCAAACAGTAGGCAATTATCCAAATTATTGACAGCAGATTTCTCATTTCAACTGCAAATTAAGGCCATTAATAAAGCTTTCTAATGCAAAAGTGACTAATTAACTAATGGAATGGAACTCTGAAGCCGTGATATCAAAACCAGTCCACCACATATTGTGGAAACACAGGGGAACTAATTAGTTTAATTATCAAAACAGCTAATTAAAATTACACAGTTGCCTAATTAGTTCTTTGCGTTTTTTCTCTGGTTTAATTGACAGGATGGAGTTAAATAGGTAACTGGTCTCAAAGAGGGAAAAGGAAAAAAGAAGGGGAAAAAATGTGAGGACTAGCTTCTGCTGAATATTTTAGCTGATGATATCTCATTCGTGTGGCAGACTGGTAACAGGAAAATAAATGACTCTCATCCTTTTGGTAAGCAACTCCAAATTTTCTGGACATAAATCTGCCCTCAGAGTAAGCTATCTGAACAGATTTTCATGAAGTTAAAAGGCTTGGATGTCTTAATGCATACAAAGGGTCAGGGCTGGCACATAATTTTAGGAGGACAGTCAGGAGTTTTTCTTTGAGGAAGTTAATTTTTCTCTTTGTTTTATGTATACCTCTCCATATGTGTGGTGTTATAGTCATTGTCAAAGGACAGACTTGAAAACAGCACAACACAACATACTTTCCTTTAGTGTCTCATCAGAGGAGCCTCAAACAAAGGAAAATAAAATATGAAGTTTTGATATCTGAGCCTCAGAAGGTTCAAAGTTCAAGTCTGGCTCTTATCTATGCTTGCCCTTGTCTGCAAGGTAAAGCTGGAAATCTTGAAAGAAAAAAAATATGCTAGCTGAATCGGTGCTTGTAAAACGTGCAAAATACCTCCATTCATAGCTCGGCCACTGATTTGATACATCTCTATTCCAGCAAAAAGAGATTCCTTTTTTTTTTGTCTGTGTGTAGTATCTTCTTCCATTAATGCCAGAAAATTTACACCTATCCAAAACTGCAGTAAAGCTAATCCAAACTCAAACACTAGCTCACTCTGCAGCTTCTATCAAATTTATTAATGGTTTTAAAGGAAAATAAACCAGGATAATTATAATGTTCTTATTAAATTAAACAGTAGCATAGTTAAGACCAAGACAACTGGTTGTGAATTGGGCTGAAAATACTGCACAGCATTACTTTGCTACTTTCTTAAACTCAGAAAAGCACAATGGAACGAACTAAAACTAAAAATAGGCAAGCAGCAAGGGGTCCAATTCCTAGAGAAGCAAGGAGAATTTTCTATGTTTGGCTTGATTTGTAGTGGCTCAGTTACTCCAGCAAAACATTCTGCATAAATACCCAGATAGATGTTTCCTATGCTTACTTGCAGTTCACCAAAAGAAACAATTAATATAGTATTTCTTGCATTTAAATCATGCTTGCCCTACTTCCAGAACTATAAGGGGAATAAAACTTGTTTTTACAAAGCAAGCCCTTTATCAATGTTGCCAAAAAATGAGAGCTCACAGCAACTAAGCATCTAGTTGATAAAAATTACAGAAGGACAAATGAGAATCTCGGTATCAGAATAGTAAAACTTCAGATAAGGATGTAGGGGAAATCAACATGAACAACATAAACCTGAAAACATGCGAAACCTTTCTCTTAAAGGAATCACCTGGGCGCTGACACAAGTGAAATAAGCTGGGGGGGGGCTAACACAGGTGAAACCAGCTGTGGGGGTGAGGCATGACCCCTGCAGATAAAGGCAGAGTATGGCATGGAAGGTTCTGGTCTGTGGAGATAGTAAATTCCAGTTATGGTGAATATTGAGACCTATGTTGTTAGGGAGCTGGGATTCTGGGTGGGAAAGGAACTTTTGGGTCCAAGAACCATGAGGGCAAATCAAACTGAAGTTACTGCAACTTGGCCTTTTCTGTCCTTTCTTCAGCAGAGGCTGGAGATTCTCATGAAGTACCTTACCTGAAGCCCTGGGATTGGATAGAGTGGGTGAGTACTTGGAACTACCCATTACTTAATTTAAGCTCTGTTCTAACTGCAGTCTGTGTGATCTGGGGGTTGTTTCTCTGGCTGTGAATTTGGAAATGAGGAGGAATGTAAATGCAAAGCTAGTGGTGAAGAGTGAGGTGAAGAGTACATGGCAGGAGAGGTCTTTTGTTATTGTATGTCAGGAACAGGCAGGGGGCTTGTGGAGAAGGTATGCTCAGCATGCAGGAGCCATGCTGTCCACATGAATGAGAATTCACTGTGGGAAAGGCAAGTGCATTTCAGGACAGGAGATGCAGCTTTTGTTTTCCAGTGTTTTGCAGGGCTGATTTGTGCACTGAGTGGCTGAGATGGGCCAGGGTCAGCATAGTCAGGTGTGAGGATGTGTCCAAGGCAGTCTGAAAGGTGGACAGAAAAGGTCTGCCTGCATCCCCCATAGCATAGGTACAGAGGTGAGGGGTGTAAATACCCCAAAACAATCTGCACAATCTCTTATCCTATCTGAAAAAGAGAACAGTCCCTCACTGTAGAAACTGTAAGCCTTTCTCAGTATTAGTGGCTGTGGGGAATTGATATCCCAGTGGAGGCACCAAATCCCAGCACAAGGACAGGTTGTCTCTGGGAGTGATATCAGCCTTAGAAAGATGCATTAACACACATCTCCCCTTTCTTGACATGTTGGCACAACCTGCTACAACATAGTGCTGCAGCTTCTCCCCCTCTTCCTAAATGTGGAGTCTGTGGTCAGGAAGGCAGAGTGGGGCTGCAGCCCAGCCCTTGAAGGGAGAGGGAGCTCAGTATGCCGGAACACAGAGCAGTGGGTCCTGCATTTGCATAGTTTTATTAAAATTTGCGTACTGGTGTGCAAAGAGAGCAGCTGGAAAAGAGGAACAGAAAGACTCCAGAGTTGCACTGTTTTAAAAAATTACTTCCCCTCGAGCACTTCATTATTTAACCCACCCCTTCTTCCTCCAATTTGTTGTTTGCTCTATTTGTCGAGGAAGTAGGGATGGATGGATGACCCTGATCAGTGCAACTGGGCTAACACAAAGTCTGCATCATAGTCCTGGGGCATGTTCCCTGTTGGCTGTGACCCTTGTTCCTGTAAATAAGTTGAAAGATTTTTGTGTGTGTTTGTTGGTTTTGGGGTTTTTGTTTGTTTGTTCCCATAGGCTTTGTGATATAGGAACTTTCTTTATTTTAGGACAATCTTTACCAAACTTATGAATGCCAGCTTTGGAGCAGTGGAATGTATGGATGCTTCAAAGAAATCACTGTTTGTATATTTTGGGGGGTTTTTTGTTTTTTTTTTTTTTTTTCCTTTTCTCTAAATACGATATTAAAGACTAGTTTTCCTTCATGCTCTCAGGAGCAGATTAACTTAATTACTGATCCCCTCCTCCTTTAAACCAGCTTGAGGCATTGTTTTTGGTGAAGTTATAAATGACTGAAAATAAGAGACTGTTAGGCAACCAGAACTTCAGTTTTCGTTATCAGCGCTGTCTACAACACTTCACAGTACTTTTTGACAGAAAATGTAGACTGAGGCCATGAAAAGAGCAAAGCGAAGAGGGCTTGTGTTTATCACTTTGATATCATTCTTATTTAAGCATTACTTAAGTAGCAGAATATCAGGCAGAGTTTGTTGCTGACTACAGCATGCAATTCAGGACCGCTGCCTCCCAAAAGAGATGATGACCTGGCAAGTGTGCTCACATCCTTACATAACAACAGTCTGTATAATGAAAGGGTAAAATTATATGGCCCCAAATATGCTTGGCAGACAGGGAGCTTTGTGAATCATCTAGTGAGACTCTCCATCTAATAGAGGGTGGTGAGGATCGTATGAGTGGAGGGTAATGAAAAAATGGTAGTCACGTATGTTTCTCTTCAAGAGCCAGATGCTGGAGACAAGTGATTCCACTCTAATTTTCTTTCTCTTGCTCTATTTTTTTTTTTTTTTTGTGTTTATTTGTGGTCTTCATTGCAGTGGAGGAAAGCCAGAAAATGTGACCCCAAAGTACTCTAGAGGTTCAAAATCTATTGCTTTTCTTAAAGCAAATTTCTTGATTTAGCAGACTGTTGTGTCTGATTTGTGATTAAAAAAAAAAATCCCTCAGAATGCTGTATTTAGGAAGGGACACAAGGCTTGGCAGCATGAGGACAGAAGCAATGTTGTAGAGAAGTTAATATGTACAACTGTAGCTAATAGAGAATTGGATGCTGGGAGTTGCACTGTAATGTCCTCAATATAACAAAAGATTAGATATCAAGAACATCTAAAGTGCTGTGATTTAAATCACTTATGCTGAGTTGCTCCTTAGCCACAAATCACACACATTTTACTGTTCCTGGGTTTGTCTGTTGAGGTAAATATTTTTGGCCTGGGCAGGTGTGATGTGGTTAGTTGCATTAATCTCTTCCTTTCTGTTCAGTCCTTTCTGAGGTATTATGATATCTAATCTTCAACATCCATTCTAAGTCTTTTACATGGATGCCTAAAAGAATGCAGGAGAAAGGCCAAGTCCTTCCATCACAACAGCAAAGCAGTAGCTGGGCTGTTTGGCAGAAGCTGAGTCAATGCTGGCACCTCGCTGGAGGGAGGACTCTGGAACGAGTGCCCAGCTGTAGATGCTGGGTGCACAGGAAGGGGGTGAATTCTAGCAGTGCCTTTCTGAAAGACAGAAAAATTGATTACATTATTTGCAGCAAGCAGGGGGAATGGCTTTGAAACATACCCTTATCATTAGCCAAGAAAAGCTGTGTTTAGGAGTCGAGGAATTAATCTCATGAAGTGGCAAGCATGGTGTTAATTCTG
Source organism: Lophotriccus pileatus (assembly GCA_035583135.1). Taxonomy (NCBI): domain Eukaryota; kingdom Metazoa; phylum Chordata; class Aves; order Passeriformes; family Tyrannidae; genus Lophotriccus; species Lophotriccus pileatus. The sequence goes on from JAWWES010000041.1 coordinate 69,537,049, forward strand.
CCTGACATCTCAAGCCCAAGAGTTGAGTGTCTAAGTGACTTGTCTGAATTTCTTTAGTCTTTGAAGAGATGAGTGGTGCACAGGGATGAATATATAGGTGCATCTCAAAGTGTCTGACTCTCCCCATTGCCTACACAAGGAGATAGATGACACTGCTAGGTAGTTGTGTTTAGATGAGATGAAACAGGGCCTGAGCACCTAGTTGCAAGTATGTAGGAGCTAAGCTTTCTGCATAGTCAATCGAGAGGGAATGGTTTCTTCTGGGAATAACTGAGACCATTGTGCTTCCAGTCTAAGTCATTCACTGAAAAAGCTTGAAATACCTTTGCTTGTATACCTTCACCTCTACAGGCTACCTACAAGGTGCTTAGCTAAAACTTGAATACCCATTGACATAGGAACTTATCATGGGATGTACATTCCTATAGCTCCTGAAGACATGCCTACAAAAGGCAAGATTTTGTTGCAACACTGATTTCTCACCTTCTGTGGATGGAAGTTTTCATGTCAATCTCCAGCAAATAATGGTCTTATGTCTTGATCTTATTTGTACTTTTTGTTAAAAAAAGGGCTTGTTGATGACTGCACAATCTTTTACATTTGTGATTATCAACAAATAAACACTCTGGGCTCTTTCATAGTTCCTGCAAAAGCTGAAGTAATGTATTTTATGTCTTGAACTCTTGCAAGTACCTAATTTCATAACTGCATAGAATGAAATAATCCAGGAATAAAATTAGGGCAATATCCATGCTTCCCTATCCGCTTCTCTCAGCCTGCTGCAGGGCAAAGGGCCTTTTCTGCATTAATTATGTCCAGTCTGCTGAAAGGTTTGGCTACAGCCTTAGTCCATGCAGCTTGGCAAGGGTATGACATGGCTAGCCAAGCCTTTCTCCCCACTGAGTTGACTACCAGGGCTGACAGCTGCCAGGTCCTGTTGTCCTCAAATGGAATTTTTCAAAGGTTCCTTCTCAAACTGTTGCCACCGACTGTCATGGAGCGAGCCCCGCTTTCTAGGTCAGCGGGTTTGTGTATATGGCATGTATTTGCCAGCCCACCCTTGTAAACTGTGTGCCTGAAGAGACTGCTTTGAATGAAGCCACTCAATAATTCACGTGTGAGCGCGCACGACATTTAGCGCCCTCCTTTTGTCCCAGTCATGTTGATTCTTCAGACTTGGACTGAAGCAACCAGCTGATCTGTATATCCATGAGATTGGCAGGATGCTCATACAGCATATGGCCTGATGGTTTGAGCAAGTGCAAAGTTGTTAACCCTGTCACTGCCTTCCAGGGGTGCTGAATTTAGGGAACAGAAAACCATCAGTGCTGCAACAGCAAGCAGTTTTTCTTTAGTCAAATAAGCACATACCTGTTTTGGGATGACAAAATGTGTTGTGTATATCAGTGACCACCACCTGTGTATCTGGGATAGTGTCTTTGTTGGATAATATAACCTCTGGTGTCACTGAATGCTGAGAAAATACCTGCATTACTAGTCCCAAATCCTGTCAGAAGTAGTGTGTTTGCTCTGCTGGTACCTTTCTTTGTTTGGGCTGCCAAACTCATGGTGTCCTTATCTCTTCCAGAATTCTGGCTTTCATTATTAATTGGAGGTCAACTTTATGCTGCCAACACCTGTTTAAATTATCAGGCCAAATTTGAAACTTCATTAAAGAACTCGCCCTGATTTATGGCATGAGGACGGAAGTCAAAATCAGACCTTCACCTGGTAATAAGGCAAAGAAAATGTTGGGCACAAGCATCTAGATTCTGTTCTTGAAGTCTAAATTGATGAAAGATTATGAAAATGCACGGTGGATGTCATGATGTGTAGTAGGAAAGGTGAGGCAGCTGAAGATTAGATCAAACTAAAAAGAGGATAAAAACCAGCAGCAACTGTGAGACAGGAGTATAAATGGGAAAGTATATGTAATGGCATGGTTCTTAATATGAGTATTCAGACTCAATATTTACCTGGTTACATAAAAAGGTGGATGCAAGAGGCATTACTTGGGAACTGAAGAATTGGTTGATACCCTGAACAGGAAGGGCTTTAGCCATAGCACTATAGAGTAATCTATTTTAAAAGGTACCGTTATCTTAAATAATGGTGTCTATTTTATTATCAAACCTGATCTATCACTTGTTAGATCAGAATATCAATAGCTGTGTTGGTAACGTGGGTCTTTCAGTCTGTTTCAAGCTCTGGCATCTTCTGCTGCCTTCTCTTGGTGCAAAGGGTAAAATGCTGCCCCAAGGCTGTTTGCATAGTGATCTGTTCAGAACTGGAGATGAACAGAGCCACTGGAGGGGAAAGAGCTCCTTGCTTTAGTCTGTGGGTGAACAGAAATGAACAGAGCCACAGAGAGAGTTGCTTTTGCATAACTTTTGGGCTTCATTTGGAAAACCTGTGTAATCATAGTTATCCAGTCAGGAATCTCTGAAACAGTTATATTTTGAGAAAGGAACTTAAGAGGGATGGAAAAGACTACTAACAAGTTGGAGACTCTGCATCCCTGATATTGAAAGCTGTACTTGTAGGCTTAATTGTATAATGATGGATTTTTTCTCCAATGAAGATTAAATATAACTTAAAAAATATTAGGGAAGAAGGGAATCTGCAAAGAGGTTTGTGTGAAGAAATTACAGAGCAGGGCTGAAGCTTTTCCAGACTTTGCCACTGCTGACATCCAGAATCATTGTAATTTTGCTATGTGCTGGCAAGAAGTTAAGACTAAGTAACTCTTTCTCAGGACCTGGAGACAGATTTGAGTAAATTCTTTGTATTCTGTTGTTCACATATGTGATTATCTGTTCATTGCTTGACACCATGGCTGGAGAAATGAAAACAACATTGTAAGGGTCACTTTCACAAGGGACCCAGTACAAAATCTCTGCTAACAAATTTCTGTGTATTGGTGCAAGTATGGATATGAAGCACTTGCAGTACTTCTCTTGGTGATAGGGTGTTTCTTTCACGCTTAATAAAAATGTTCTAGTTTTTACACAGAATGGGTATATACTTGCAAGTATAAAGGTATTGGATGTCGATGGCATTCAAGAAACATTTCAGAGATCCTAGGGATTTCTTGGGGGAATCTCAGGGGTGTTTGTGCAGATGATACTTTTTTTTTTAGAGAGAAATTCCATTTTTTTTAATCTCATTACTGCGGCTTTTGACTTTTTTAGATCATGGATTGTGCTTTGAATGCAAAATGGTGTCATTTAGGTAAGACAAGTTTAAAAATACTACAGAACTGATGGCTTTGTGTTTAAAGTGGTTACTGTTTCAAAATACATACTAGCAAATACGCTCAACAGCAAACTTGTGAGAGAATTGTTCCTAATGGAATCAATTTTAAGGAAGGGAATTGCAGGATACCCTGGTGTGATCTAGTGAGTGATAGGGCAAACATAAGTAGGGTGTCTAAAGCTTGGTTTCATTTCAATAAATTGTGGTGAATAGCAAAAGTAGTATGAAGGGGAGGGGTTGGAAGATAAAGAAAGAGACAAAACAATAGAAAAAAAACCTAGGGAATGTGAGATAATTTATCTTCTCAGAAAGTGCTTTATGCCAGATTTTCAAAAGAAATGCTGCCTTCAGTTGAAAAAAAACAATCAGGAATCAGGACACAGCAACAGACAGAAGAGAGAAGGAGAGAAGAATCCCCCCAGCTGAGAAAATGTTAATATTTTTTTTATATTAACACGGGCAAAAAAAAAAAAAAAAAAAAAAAAAAAAAGAGGATTTCCAGGGGTTTCCCCTCCCTGCTTAACCCCTGCTCTAGTAGTGTTCTAGTTCATGCAGTGCCCATATTCAACTATTGGGCAACACAGACTTCTGCTTCTCTTTGTAACAGTCAATAAGAGCAGTGGCCCTGTAGCCTATTTGAGTGCATATTGTTTTGCCTCATTGAGGGACACTTCTCACGGGGGATAAGAGTTCATTTATCTTCATGCTAGCTCCAGAGGGAAATTGTCTCAAGCAGAGAGCAGTTAGTTGTAGTAAGCTGTGCATGTGTGTGCAGTGTTTTGATGTAGTTCACTGACAGCTGGTAACCAGACCTAATCTGTCAAACTCATTTCAGCTAAGACCTAAAATATAACTGCAGTTCCAATCTTTAAGCTAAAGCCATCACGAAGCTATTTTATTCCTAACCTTCTGGTTTTTAGTACCTAATACCTCTTCTTATTTCCTTATTTCCTCTTCAGAAACACTGCTTCTTTCAGTTCTGTGTGTTTTGGAGTTCTGAGCCAAACA
>JAWWES010000041.1:69547120-69560721 GCA_035583135.1 Lophotriccus pileatus
TTAACCCTGCAAGGGTAACCGAAGTCCAAGTCAACAAAGTTTTTCATAATAGTTGTTTGAAATTAATTTCTCACTCATTCAAATAACCTAACCTGAATATCAATACCATTTTATTTTGTACTAAAGTTTGCTTTTATCCTCCCCAATTTTACATTAATAAGGGATGTATTTTCTTTAACAGTTGCAGAGAAGCCCCTTTTTCCCACCTTCCCATACACAAAAATAACATATCTGTACTCAAACCAATAAAGAATGTGCTGTAGATAAATTCATACCATACCAATGGAGCGTAAGGATTCCATTAATGCTTTAGTGATATCATCAAGGAAGAAAAAGGCAAAATGGATCCACGACTTTTACTCTGCTGGGTCTGTAATGAAGCAATGTTGTAGAAGCTTCTGTCTTTTTTTTTTTTTGTTTTTCTCCTGTAGGCATCAGTTGGTATACTATGGAAGTTTTAAGAAAAAATAAATCCTGACATTTCATTCTTTCTTTTTCTGTCTCTATTTTTTTTATTTGAAAGAGCAGTCAGTTTCCTTTTGTTACTACTCTGATGTACTTTTCCCTACGAACTCCAAGAGGGAGCCTGAAATGCAATATGGAAATTACTAATATGACAGAGAAATATGAGCTTTACACTGTAGAAAAAGTAGATGTAGCAATATATCAGAGAAATTATTGAATGTTATCGGTCATAGCACAATTTATTATTTTACCAGTGTGCTGTGAAAAGTTGCTCAGCCAACTCAAAGCTTTCCTACTATATTAGTGCTGTCTGGGAATTTAACTGGTAGCAGTTCACTAAATGCAAGCACAGTAATTATTTGCACATCAGGCCCTTGGATTCCTCCCTCCCCACCCCAACCCATCATCCTAACACACTGTACGTGCAATAATTTGATTTACCTTTTTTATTCTGGACTTGGTACGGTACGGCTTTTACAGAGGAAAGATGGCTGAAAGATATAAGGGAGGGCTGAGAATTTGGAAACTGTCTGCTCTGCACTTTGTGTGTGCTCCCTGCCAAACTCACGTGTAACTCTCATTAATGCTAATGGGATTTAATACATCCTGCAAGAGGAAAATATCCTCATTTATTTTGCAGTGAATCGAGTGGTAGCAAAAGTGCTGTATTGACAACTCTGGAGCCCTCTATTTATCCACAGAACAGGCAGTGTCAGAATAAGTTCCTCTTACAACCTGGTGTCTCAATCCTCTTCTGGAGGAAGGAGACACCTGCAAAGGAGAGCACAGCCACTGGCATTCTGCTACTCTTGACTGCACAGATAGGAATTTGGCAATGTAGACACCTCCACAGTAGCTGCCCAGCCACGATTTCACTCACAGTATAAAACAATTTGGAGTTTCTTAGGTTAGGCTGTATTCACACATCTTTTTGGTGTGTGAATACATCAGTCAGAAATGACTGTGCACAACTGCCTGGTTGCCAAAGGCTCTGAAGAACTTAGCTATAAGGAAACAAATAAATGTGGGCTAGCCGTCTAGCACACAAAGTCTTCTGCCACTTCTGTAGTCCTTGGGCTGTTGATAGTTGATCAGTTTAGTGCTGGCAAAGAACTGGAATTCCAGGCTTGAAATGCTGGTAGGAATACACCATAGTGCCTTGGGTAGAGGCTTCAAGAAGGAAGCAGTAAAACCAGGATTGATTGACATGGAGAAGTCCAACCCATGTGAACTCCTGCAGTGGCTTATGCGTGGGCTAGAAGGATGAACAGTAAAAATGAGCTCTTTCAAATCATAGAAATGGCCAATTCTCACAGTTCTACATGTAAACATTTCAGATCAATGTGCTCATGAGAGGAATACTTTTCCTGTGACTTACTTGGACACTAGGTTGACTTTTAATTAGGGAGTTGCTCAGGTAAGTCCTTTGGAATTGCTGTTGCCCCCATGTTTGTGTAATACATGTACTTGATTTTTCAGTATGACTGAATGATAATGATAACTTTGTGAAATGTCACCTGCTGTATGTACATGTGTGTGTAATGGTCAGAAAAAGCCATTCTATTGAAGCTTCTTGCAGGAATATATTAAGTTCAAAACATATTTTGGGAAAAACTAGGGGGAAGTTCTTTATTAGGATCAGGACAATATTGTGTTCTTTAACATGCTGAAAGTTATTTAACTTGCTTAAAGTCACAATTCAGAGAAAATTTTTGGTTTATCAGATAGAACAATTTGAGTTGACTCACCTTTTAATGGTAAGCTGTCTTATTTATCTGTTTATTTTCACTATTATCCTGATTCAGATAAACTTGATTGATGTTATTTCCATTAAATAGACAAGGAAGCTCACTTCAGCTTTCAAAAACAGCTCCCTCCCACCCAACAATTAGCCAGGGTTGCACTACATTGTCCTTTCACATCCACTCCCTGCCAGCAAGGCTCTGGGTGGAGTCTCTCCCTGCCTGGCTGGTCTTACACATCTTCCCTTCTCCATCTTTGGTGTGATCTATAGAAAACACACTTCACCACAAACAGACCTGTCTGTCTTCCAAATGGCAGCAGTGTTAATTGTTTTTCAGAAATTTCTTATGCACTGGTGATAATGAAGAGTTTCAGAACTGAGCACTGTTGTTTTTCTCCTTTGTGTTAGAGGAGAAGGCTTTTGAAGAATAAAACTTGCTGGGAAAGGAGATGTCAGAGCATGTGCAATACCATCAAGCTTAGTGAAAGTCAAGGTCCTACTGCTGATGTACATACTTTGACTTGACTGAGGTTCTAAAACATTCTGGATTTGTCAACTTAATTTTGGTCCTGCTACCAAGGAATTCCTTGTTGAATGTGACTCCGCGGACATGTACCTTTTCCCAGTGCTCTGCCTTCTGCAGTGAAAATCTTTAGTTTCTCAGGTTTCCATAACCCCTGTTGCCAGTTACCCTCCTAAGAGCAGGGTAAATTTCTCTTTCTTCTTCCCAGTCTTCCTCCTATTTTTCATTCTCCATCCCATTGGACAAAAGCAATGTCTCTGCACAAAGAGCTGCAGAGAGCAATGACAACTTGCTCTTCTACTGCTTGCACTACCCCACTGCTGAGCCCCTTGAAAATTCCCTCTGTTTCAATTTTCCAGGCTTAAAACATTTGCTTACTGCATCATCTTCTTGGCTCTTCTTAAACCTTGACCATTTTCTTCTTAACCAGTCAAAATGCAGTGGCTAACTGTGACTTCCCAGCCAGCTGACAATCGTGGTTGTTGGATCTCAACTTATCTTCAAGTGGCTACAGAAGCTGCTTCTCTGTTATAATTCATACCCTTTACTGTTTAGCCTCACCTCAAGGTTTTGACTGTCCTATTCTTCCTTTATCTCCTTTGTTCTTTCAGTAATGCCACACTGCTGTCTCATTTAAATCCAGCTATCACTGGATTGTATGTGACTTTCATAGTTGTTTTTGTTTGTTTGTTTTTGTTTTCTTTTGTGTTTGATTGTTGTTTTTTTCTTTAACCTCATGCTGGTGCCTATCTATGGAAAAATCTCTGAGTCCTATAATCTCATTCTAACAGATGTATGCACTTTTCACCTTCAAGTGCTTAGTGTAAAACAGGCCTTATGGAACAAAAATATTGAGGTTTTATTTTGTCCAAGCTGTTGTCTCAAAAGTGGACAAAAAAAAAAAAAAATTAAATCAGCTTAAAAATTAAACACCATCCTTGAGAGCTCTGAAGGCATCTTGTAAAACCTAAACCAAATATTGAGTAAATAATGATTTAATCTCTTATTTTGTGTAATACCAAAGAAATGGTTGATACCTAGGTAGTAGGTAAAAGGTATTGGAAAAGGAAAATGATAATATAAAGCCAAGGTGTGTTTTGAAAGTTGATTATGAGCCTTTCCTTTACTTTTTTTTTCATAATGTTGCAGTTACTTGTTATTTGGGTCATTAAAACAACCTGCAGATGCCAGGAGGGGGACCTAATTCTAAAGCTTATGTTTAGATTTTTTTTTTTTTAAGGGCCACCTTACTTTGTAGTTGAACTGGACCTTTGCTGATACTAAAGATGATTACCTGCTGAGCTCTATCTCTAATATATAATTCAACAACAAAAAAATTGTGCTTTCATTTGGGAAAGTGTGGTTGGCTTTTACAGGTTTAGGCTGGTCACCACTGCCAGACCTGCTGGGTATGTGCCTTCTCATAAAAAAGAAAATAAATTGCTCTGCTTCTCAGTGAACAGAATTCAGACTTGTAGCACTTGAGGCTTGTTTGCTAGGCTTTTTAACTCAGCTAAACAGCTCACTACTTTTCAACAATTTATTTAATTAATGTTCATCTCATTAGTAGGGATCTATCTTAGCTGTCTACCATTATACAGTAAATTGCTTTAATGAATTCTGTGATTCTCTCAAAATTCCCAATCAGATGAGAGGTCCTGCTAATGTAATAAGAAAGTACAGTTTTGGAGATTCATTAAATTTTATTTCTTGTGAATTGTCTCTGGAAACACTGAAAGCAGTGCAATGTTCAAAAGGGGCCATTAGTAGACCAGCTTGTTATAGATGACCAGAAAGAACAAAGTTAATTTGGCTTTGAAATTCATTAGTATACTGTTGATTTCTGGTTTGTTTTGAGGTGGTTTTGTTTGTTTTGTGGTTGGTGTTTTTCCAGCTTTTGTTTATTTATTGTTTTATATGAATGGGGGTCTACTACCCCCATTTTTATGTATATATACTACCATTATTATGGTCGAATTTCTTTAAAAATAGGCTGTCCATGTCTGAATTTCTTCTTTAGCTTAATTCAAATGATGGAACATCAAGGTGGGCTTAAAAAAAAGTCCACAGAATATGTCTGCAAAACTCATATGAAAAGTGATTTTACTTGTACTGTGTACTGGAAAGAACTGAACAACATAAAAAAAGAAGAATGTAGGATTGGTAATTTTCCACTTAATCATTTTTCCTGAGTTTTTCCTCTTCCCCTTCTAATTAAAGATCCTTGACTTGAGTAACTATTCAACCTGATCAGAAAATCATTTGGAAAGGAATCAGAGCACTTATTGGAATAGAATAGAGTATTTCAATTTGGAATGGACTTACAATGATCACTTAATCTGACTGATGATCATTTTGGGGCTGATCAAAAGTGAAAGCAAATTATTAAGGTCATTGTCCAAACACCTCTTAACCTCTGAAAGGCTTGGAGCACTGACCACCTCTCTAGGAACCCTGTTCCCGTATTGACCACCCTGCCAGTAAAGAAATATTTCCTAATGTCGAGTCTAAATCTTCCCTGACCCAGCTTTGAAACATTCCAATGTGTATGATCAGTGGACACCAGGAAGAAGAGATTAACACCTCTCCCTCCACTTGCCCTTGTCAGTGGGAGGGAAGCTGTTCTCAAAGTAATTGAGAAAAAGCAAATAGCTAAGGTAATCTGTTTCTTCATTCTCTTTTATGAAAAATTAAACACACACTTGATTTCCCCCCCCCCCCCCCCCATTTTCCTTTATATTCTTTACAGAAAAGGTAGACTTTTGTCCCTAACCTGTACTGGAGTGGTGGTTAAGCCTGATGATGCATAAATTAAAGAACAGCTATGACAAAGAGCTCACTACCTGATGGTCAGCCATTACTTCAGCCACAGCTTCCACCTGGTTGAGACCTCTAAATCTTAGAGGAGTCTTCTGCTACACAGAATGAGCAGCTACCAGTACTTGCCCAATTTTCTGTCCCTAGAGAAAGGCTGTGTTGCTCCCCAGCCTCTACTGTCAATTATTGCTGTGTCCTAATACATGCAGTTTAATTTTCAGACAACTTGAGAACACCCTTTATTTTAGAGGCTTTAGTGTCTACATACTTCTCGTGTCGTATTGTCTAGGTACTTTTTAATATGCAAATATCCTTCAGTCATCTTCAGCTAGGGGAGGTTTTTAAGTCTTTAAATGAATAGTTGTAAAGGTACTGAAGCACATATAGCATGCCTTGCATTAATAGGCACAAAATAACACGGTGTCTCCTCCCTGAGGGGAAAAGTGCCCAGCATGGGAAACCCACAGGCTTCTACAATGATCACTACACAATGCCATTTGGAGCCATAGCAATGTTATGAATCACCAAAGTATTTTTTTTATGCTGCATACAAAATTAGCAGTTCTGGTTTTGCCCTTCTCCCTCTTTGTCCCAGTGTCTTCCTCAGAACCTTGAAGCCCACTCATCTTCTAGAAGGTGACTATGAAAAAGTAACAGCTCAGAATATTTGCTTTCTGGTGTGTGCAGAGACATGCAGCTGCTACAGTGGCCAAAACAAAGTCCTTAGTGCTCTTCTCCTCTTGTCAGCATCACAGGGCTAATATGGAGGCAAAGTGAAATAGGAGTGTGCTTACGGGTGGCATCAGTGAAAATGATTATTTGGCCCCAGTCTAGTTACTCTTACACAGCCCTGGGAACCTGGAGTGTTGCCCAGGTGTTTTTGTAGACAAAGTGAGGTGTGTCATGGAAAAGAAGCTGCTCTTCAATGCCCAGCTCCTAAGCTGCCTTCGCAAGGCCCTGTGACATTTGAGGTGCACCTTACTGAGAAGGGATAAACTCCTCTGCACCTTTGTCAAAGCCAAAGGATGATAACTTTACCAGGAAAAGGAGGACATGTTTTGCAGCCAAATTCTCCATAAGCACAACTGTGTTTTCCTGCAGGAGTCAAGGATTTGACTCTGCATGGATCATGCATGATTTTTTAGATGCCAGATTCCTTGTGTAGGAATTATACAGTTAAGTCAAACAATTGAACTTTTTTCCTGTCCTCTCCCTCTCTGCCTGGTAACTATCCCTTTCTTTAAGTTCTTTGATGGCCCTCATTCATAGGGCAGTAGAATGATGTTCCAATAATTTCCCTTCAGCAGCAGGAGACACACTGCTGTATATTATGCCCTTTAGCTAAAAGAAAAATTGATTCTGTCATGTATTCATTTATATCTCATCTATTTTTTTTCCAAGGAAATTTTTTAAACTTTTCTTATGAGGCTGAGGTAGAAAATAATAAACTATTGAGATACATGACATGATTCTCTCATCTGGGGAAGATTGTCCATCTTGAGAAACAGGAAATTCAGAAGCAAAGCTAAACAGTGATTAGAACTTTAGGCAGGTTTTCTTTTCTGCAAACAAGTCCAGTTGCATTTGTGGAGTAGGTTTTTCTTTAGAAAAAAATAGAGAACTGAATGCAACATGTGTCAAGTCTTTGGAGTCTCTAACTTTCTGAATCCTAAAATTTGAGAAAAACACATCTTCAGAAACAGCCAAATTTTAATCCATGTGATATTAAAAGGCTTACTATCTTGAGATAGCTGTGAATTCTCTCAAGGAGCAGGAGAGCCTTTTGGTTAATTCACTGGGCTAATCAAGCCATCTGGCTTTTATTCCTGGACTGTCCTGTGTGATGTTAGCCTTCTCAGTTAAAGCCTGTTTTCTCAGCTTTCAATGTGGAAAAACTGTGGTAATAGTTACTTGGCCTCACCAAAGTGAAAAAAAAAAATGCTGTTGCACATGCAGTTTGTATCACTGAGCATCCTCTAACTTCTGCAGAAAACCAAATGCAGGCTGTATTACAGTGTTCTGTTGGTTCTTTTGGATCAAAAGGTAGTCCAAAGTCTTGTTTTAAGGGTTTTCCTGTAATAAGGAAGTAAGTAACAGCATCTTTCAAGTCAAAGCAATCATTGGTTGTTGAACACTGACCAGCTTCCTACACAAAAAAAAAGGAACAAAAATAAATAAAATAGAATGAAAAATTCTCACTGTCTTACGTTATGCAATGCAGAAAAAACAAAGAACTCTGGGTTTGTTTTTTTTTTTTTTTTTATGTTGGTGGTTTTTTATTTTTTTTTGGTTATATTTTGCGGTCTTTTTGCAAATGAAACAACACTTTTTCTGGTGTGGTGACTTTTAGCTCAGATTTAGTTTCACATAAATTTAAAAATCCATTTTGAGGTGGTAAAAAAGATAATCTCTGATCAAATGTCCCGTTTTATAACTATTTTTTTTTTCCAAATTGTTTTTCACCTACTGATTTCTTTTTTGATATTCTTGTTGCTTCATTCATTTTCTTTTCAGGAGTAGATATTCATGTTCCTGCTTTTTGTTATGTGAAGGTGATGGGCTCACTGTCCCAGTTTGCTCTGAGTTAAAAACTTTATTTCTAAGCATTCTGCAGTTAATTCCCCAGTCATTATAGATTGAAAATGAAGTAAATGTTTTATTTTTTCCCCCATATTTCCATTGCATTGGTTGTAAAGAGTATTTACAATCATTTTGTGCTCTGTCAGAGAAAAACACTACTGGAGACATGAAGTTGGGAAAATTATTTTGGAAACTCTGAAGCAAAGCTGATCAGAAAAGGGAAAATTATTGGGACCTATCTACTTTTCAGAAACAGTATTTAGGTGGAAAATCTAACCAAACTCAGAAAATTTGGAATTGTCAACATTGTCAGGGTTCAGAAGTAATTTGTGAGAATGATGTCTCATGTTCCATCCCCTTTGGTAGTTTAGATGAATTACCTTTCCTGGATTCCACACAGCCTCTTGTCATGTGAAAGAGAAATCTGAAATCGTGGATGTTCCACACCATTGCCCACTATGGGAAGTTGTGGTCTGGGTGAAATCCAGTCCACTCTGTCTGATCAATGTCAAGCAGACACACTTCTTGTGAAATCAAGATTCACTTATAAGGGAAAAACACTCAACCCCGAAAACGCTACAACCGTATTTTCATCAACCATTTTTCAGTGGTGAATTTTCATCCTCTACAGTGTGGAATAAATGGATGGACATGTAGAGAAAGCACTAAGAATATTTCTATGCGTGAATACATGGACAAACACATGTTTTCCTAAAATAGGACTCTTTTTGTTGTAACAACAGAATTAGTAGTGTTGCTGAGAGGGGAAATTTCCCTGATACAGAGGCAAATTCTTTTTACAGAATGAGTTCCATCCTCTTATCTTATACCAGGAATATGTGTGTCTCCCTGATTGAGGTTCTTCAGTTACCTTTTTTTTTTTCTTTTTTTTGGTAGCAATTTTTTTTAATAGTAGCACTTCATGTTACCTATGAAGAAAAGTGAACCAAGTTTTTTCAAGAACATATGTTTGATTATTTTATCTTAGTATGTTAAACTTTAAAAGGCGTTTTAGAATTAATTCAATGTGGAACCCTGGGGGTAAGAACCACATGTCACAGGTAACCAAATTAGAAGTCCACGGGTTATGAGATCACAATTCCCTAGAGAAATATTTAGCGGTATGTTTACTTAATATCAAACAGCATGTGAAGTTTATTTATTAATATGCCTGCAGGTTTCTCTCTAATCCCACTTCTCAAAGATGCTCACGCATAGATAGGAAAGTCAGGAGGGGGTGAATTGCCCTGGTACTATTTCCATCTAATAGAATAAAGTATCTTTTAAAGAAAAAAGTTAGATAGCAGAACATACCTTACTGACTTTGACCAAATCACAAGTTCTGTTTTACACAGAAGCCTGTTTTGTCCTGTTTACAAAAAGTAAAAAAGCGCATGCACAGCAACTTCCTTTTAGGGTTATGAATCTTTAAGTAGGAAGAAAATTTATTTTTTTCACATGATCAGAAGAGCAATTTCTCTCAGCTAAGAAATAAGATAGAAATTCACCCATCCTTCCTCATGCCATGCTGCAGTAATGGAGCTTAGTTGGAAGGACTTCTGTAGGAATTCTTCCTGTTAACAATGATGGAGCTCCAATCAGCACTTGTATCCCAGCCAGACCTAGCAAAGGGAGGACCGGTCTTGGCTCACCCTGTGTGAGAGGCCTCTACCCCCTCTACCTGGTGGAAGTCACCCAGAGCCCTGACAGGCTCAGAAGGTCTGTTCTGCGCAGGGCTGAGGAGGTGCAGAAGTACATCCATCTGTATTGGACTTGGCTCTGCTGCCTGGGACTGCCAGTGTATTTTGGAGGCAGCTTTTCCCAAAGGACAGAGTGCTGCTCTGCAGCTCAGGGGATCTTGGTTGTACTCCCACTGATTTTTGTCTGTGTCTCTGCATCACAGGAGCACTAACACTTTACCTCCTTAATGAAGCATTTTGAGATTTACTAACGAGAATTTTTATGTAAGAACAAGAGGTATTAACTAGTTTGTCACGTTGCTGAAGTACTAAAAAGGATCACTTTGTGTTTATCAGATTCACTTTAACCTTCTTGATCATTTAATGTCCTATTTATATTCTTGATAAAACATTAGATCAAGGCACCATTGAAAAAAATACTGCATCAATTCTATCCCTCTTTTCCTGTTCAATCTCTGCAGCACATCACTACCTTAAATGTTAATAGGCAACTGTCTGGATTTCCTCTGAGTTTATAATTATTAAGCTCATAATAGACCTGAAAATTAAAGGCAAGAGAGGTATTTTTATGTTCTTGTTAAAATGTCAAAGCTTCAGAAAGTTTTACAAAATGCTGAGCTCTTTCTGTCTTCTGTGTCAAGGGCTATTACCAGAGTAGGTGCTGAGACAATCTGGACACCTGCAATCTCCAGACAGATTCCATCAAGCTCCTATCTGTTAGAAGCTGCAGTGCTTGCATTTGGATTCGATATCTAACAATAATGTGGTATTTTATAAACATTAGTGGGCCTGATTTTGCACTGGTCAGCAGAGGTAAAAAATAGGTACTTTTGGAAAACAAATAAAAAAGGAATTGGAACTGTCTCAATAAATAGTGCAAATTGTAAATTTCTCAAAGATGCAGCCTTTTGCTCAAACATAAGAAAATAAATCTGGCAATTACAATATTGAAGAATTGCACAAGCTGCTTCTGCAGTTAAGGCCTAATATTTACTTGACAAAACCTTAATATTATTATATATAGCATTACGTGCTTTTAATACAGAGAATTGCAATTTTTCCTTTATTTTGCATCAGAAAAAAAATCACCTGCTATCTCTGTAAATGGAGTAAACACAAGAATTTTTTGACTCTTTATGTCAGTGATGATCTCAGTGCTTCTGTTGATACTGCTTTAAAAGATTAAGAGGAATACTCATGTTAGAAGTATAGAAACTTAGTTGAAATCTGGAAACTGATTTTCGCAAGTCTCTTTTACAGTCTTCTTTTGGTATGATCTTGATTGAGGAATATGCTCCTCTCTTTCCCGAGACTTAGAGACCAGTTCCCCAAACCACAAATGTAGGAAATGCTGAAGTTGTGGAACGTGATTTCAAGGATACAGTAACTTGTGACTCTGAAACCGCATTTTGGTGAAAAATATCATAACCCAATTGCTAAACACCTGTTTCAGAGTGCCACTTTAGCAAGGCAGCTCGGTGAATAGTGATGTTTAATATATTCCACATTACCACATTACTATGGAACTTGGTTTCAAACAATATTGTCTTTCATCCAAAAATACTCCGTAAGTGACAAATACATGTTTTTGAGATGGATATTAAAAAACAGACAGATATAGCCATGATTAGGTATTTGAAGAGGTGACCTGCTTTTCAGAAGAGTCAGGCGCATTTTCTTTGGAAGCCTGTGGCTGCTGAAAGCATTTTGAATGTTCAAACTCAGTAAGTGCCAATGCACATTAATTTGAAGTAGGATTTGTTCAAGTGTAATTGTAGAGTAAAATGTGGTGGAATTACCGTCTGTAACCTAGCTATTATAGTGTAAAAAGTTGCAGACTACACGTAAAAGAGAACATGCCCATTCCTTCACAATGCGAGCAGCTCATCTTGTCACACAAATCTTTCAATTTTTTTGCTTTTGCTGTTGTCTTTGTAGTGTGCCTACCCACTCTGTGAATTATATATTTTTTAATATTCTCTTTTTATAACTTGTGATTCTTTACTTGTCTGAGTTTTGTTGAGTTTGCAGGGGTTTGCAAATCTGTCTTGCAATGATTATTGATTATTGTTCACTTTGCACAGTTTTCATTATTAGGTAAAGTCTGGTTTCAATAAAGGAAGCCCTTATGAAGTAAGGGAAAGGGCATGCAGCATCCACACAGATCTGCTTCATAAGTAAATTAAATACCTCCAAAGTTTTTCTCTTCCTCCTCTAAAGCAGAGTCCAGTTGGTGCTATGGCTGACCAAGTTTCTATTTTTTTTTTTTTTAATATTCTGTGAAAGAACATGGGGCTGAGTACTTGTTCTTACCTAGCTCATATCCACCCAACTAAAAAAAGGCTTCTTGCCCTTTTTTGACACTTTTAACACTTTTCTTGCTGTGTTACAGCTTGTGGTGCCACAGGCAGTTTTGGGTTGAGAATATGGACTAAGGTGATATTAACTTAGGTGGCTTCTGAACACACAGGTCGCAGACTGCAAGGACAGTTCAGAAGACCAACTAACCATCATCTTTCAGTTGATGGTGTGGCTGCAGTTCAATCTATTGCTTGCTTTGAATCTGCACAGAGGATGGAATATAAGCTGCACCTCAGACTGGGATAGCTGCATTGCATCAGCGTCTGAGGAGTTAGAAATAAAACCTATTATTCACAATAAATTAAATTTCTAATGAAGGCAAAAACTCAGTCTTAAGCAGAAACAATTCAGATTTTCTTTTGTGAAGGAGATAGGAGAACTCCTTTTATCTTTTGTTTATACATTACCTAGACCATCTAGAGCATGTCATGTGTAATCTATGATAGATGCTTTTGCTTTAGAAAAATACCTTAAAGATCTTAAAACTATATTTGAGCTTGTACATGAACTTGCAAATAGAATCTGTCTCAAGGAACTTTCAGCACAGTTTCCATCTGTCAAGCACTGGTATTAAGGCCCCTTAGATGTTCTGGAATTTCCATTTCCATGGGAAATTTCAGCTTTTCTGCAATAGTACAAGAATTTTACTTTTTTTTTTTTTTACTTCTTTAGACTGGAAACACTAAAATAGATACTGATCTGGTACTTTTCCATTATAGCATACACTCACAAGGGGATCTGAAGTTCAGCAGTCTAATCCCTCTGTTTAATCCAGACGAATTCGTTCTCCAGAAATACATCTGAATCATACAATTCCTATGACAAACCAATAAGCTCTTCCTTGCTAGGCAATCTATGTTGCACAAAAACATAGATGAAGATGGAGAGCATCAGGAAGGTCATCCTCCAGTGTTAGTTCAATATTGGTCCAAACATAGATTACTTCTTCCCTCTGCGGTATTTCTGTGGTACAATTTTTCTCAGGCATTTTGATGATTTAGTTGGCAACAAATGAACATCAGTTCTCTCCCCTTACACAAGTGAACTGTTTCCCTTGAATGAGTTGTTCTCCAGGTACAAGGATACAGTAGAGCAATGTACAAACAATACAGAACCTGAAAGCCATGGGTTTTCCTTTATTTTTTTTAATGGGTTGCAGCAACTCTTATGGACCATATACTGATACACTTCTTCAGCAGTGAAATATCCTTAAAAGTCCAAAAACATCACGCTGACTTCAGTGTCTATGTGCTGGGAGTAGGCATTACAGGCTGAAAATGGCTTTCTGGATGAGATGTTATAGTGAATTAGTATTTCAAAGCAGCAGCAATATATAGCATGATAAGAGAGGCTTTACTGTCTAAATAAGAGAGATGGAGAGTATCATCATTAGTCTGAATCGCACAAATTA
>JAWWES010000041.1:69560821-69575489 GCA_035583135.1 Lophotriccus pileatus
TAGCATGATAAGAGAGGCTTTACTGTCTAAATAAGAGAGATGGAGAGTATCATCATTAGTCTGAATCGCACAAATTATCGTGGTGTCCCATAACTACCAGATTATGGAAGCTTTATTTATCAGGTATTTGTAAGTCTGATTTTTTTATTACTTTATTTTTTTAAGCCTCCAAAAGCTTTGCAGGCAATGGTGATATCTTTTCTTGACTTGAGTGACAAAGTTGGAGGAACTTATACTGAAATGGAAAAAAATATTTTTCTCTCAACAAATCTGTTGACAAATTGATTAATTCTTTTTACAAAACTCATCAGAGATATGACAGCACTACTACTGTTTTAATTGTATCAGTCTAAAACCTGCCCTGCCAAACGTGTTGTCACATTCCAAATATTTGATATTTGGTTAAAAAGAAGTCTGTTAAGTCATTTCCAAGTGAAGGAGCTTTAACAATGATTTGTGTTACATTTCACATACTCTCAGTCTTTGTGTTACAAAACCCCTGCTTTGTTCTACAAAAACTGTTAAGAATTGCATGACAAATTGCTGGAGTTTTTAAATTAGCTGGTGAATAAGCAAAATTTCAAAATAAGATATTTTGCTTTACAGCAAACGCTTTGTAAGTTTATTTGCCAAGTGTAGTTAAGCTGTAATTATTTATGATAAAACGTTATGCAAGACTTAACTGAACATTCCTCAGTGTAGTTTGCACTATTCAGAAGCAAGATAGTGGAATTACCTCCTACTGTTCTCAGTTGTAGTTGCACACATTTATTCTACGCCTGCTTTAGTTTTTAAGGTATTAGTGACTACAGCATTTTGTTATTAAATTCAGATATTCAAATGGAAACTGAGTCTGTTGCATATGAAAGAAGGCAAGGTTTACAAATGTTATTGCATGCAAAGAACTTATTCTATACGGTGATAATTGTTAATAGGTGTGACATAGGAAATACATTTTAGTGCAGCAGGTATAATTCTAAATAATTTAGCTGAAGTGTAGTAATTACAACTTTGGGGTGAATTTTGTCCTGATTTGTAGCAGAAGAACTGATAGGAAGCTATCATGTCTACCAATTTTCCAAATATTTCTACTTGGAAAATAGAAATGGGAGGTTTGGGAATCTGAGCATAAATGTCTAATGCTATTTTAGGTGCTGCAGGCCATGAAGGATCTATATGAGGGATGGCATATGCCCTAGAAAAAAATGGAGACCTGTGTCCTTTTGGACTGGCAGTTGAGGGATGTGTAGGGTACCCTTGAATGACTCAGGAGATGCTAAAACCAGGTGTAGGCAGTTGAGTCCAAACTTCTGACTGTGTTTAACAGAGCAGGCATCTTAAATGTGGGCTCTTAAGCCCCAGATCTCTTCAATAAAATATTTGCCTACCTGCATACCAAGTGTTAGGAAAAAAAGTGCAACTTAGTTTCAAAATAGACGTATCTGTCCGATTTTGATATGCTTAGTCCAAATTCTTACAATGCCTGCATTTATATTAATTTACAGTTTCATCTGAAGGAAGCTGATTTGTGGGTTTTTTTTCCCCAATTTATTTTATTCACCTTTGATTAGTGCCAAAGGGTTCATGACTCTAGGTTGGACATGAACTCTTCACCCCTAGGAGGCTGGCCTTGCAGGAAGCACGACACACATTTTGCGCCTTGATTATCCTTCCCTTATCTAGTAGAAAGGCAAATTTGTTTGGCCTCCTTTAAAATGTAGCTAAGGCAAGATAAGTAATATGGTTTTCCAAAGTCTGTGTGTGTGTAATGGATTGTAACCAAAGGTCCCCTGACACCAAGTTTGTGGCTTTAACCACAAGACCATTGTCTTTTGTTAAAGAAATGTTAAACTCAGAGTAGAGAAGGACTCTGTAAGCTTTATTATCTTTCAAAGTCTGGCTTAATGAGCTGTGGTGTCTGATTTTTCAGTAAAGGGGAAGGCACCATGGAGGAGCCTGGAAAGCAGTGAGACATGAGTTAAACACTGTTTTTCTTTCATTTTGTATTAGTGGGTGGAAATGGTTAAATGAGGTGCTAATTTGAGGGCAAGGATTTCCTCAAGCATTTTTCACATCTCCTTCTCCATCCTGTATCCATCTTGCTGACCACTGGGCAATCAATATTCTTACAATAAGTACTAGAAGTCTATGGTATTGGAATGAAAAAATCTGTACACATAAGGAAAATGTCCTTATTATTGCAGCTGATCATTATCCATCATTAATATCAGAGCCTTTCTTATAGGCACTGAGAGTTACTACTTAAGGTCTCTGCTTTGACGACTGCTCTCTTCAGTACTCTTAGTTTCACCAACTTGAGCAGAGTTGTTCTACCTCAGAAGCCAGAGGAGTCCATGAGGAGACACAAATGACTGAGAGCTGGCACAGTTTACTTGCTTATATTTTAATATTCTTCATCAAATATAGTGTTACATAAAATGGGCTTGCCCTCTAGTGTCAGGAAAACTGAAAGATGATCTCATTTTTATTGGTTTTGTGTCTTAAGAAAGATTCTTTCCTATTTCAAGTGGTGGAGCTGCTGCTTTGCAGTCTGTGGCTTGCCAGGTCAAACTAAAGCAGGAGCTGACACCTCAGACAGGGTAAGTCCTTAGTGCCTAGCAAGGACCATCTCTCTGACAGTGAAATTTCAAAAACTTGCTATTTTACCAGACTGGTGTTTTACTGTTATTTTCAAAAATCTTTAGAAAAATATTTAAGTGAGGAAAAAACACCAGAACATGAGTTTATTTCTTGTTTGTGTGATTAGAAGCCAGTTGGTATAAGGTTTAAATCTCCTGTGTAGAAAAGATGCCATACTAAAACTGGCAATAAATGAGATGGAGGACTTCTATGCACTGTGGGCATGCTATAAAAACATAGGACTATAATTACATTACAGTGTTTGACTCAACACGCTATAAACATTTTCCCTGTCTTCAACCCCCCCATCTCCTCCTCTGGAAAGAACCCAAATCCAAAACCGTTGGAGGTGATGAGAGAAGGAATCAAACCAGAAAGAACAGGTCTGCTCCAGCTGAAGGAACAAAAGATGCCTCCCGGCTGGTTTTGTGGCACAAAATGAATGAGAACCCTGGCAGATTGCAGCTCCTCCATTCTGCAGCACAGCAGAGCCAATGCGAATCAGACAAGCAGGTGAAAGCAGGTTCTCTGCTTCATGGGCTGGAGGTAGGGTTGATGGTCTGAAGACCAGGTCCAGAAGGGTCTACATGATCCTGAAACCATGCAAAAGACCACAGAAAACACGGCTGAAGTCCTAACCTTCTGTAAAAGGATTTGAGTCTCATTCTTGACCTCTGCGAATTTTTCTTTGTGGGCTGTACATTTACTCACTGTAAGTCCACTGGCCGGACTAAGTGCAAGGACTTTGTCTCTGCAAAGACTTCTGTGTAGAGGAAAAGTGTTGCAGCAAGTGATAGAAGAAGAAAGTAGCCAAATAAAAGAGGGTCCTAAGGCGAGGCAATTAATGAGCTGCTGTTTTCTTCTCTCTTCTAAGCGAAGAAATCAGAGAGGAGCTGTAGGAGATCAATGCCGGTGAACAATGATCTGCGCTTTTTGTGCTGTCGTTGTCAGTCTGCCTCCATTTGGCCTCTGGTATTTCTAGTTTGACAGTCAGCCCCTCCTCCTGCCCTTGCTTCAGGGTACCTTCTGCCCTTAGGAAGGGCTCATGAGGGTTTTTGGAAAGACTGTGAGCAGTGGCTGATGACAAAACACTAACACCTCAGTTCACATGAAATCACAGGATGGATACTAAGAGTGTTGGACAGTATATATGTGATTAACAGAATATTTGTTGAAATGGCTGGAAATGTCATTAAAGGGAAGCAAATAAATGCTGCACATGTTGGACTAGAATCTGACAAATTGAGCTTTGAAATTTAGGAGAGGAAACAGGAAGATTTGAAGACACTTTAGTTCTTGGGATGCAAAGTTTCTTTTCAGAAAGGGTGTACATTTTAATTTTTTTTAAAAAAAGAAACTTCTAGTTTCAAATTGGCACTTCAAAAGTTATCTTCAAGTGAAAGATAGAAAAATTTCACAAATAAAATAAACAAAAAACTTATTAAAGCCTTATAATAGGTCATAACTAACTGTTTAGGGTGAACGAAGTGGTGCAGAAGAACAGCATTTCACAGGAGTTACAGAAATAAGGGAATTGATGTACTTCTTTCTGTCTTGATATAATGCATTGTTGGATCAGTGCTGATCTGTGGAGACAACAAGGCTCACAGGTAGGGAAGGGTCACAAGAAATGATGTTTTATACTCTCTCTGTAAGGCAGACAAAGATCTGATACAAACCTCTGAATTCCAGTTCTTCCCTTTTCCTCCTTCTGCAAATCTCTCTGTCTTTGAAAGCTTCAATACTCCATTTCTTATTCAGTCTTTGTCTTATATAATTTCATTAAATATCTGCTGTTGAATCAACATGTTTGGCATAATGTGATATTTTCAAATAATCAGAATTATTATATATAAACAAAATATTATTATGTCTCTGAAAAGAATCACCTCAGGTTTGAAAGGATCAGTATGGACTCCTCTAGTTTTAAAAACAAAAAAACCAATATTTTAAACTAGCACTTTCCTACAAAATTTTTTTTAATTACTTTTTTGTTTTGGAAAATGGTTCTGTCAAATTTTTTTTTTTAGACCAGTTCTGCTTATAGGCTTATCATTGACTAGAGTGGGGCCTGTGACTGGGGAAGAACAGCAGGAGTCCTGGTTCATTTGCGTCAGGCTTGTGTTGCAAGGTGTCCATGGAGCCAGTTTGTTTGCCTGAGATGCGAACGCTGTCCCCCGCCTCTGCTGTCAGTCTGAAACATCTACTCCAATCAATTAAAACAAATAGCTGAATTTGAACCAAGTTTTCTCCTTCCGTACTATTTGCTGTCATCAACTCTGTATGGTAATAAGCACCATTACCATGCAAGTTTTCTATTAAATTAAATTAAGACATCCACTTAAAACTACTTATTTTCTCTGTGCCTACATGAAATTTGTCATCTTCCTTGCTCTGAGTGGCTCAGTATTTAGTGTAGGGGCATCTTCCCTGTCAAATCATTGTTTTAGAAATATATATTTCTAATACTTTGTCCTTTTATTTATGATCTTGCTACATTTTTTTATCGGTCCATGTTTGTTTATTTTTTATTTGACATTCAATGAATTTGCTCTAGCTCTGTCTTTTTAGTACTGGCTGATGTTTTATAACATATTGATTCCCAATATTTTAAACTGACCCACTGTTGATATGAGGATCACACTGGGAAGTAAGATGTTTACATCTCACTATGAATAGCAGATAAATGAAATAATAAAGGTTGTCAAAAGCTGAGAAATAAAGTACCCTGGATTCTTGTTTGCTCTCAAGGATATATGGCTATGCAGCTCAGAGATAGCAAACTTCAGAATTCCAGGCAAGTGGTTATGGACTCCAGTTTTCTCTTTAAATCTTTTTATTTTCTTTTTTGTTTGTTGGATTGGTTCCTTGGTGTTTGTTTGTTTGTTTTGGTTTCCTGTTTTTTTGTTTTGTTTTGGTTTTTTGTAAAAGGAAAATAATGTCCGTCTTCATATATAAATTACTCTCAATGTTCCATGACAATAGTGACTCCACTAGTGATTTTCTCCTATAGATTTCCAGGTAGTTCCTTTATAAATCATCCATATTCTAATGAGCACAAAAATGAAGCAAACAACTTTCTTTCCTTGTTGTATTTGATCCTGTTGACTAATTAGAGACAGAATATGCAGAGATATTGACACAGATTTTTACCGGTTTCACTTACAACTTTCTCCCATTTAAAAGCTTTTTTTTTTTTCTTTTAAACTATTTTTTAAATTGCAACCATTTCTTATTGAGCTTATTTCCTTCTGGTGTTTACTGCAGTAACATTAATCATGATGAACTCATCTTGTACTTAATTTTGATGCAATTTCACTATATACTGTTTCTGAATTAAAATACTTATTTTGTAGACAGTGAAAAATTATTTACTGATTATAGCACAACTGTGTGTGTGTGTAGATATAGATATATTGTATACATTAACGGTGACACGTAATTTAAATCTGCACATTTTGCATTATTCAGTAGTTGGATGCCAGCTGCTTTTCTTTTGTACTTTGTGATTAATTTCATTGTTGGTAGATTTTATGTTTCTGAAGAGTCTTTCACAGAACCTACACAGGATTCAATGAAGAGAATATGAATACACAGTTGTCAGTGGTGTTTTAGCCTGATCTACAGCACTAAAGTTCAATGGTCAGAGTTAGACGATAATGAGGGAGGAAAGAAAAAAAAATGAACTGTGGCACTATTTTCAAAGAATTCTTGACTGACTTTTATCACATAACTAAAAAGTATTAATCCTTCTCATCAACCTTTTTTAATTTCCACTGCAATAGTTTGTCTGCTTGATTGGAAACAAATGCCAGGTAGGGGAGTGTTTTTGTCTGAATTTGCATGTGTGTTTTTCCATGAAACAGGAAAGGCACCTACAATTCTGAAAAGCACATATCTGTTGTGTTCATTTGAAGAGTTCAAATGCTGGAGTTCTCAAGCCTGTTTTATGTATTGCATCTTGTTTGCTTGATCCAGGCAGCTTGAAACAAGAGCACTTGGAAGAAAAAACAAGGAGTAGTAAGCATGAAAAAAAAAAAATCACAGCTCTCAAACACAAACAGCAATTATAAGTTCTAAAGTTCTGTCTTTTGTGTTTGTTTTTAAAAGTAATTTAATAAACTACAAGACTTTGGAGTACTCTAGTCAGGGAAGTTGCAGGTAGATTTTATACTACATTTCTCAAAAGAAGTAAATTCCCCTTTTTTGTAAAGCATTAAGTCCCTCCCTTAATTACGCCTTCTGGGGTTTAAATGTGTTGATCTCATTTTAAACTGAGCTCAGCACAATTAGACACACTGAGAAGATAGCAGATAATCAGCACATACAAAAACATTTCAGACATAAATGCTTCATCCTGCCAGGCCCAAAATTACTATTTCAGGGTTTTTTTTTCTTTCTTTTCGGGGAGGGTAGGGGAGGCAGGGAGGGGAGAAAGAGAAAGGAAAAAATTGATTATTTTCAGCTCGTCATACATCTCATTTGTAGTGGGTCAGACCTTCCCCATTCACAATTACCACTAGTTAATCTTATCAGAGAAAAATTCAATTACATTTATCAAGGTTATTCCATACACTCAAGTTATTGCCTCAGAAAAATCGGGTTTCAGTGTTAAGAATGTCGGCATTGTGTATGTGTATGGGGTCTGGCTTTTCCCCCCCATCTTTACAAAATAAATAATTAAATCCTGCTTTTACACTGACGTTACTAATATATAGTTATAATAAAGTAATATTTGACAGCTTTGTAAAAGGGATCATTAATACATAGATTATGGAAGTTTAGGAGGGAGGCTCATAACTGTTAATAGACTTCAATTCTCAGCCTACACTGACATTTTAAAAAATCTAGTTTCAAATTTGATAACAGATTACCAGCTAGGCTGGGAGCCAGCCACCTGATTAAGGCAATTTAAATGCTTGCAAAGTGGTGAGATTAAAATCAAATAAGTGCCGATTTTTTCCCTGCTTCACTTATCTTTCCCTGGATTCGTTCCTTAACTACCAGGTGGCAGAGGACTCTGGGTAATTTTCCTCTGCGCCAATTACCCCAGGATGGTTTTTAGGGTGAAGCAGAATAATTACTGCACTATCAATCCAAAATGGGCTGCTTAATGTGTTTAAGAGAGATTTTGAGCCTTAGCAGGGAGGCTGCCTGAAGCGTGCTATGCTTGCGGTGCCAAAGCCCGCTCGGCCTGCTCGGGTAGTTAACTGTTCACGGAGAAGGCAGCACACACCCAAGGTGAAAGAAAACAAGGAAAACTCCTGGGAAGCTGTGGGAAAGTTAATGAGCTGCTTCCAACGCGTGGCAGGCTGCAGTTGCAGGTGGCTGACAAAGCTAGGCAGGTTAAGAAAATAATATTTATCATCCAGCTGCCAGGACCGTCTTTATCAAAAGTCTTTCTAAAATCCATACAACACGCAGAAAAATGGGTTTGAAACAACAACAAACAACAACAGAAAAGGTGTATGGGGGATAAAATGGGGAGAAAAATGCCGTCAGTGAAGCAGCTTATCCTTGGTGGGTCATTTGCTAAGCTCTATAGGGAGCTGATCTGATATAAGGACACACTGATTTTAATTTTTTATTTTTTTTTTGGAAGTAGGAGGAAGGATGGGTTTGTGATTAGAGTCCAGAAGGGGAGAGCTAGGGCTGGCTGGACGCTGCTAAAGGGCTCCAGTGTGCCCAGTTAGCACCAGCCTTCTACTGAAGGTCTGCTGAGCGAGGGAGTGCCAAGCTGAAGCCTGGATTCTGCTCCCTTACAAGCAGCTACATCCCCCCATGGGTTTTAATTGGCTCTGTGCTGTAATATGAGGTGCTCTCCAGATGCTCCCCCATTGATGCTCTAGATGGGAGCCAGCTACCCTCCCCCTAATCCTGGGACTGCTAGTGAAAAATTTGGCAGTAATCCCCCGCTTTACAGCTTTCTCCCCGCGTAGCACAGAGAAAGTAACACTTGGCGAAGCCATGGTATAAGAAATAACTCGTTAATTATTGGTTCATTAAAGCATTGGAAGATCATGGGTGTAATGGCAATAGAGAAAAGCTCAAGTGCGAGGTGAAGAAGCGTTATGTTCTGTTATCAAACTGGTAGGGGGAGGGATGGAACAGGGGAGCAGGGCTTAAGCTCAGCTGAGACTCTGAAATGACATTACTAAATAGTATACTGTAGCAGCCAAAAATTAAGTATTATCTTCCATCTGGTGACTATGCACTGTATTTCTTTAATTATTATTATCTGAATATAAATTGTGAGTTTTAGCCAAGTATCCTGGAAGGTTGTCCTTAGAAACAGAGAGATAATTAAAAAAAAATCATTATATTTGTGAAGGGGTTGCTGCTGTTGCTTGCCTTTCAGTGATTTGCTTACACAGTTTTCCATATGATCTCTACCTACTTGATGTACAGAGCTTTTCTTATTATTTAATGAAAAATTGATCTGTGATTTTGCTTAGCAGATGGTTTGGATAATGCAAGTTAAAATGTTCAATTTTAAAGAGAAAGTAACTATTCTGAAATTGTTTCAAGGTGCTCAGTGACCTCAAGTGGACTTCAAATATATCTAAAAATCACCAGATATTTCACTAAGATGTTGAATACCTCCCTGGAGCACAGGGCATGGGTGTGCATTTGTGATTGGGGTTATGTAGTTTATGCGTCCATACTCCAGCCCAATTTCCCATGCAAAACTGTTTTACCTGCACACCCCCACACACACTGCTGCCTTCCTCCAGCAGAACAGTGCCCTCCCAGGAGCAGGAGGGGTGGAAGGAAGGAAGATCAGGTCTGTGATTTAGATTGCCAGTTTTTAAGCTGTCCCCCCCCTTTTAAATCACAGGAGTCTCACCTGCCACTGAAAACCTGTTTGTGTCCATCTCACCAGATGTGACAGTTTATGCAGGAGTGTGTCTTGTAAGACACAGGTAATCCATTTAAAGATTATCACATGAAACCATATTTACTTCAGAGACCTGTAATAATTACACCTTCACTTGAAAAATCCCCAGGACTTTAGCTGCTGTGCCACAGATTTATACTCAAACATTTTCATTTGATGCGCAAAGTGTGAAGTACTCTTTAGTGGCAAGACAATTATCTGATTCTACTAATAAATGAATGCACTAGTAGTCATTTTTAATTGAACAATTATAGGATATTGCACTGTCAGTTGATTATAGAAGTCATTTCATAAATGTCAAAAATCTCTTTAAACGAATTATGGAGCTCCAAAATAACTCCGGCAATCAGCCAGCAATAACACAATAATCTGTTTACCCTGTTGTCAGGCAAACTACTGCCATTTTTTTTTTCCTTTTGAGGGGGGACTGAATCTTAAGGATTATACTCCTGCTCAGGCTGCAGCAGCTACTGAGGCTTTGATTAATATAGATTGTGAGTGTTGTCAAGTGCTCTGACATGTATTAAATAGCAAGAGAAATTAAAGTTGTTTTAGAAAAGCGTCAATAGCAAACAGGAGGACAGATCTCCTCTTTGAGCGAGGAAGGTGAAAGGTGCTTCTGACATGTTCCTCTTTTCAGATGCTTCAGTTTACTTCAATTTTTGGTTTTGTCATTGAACACAAATACCAGTTCTTTTCTGTGGTTATGTGGTGATCTATTTCCTCCCTTTTCCTTGTATGTACAAATGGTAGACTCGGACACAGAAACAGGCTGGGTCTGTTTCTATCTACGAACACCTGTGTTCATGAATATTAGTCACACTGGTTTATCTGCCTACTCATACAAATGAAGATGAGAATTTGGCTCACGATTATTATGGATATGGCTTGTCCTTCCCTAGTGGATTGGCTCACTTTCTTTCCCAGAGTGCAGTAATGTGTAATAGTCCCGAGAGCAATTTAGGTAGATCTGTAAGGGTGGGTTCCAGCCATGCCAAAGACCTACTCTGGGAAAGGTAAATGGAGAACATAAGAATAAAGGAGGTTGAATCACTGCTGTTGAGGAAACTTGATCCATCTTTTGCTTGCTGAGAGACAAAGAAAGGGGGAGTATCTTAGACCTTTTGCTCTTTTATCAAAATAAAGTAAGTGTGACTCCTAGTTTTACTAATAATAAAAGGCTTTGAAATGTAATCAGAGGGAGACCTGAAAGAAATATATTTTGGAAAGTATTTGCTTTTGGGTATGTAGTTTGGGTGGGGACTGTCTGGTTTCACTGTTCTAAGTGCTCAATTCCAGATACCTTTGTTCTGAATAAATTTAAGGATTCCACTACTTGAAACCATTTCTGGAAATCTGACACCCAGTTCTAAAGCTGGTCATCTCAAAATGAGTGATCTTGAAATAGTGGATCGTATTTGGGGGACTGATGGTAGTAGAATAGATTTACTGCTGGTATATGACAAAATCTTTAATCTCTTTTAATCCTTAGCAATATAGGAAAGATACCTGCAGCTTTGGGTCTGCTTCTTGACATATTCATATTTTCGGATGCTGAAAACTGAAATCCTCTGGAATCAAGCTCAGACTGGGGGCTCTCCCAAGAATAAGAGATTTTTAGTCATAGATGGTGGTAGAAAACTTTGGTCTGGAGACTGCATGACCTCATGATGTGTTAAGAGAGGTATCACCATAGAAGTAGAAGAGCAGGGGCCTTCTGTATTGTCTGTGCCTCATGGAGTAATCCTCTGCCAGCCCTCTGCATGAGCTAGCACAGAGTGTAATTTTGGGAATGGAGCCAGAAGCATTATGCAGATTCAGTGTCATAATGATCCAGTGCAAGCTAGGTATGCCTGTGGCTGTGGCCATACTTCCATCTCTGGAGCTGGCAGTAATGAAACTGGGGTGTATTTTCATATTGACCTGTTATTCACATTTGCCACATGAGGACTCCTTGTTGGGATCAAATACACAGAAACTAATGGAAGATTTAAGGAATTGTCTGTGTTTAGAGCTCGATGGCTCTACAGAGTCTGAGACTGGTAACAATGAATACTAATGTTCAAGTGCAGTAGCTTAAATCAGAAACACTCTAAGGGCTTGACATGCTGGGAGCACCAAGTTGGCCATACCTGGTCCTTTAGCCTTACTACTTTCTAAATAATACCCCCCAATATTCTGTCCCTATTAATAGGGCAAGGTGTGTACAGGAGAGATCACATCCAATTTGCTGTTTATTTCCTGAGATTAGTGCATCCCTGTTATGAAGAGTTACTATGTTGACACTGAGGGGTAGAATGGTCAAAAGCATTTGTTTAGACAAACAGAAAAATGAAAAGGAATAGGAATAGTCAGAGGTTCATAAGGAAATAGCAGATAGTACTAATACTTATTTCACTTTTATTTTGAGGTTTTTGTTTTATGGTTTAGGTAATTTTCGGTGAGCTGGATGGCGTTATGCTTGATGAAGATGTGGCTAAAAAACTGAGGATCTGCTTCTTCCTTGACTTACACCTGTGTCACCATGTGTGCCTTTGCCAGGTCTGTCCCAAACATGGATGGTTTGGCAGCTTTCTTGCACACACTTTGTTTTGAATTTAACTGATTACACAAAATGCAAGGCAGTCAAGAAGCAGCCTCTGACATTTTTAATTGGCATTGAATTTAAGTCATCATCAATTATTCTGCTTTAAAAGCAGCTTTATTCCTTAGGACTGCCATGCATGCTATTCAAAACTCTTGCAGGGATCCATTCCTGGTATCTGTCTTGGCTAGTAGGATTAAGCCCTTATGGCTAGTAGGTGGCTGAGACCTTACCATATGTTGCTGGTAGACAGCAGCAAAGCTTTACCCTGTGATAAGCATACTAAAAGCAATCTGTTGGGCTTTTTTTTTTTTTTTTTGCCCTTTTTTCCTCCTTAATATATATATAAAAGACCAGCACGTGCTTAATTGGCATTCATATTATTAAACTAACTTGTAAATAACGTGATTCTCTCAGGAATCACATCAGTTGTACTGTGGGTAAGTTTAGATTTCAAAGGTGCCACAGTGCCTCATTCTGTGTTGACGGAATTGAACAGCATTAACCTTTTCACTTACACTAACAAAGACAAGTTAAGACAAGATGTGCTATGACTACTGCACATCTATGTTTTGTTTTTGCCCAGGGCCCTGTACAATTACCCAGCGCTTCAGAGCTAATATTGGTTGAATGTTTACCTTCCCTTCCCCTCCCCCTTCAATATTTCTACAAAATGACAGCCTCATTTTTTGACCAAAAAATAACCAGTTACATAATAAATATCTTCTCTCTCTTGAAGAAGAAAAAAGGCTAAAAATATATTCCAGGCCCTTTTAAAGAGATCTAGCAATGAGAAAAACAGATAGACTCTGCAGTACACTTCAGCTAGTATTTTCTCAATGCAAACCATTCTGCTGTCATTCTAAATTCCACACTGCATACAATATGGAATTGATAGCAATGAAACACCATGCTGTGAATGTATCCCAGAAAATAAGGCCAAAAAAAATTCTCAACATTTTACAGGCAAAGAAACCTATTTTATTTATTTCTGTGAGCATGCAGGTGCCTTACATGTGTGTAACTAGCTAGTTCAAATATTGCCAGTATCATTCAATGTTAGCCTCAACTGTCACATTGAAGAACTGAGTACATCTAAAAAATCTGAGATTCTGGTAAAATAAACCATAGCCTTACCTGAGATGTCACAGGTTTTGAATGGATTTAAAGTTAGAAAGAATACATACATGCAAACTGCAGTGATTGTAGGGCTGATACTTTCAGGTTATTTCTTAGCACCAAATATACGTTTTTGCTGCTATATAATTCACTTGAGAAGTAAAAGCTTCCACAGGGTTGACTGACCTCCCTTTCTGGAATGGAGAAACAAAATGTGGAAAATGAACAAGAGGTACAGAGAGAATTAAGTGTCTTTCTTGAAGTCATATAGCAACTGTGCAGTGACCAAGCCAGGGACAGGGAACTTATTCCTTGACTTTTATCAGCTACTCACTATATACCTCTATAAAACTGAGCAGATTTGCAGGGGGTATATTCACATAACTTGTCAAAACCTGACTGGTTTGGCATATGTGAGGTTGGTAACAGATTTTATCCTACCTTCCACATGAGGCTGCCTCTCACAGGTTCACTACAGGCAGACCAACACTTGTGATGAACTGTCTTTCACTTAACTTTAGATACCTAGAAAGCAGATCTTGTACCTCTATTTTACAGGTGTCAAAAGTTTCCTGCTGTGGACATTAGGCTAGGACACTAATTTGGCTCATAGTAATGCTGACATTTATGATAACACTCAGTTGCATCACAAAAGAATATATTTCTCTTGTCTTGACCTATAGAAATTCCAAAAAACTGCCTCTGACATAAATGCCTGTATTGTAAATATATCCCAGCACTTATTTCAATGCTCTTTGGAGATTAGGTTTATAAGAGTGAATATAATCTTGATAATTGGTGAATTAACACAGTAAACCACTACATTATTCATTAGGTAATTATCAAAATATCACATCACAAAATCTTGCAGGAAAGACAGCAATGCATATTCTAGGATTGACCACTCAATGACTTTCATAAATGTTAGTGAATCTGCCAAAATCTGGAACAATTTTCACATACAGCTTACATGAAAAGGCACCTAGAGCAAACCAATTTTGTCTGTAAGACTAAGAATGAAAAATGTTCTTTCAACTGAAACATGGATCAACCTGTATGAATTTCTGGTACAGACTGTAGTTATGATGACTGTCATTTTAAAATAGGTCTAAATTTTAGTAGACCTACAATGGTCAAAGTGATAAGAGGAGGGGTTGGCAATGCTTTAAGGGTAGAAAAATGCAAGATACAGCCTTAGTTGCCTTAATGGATACCTCTGAGGAACCAATTTGTTTATTTGGTAGTCAGTTTTGTGTGTAAACTTTAAACATGAATGTAGCCTGTGAAGCTTCAGTCTTAAATTCATAATCATTGATGTTTATGCCTATGATACCTCTCTTTGCTATTCCATCTCTTTACACAAATAAAAATGTTCACTAAACTGAGGTTTGGGGACTTTGTTTGTTGTTGTGGGGATTTTATATTAT
>JAWWES010000041.1:69575589-69596161 GCA_035583135.1 Lophotriccus pileatus
TCTCTTTACACAAATAAAAATGTTCACTAAACTGAGGTTTGGGGACTTTGTTTGTTGTTGTGGGGATTTTATATTATTATCTATGAACTGCCTACTGATTACAAACACATTTGGAAATAAATGTCATGCATTTTGCATCATAGGGAATGTAATACAGCCTTTAGTTTTTTGAATGGTTGCAGCTCTTAGACCAGTGGTAGCTGAATGATGTACCAAGGTTTGAAATCAGACTCCAAGTTACTTTTTGCACTTTGTTTTGTTGCTGTTGGTCTGTAAGACTTCCTTAAATTTTGAAGACCAATTTCAGGTTTACACTGATATAACCACATTGAATCTAGCCAAGTCACCTTTGAAATAAGTGGAATATGTGACTGATGTGATGCAGCAAGTCTGTTTTATTCAATCCAAATACGGGGTTATCTTTAAAGACAAGCATAGTTGTAACTCTGAAAGGTGTTGGGTATGGGAAGCAGTTGGTGGCAATTATTGGTGGCTGTAGGCATTAGGGGCAGGAGGTAGATGTTCAAGTGAAAGAGAAAGAAGTTAGTCTTTAATTCTGTGTTCTTGACTTTCTATGCCCTTCATCTCTGGGCTATCCAGATCCCACTCATTCCACTGCTGATCTCAGGCTTCCTTCCTTTGGAGGTTTCCACCATGCTTTCTACCAACATGGTAATTGAGATGGAAGTCAGGGCCATAAAGTGGCTTTTATGTCTGTGGGCTAGAACAAAACTGTAATAAAACAAAAGTAGTGCTGGAATTGTTATTTTGGCTTGTTTTGGGTTTTTTTTTGTTGTTAGGGTTTTTTCTTTCTATTTTTCTTTTTACTCAAAGATGCCTCTTTAGGATTGACATCAAAGTGCATTGTTTAGGAGGTAAAGAAGGCTTTTTTTAGGCTATCTACAGGCATTTTAAGGTAATAGGCATTTAATTGTCATTCATCTTCTGAACTATTTGAATTTGAAAAGGAGTTTTCCTCTAATAATTTGAGATTTCTTCCTCTTTCTTATGATAACCAGTGTACAGTATAACGCTTCCATAAGGCATGGCAGCATACAGAGTTCTACCTCCACTGATCCCTGTGTTTCTGGATTATTTTGATGAAATTCAATTTTATGGATTCCAGAAGGCTATTGATAGAAGAATACATTTAAGTGAACACCTTATCAGTTTAGGTATGTATGTAGAATTGGATAGTATTCAGGAGACAGACTGCTTTCTGTATGTAGTGGGTGGTGAAGAAAATGGAGTATCACTCAGGAAATAGTGAGAGAATAGTCAAGAGGAAAAAGGTCTTGGAGAGGACACTGGAAAGGAGAAGCAAGGGTTTAGTGCTAGCATAGAAAACAGCCTTGAAGAACAAGAATTGAAAGCTGATCTAGTCAGAGAAGCAGTGAGAACCAGTGAGCAACAGTTAAACGTACACCCTTAAAGTCAGACTACCTTACAAAAAGACTAAATTATTTAAATTAAAATGTACTTTACACTGTGTCAACTCCTGAAATTAGTAAAAATAGGGAAGTAGAACGTAAAGGAACAGGACTTAGGGAATGCAGATATTTTAGTCTGGTGTCTCTGTATTGCTTTCAACCTCCTAAACAGATTGTGGTATCGACAACTCTGGGAACTCATTTCGGTCTATCTAACTTTGTTTTAAGGGATTATCTGACTTAAGAAAGTCTACTAGGTTCTGTCTATGAGGGTAGAGGCACCTCCCATTTAGGTTAATCTCCAATATTTTAATTTCCCCCTTCAGCTAATGATGTAATTGTGTGCTTCAGTTGCCTGCTTCTTTTGACTTTAGAGAAAGTTTAGACAAGTAAATTTAAATATCTAGAAATAAGACATCTAAACCAGGTGAGTTGAATCCTGTCTTCAAAACCTGGATTATGGTTTAGATATGCAACTCAGTTAAGCAGACAGAGATGTTTTTCTGCCTGTAACAAAACATATGCAGCTCACATCTTTTGTTCCTGAATATGTGATAACTTTGATTAAAATACCAGATTCAATTCTCCTGGTTTAGATTTTAAACTTGCTTGAAACAAGGTTAGATGGCATTTAAGTTCCCTATCACTGTGTCTCCAGTAATGAAAATTAGTCTAATAGGCTAAGATAGCCATTATTCAGGCTAAATTAGCTTCCTGGGAGAGATCCCTGTAAAGTAGCCATCATGATGAAGAATGTACCAATTAAAAAAAGTAAACCAAGCTGATTATTGACATATTCTCAATTCCTTTTAAACCTTTTTCTCTTTTGCATCCTTTAAGCTTTTGCCTGTTGCAGAAGATTGGGCACTATCAAATAGAAGGAAGCATAAAGAAATGTTGAAGGAGAAGGGTGAAATTGCCCCATGTCTTGTTATTGCCACTGTTTTGACTATACATTGAATCATTCTTCAAAGAACACCCTTCTCTGTAAATCTTCCTTTGAGATCACACATGACACTCTCTTCCCCACTACCTGCCATTGGATGATGTGTCCTTAAGTTGCTTTTATGGAAAAGTAATCAAAGAAAAGTGCTTACAATACATATTTTTAGCTGTCCATTTTAGCTGCATTCTATTAATGGAATTTAATGTCTGGAAGAAGAAAAAGCAAAAGCTACTTGGCAAGCTAGTTTTCAGCTACAGTTATAGAAACATTGTCGTGTTCTGTTTCTGCTGTCGAGGCAATGATTGCTGAGATTACACTGATGATCTCAGAGGCTTTCTATTATAGAATTTCTTATGATTAAATGAGGAAATGGGATTTTGGAAGATCTGGATGTGTGATCGAAGTTTCAGAGGGTGACATCAGAAACATACACTGGAATCAGTTTTAAGGAGCATCTGTCCCATTTTCAGAAGTTATTTGAATTTAGAGCGGCTTTTGTTACAGAGATGTAAAACATCACAATCTAGTAATAACAGAATGAAAATTGTACAAGGGACTTTGCTACTCCACCTCAAAGTCCCGCTTCCTAATGCTGATATATCTTCACTAGCAATTTTAAGCAGTATCCTGGGACTTGCATTTTAATGGCTGAGGGATGGTTGTGTTTGTTTCTCCTGTGGATGTGTTATGCACCACTGAGAGGTGAGGATAACAGCAAGAAATTGCATCAAAATACTTACACACTTATATCCACACATTCAGGCATTAGTATTTTAAGTATGCTAAGGTGACATGTCACATAAAGGTGAATTAGTCATGACTTCCAGAAAAACAAAATTACCATTTTGAAGAATAGTCCTCAGTGACTTAGGTCGTCCTGACATATCCTGTATCTCCATTTCACATCTGTGATATGGGAAAACAACACTTACCTACTTCTAAGAGATGTTTCACTGAACAGTTTTTATGAAGCACAAGCCTCCTGTGGAATGAGTGCAAAGTATTACTCTATTTATTTTTATGAACTTTCTGTTTTACTGCAGTAGGAAAACTTAAATTATCCATAGAGTTCTTGAGCACATTGGGGAAGCCAAAGATCCTGATTTTGCCCACTGTGCTCCTGGCAAGAAAAAGACCCAAGGGAGACTCCTAAATGAAAAATATAAACAAAACCCTGAAGCTACTCAGATCCTTAGAAGATTAGATTTTTGAAAATATGTTCTTTATAAGATAAGTTAAATGCATTCTTTCCCTTATTTTTTCCTCAGTTTTGGTCACAGGTTGCTCCAGGCATCCAAATGGGGGTATTCAATCCCTTGCTTTATTGATCCTGACAGGGACACATGTTATGGTGCACTGTCCTCCCCGAGGCCACCAGTAACTGCAGATTTAACAGGTCCAGCAAGGAGAAGGAGAGGTTCCAGAGGCTGTCATTCAGCCTGGGATCCATACTTCACCCTTCCATTCTCATCCACTCCTCCATATATTTCATTATTGTCAGGGTGGGCACTACTTGAATTCCCATTCATATTGCAGAGTTCTTTCAGGACTGGTGGTTGTGGGGGCTCTGCTGAACATCTTGAAAGTGGGAAAATTACCTGTGAGACCAAAGAATGCTCTTTCTGTCACATGTAAGAGGGACAGGAAAAGGAGTGGAAGTGTATTTTTATGTGAATTCTTCTTCCAAGGTACTTTGGGAGCTGGTTTGGGAAGTAGGTGGTCTAGACATCATTTTTAGATTTTGATGTACAGAGACATTTTAAGCATTGTTCTTTTCCCTTTTCTGATGCCAGTGATTCAGAATTCTGCTGTAATTTTTACAGTTTAGATTTTTCAGCAAGTGAGAAGATCATTCTCTCACTTTTGGATTTGCAGAGAATCATCCTTCTGCCTTTTTTTTTTTTTTTTTTTAGTTAAAATGTTAGATACTTGTAAAAATTAAGTGCCTTGAAAAAATACTGGTGTGGATCACTGCTTTTGTGCTAACTATGACTGAGGCTCCATGAATAGGTGTACTACTCTGCAGGTTTGTAACTTGGTGTATTTAATCAATGTACTCAAAGGTACATTCTATAACATAAACCAACATTTATTTCATCAAGGTTTTTGTTTCTATTTCTAATTAGCTTTTAACTGATATAGGACATAAAGATGAAATCAGTATGGGAGGTGAAAACAAAGTGGGTCGAAATTAAACTGAGGATGAAATCACCTTCTGTGGTTGAGTCTGAGTCTGTCACCACAATCAGACTCTTACCACTTCCCATTCCCCCTGCTCCTCCAACTCCCCCCTTGTCCTTAGGGGGTGATTTGCAATTTCCCTTTCACTGGCTCTGGTGTGCCAAACCAACGACCCTGCAAAGACTTTTATTTCAAGACAGAGAAGCTCACTGAGGGTGATAAGAGCACTTGATGGGGTTTTTTCAATTTTTTTTGGGGGGAAGGTAGGTGGAAGGATCAGGGAACAACATTAGGAGCACATGGCTAGGAGCACTGTAGGGATGGGAGGAACGATGCAGGTGGGTGTAAAGCATAGATCCCCTACCCAGTTTTCACAGCAGAAGTTACTGAGGTGTCTAAGTGTTGTATAAGAAAGAACAAAAGAAAATGGGCTTTACTTTTGTCCCAAATTCCTGTATTTCATGAATGCCTACTTCTCAGATTGTTCCAGATTGATATGGCTGGGAGATTTGTTTTGTTCTTCCTACTGATAAACAATGCTTCCTACTGCTAGTGCTTTCCCACCTATCCCTGGACAATACATAGACTTGTACTCAAGTATCACTTCAGGTAATTGAGTACTCAGCCATAAAAAAAATCGGAGAATATAAAGCAACTAAATGCAACTTGTGTGAGTACCTTAAAATTAGCAGTTATGTGCTTACCTGCAGTGATGCAATTGATAATACCAATTAACAGTTTAAAGAGCAATCTCTCCTGCTTTTCCTCTGGCCTCTACTCCTCCTCTTCAGCCTCTGCCCAGTGCACATCAGGAG
Source organism: Lophotriccus pileatus (assembly GCA_035583135.1). Taxonomy (NCBI): domain Eukaryota; kingdom Metazoa; phylum Chordata; class Aves; order Passeriformes; family Tyrannidae; genus Lophotriccus; species Lophotriccus pileatus. The sequence continues at coordinate 69,580,962 of JAWWES010000041.1, forward strand.
AACTGTCATATTTCTCAAAATATCTCATGCTGTGCTTTGTAAAATAAGGAACACAGGAGTAGTAGGATGGGTGATGTGCTCCCTGACTCTTTGAACTCAACCAACTATTAATACATCTTTTAGCTGAAGAGGAGTGCTGGCCAAGCACTCTGATACAGTGAACAGTGTTTACAGGGAACTTATCATTACGTGATGATTTTGCCACCCTTGATATGCTTCCACACTTGAATGACAACAACATGTATTGCACACTTTATCTTGTACACCAAATTCCTCTGTCACCAATCGGATGGATCACAGTAGATCATAGCTGTGGCTGCACCTCTGAGCACCACATCACATTGCTTTTTCTTTTTCTTGACCGTTTTCTTATGAGCTGTGATATAAAAGCTTTTTTGTTCTGTGTTAATTAATAGTCATTAACAGTCATTAACAGCGCTGCTGTTAATGTTAAGGATCTTGTACTAACAGAAGATATTACATGCATGTCTTCTGTGGGTGTCAGCAGATTGGAACAGTGTACCAAGAGTTTATACTGTCTTAAGGATTTTATTCAGTGTTCGTGTTGTCTTGATGTTGGAGGACAGTTGATACCTAGTCCAAAATGAAGTTAGAGAGATGGCAGCAGATGGTGCATAGCCTAGTATAGTGTCTATTACCAAAAAATTAAACCATTAAAACATTTTTCATTATGTTTGTTAGGGTACTGTGAACTTGTACAAGGCCAGTGTTGTTTGTTGTGTGGTCTCAGAGATTTTGATCTGGTGCAAAGACTAAAGCTGGGAGCATGATGATGTCACTCTGTGGCGTTAAAAATGTATACCTTCAGTCTTCTCTGTCTTAGGAAGCAATCTACTCAGCATTCTTCAAGATGAGGCCCCATGTCCATCTGGGGATAATGCTTACCTGCTCCGTGGGGATCTGTAAAAGTAAACCAATTCCTCATTTAGACAGTGTTTGTGCAGCACTTTGAAGATTGAAAAAAACCCTGTGCTACAATTGTAAGTGGTATTCTCTACATTACATATTTTTTCCCTGAGATTCTTAGATATATTTTAATCTTTCTGCATGTACTAGAACATTATTCTATCTCTAGCTAAACAAGGTACTGTAGAAGTTTAGGGAAAGAAATTGATCTATCTGCTGTGTTATCCACTCTGCGCTCTCATGATATTTTTGTGAACTGCTTTCATCAAGCTAGTAAGGATTTGTCAAGGTGTTTACCTGTTGGGAATCTTAACATGATTTCTTGAGGGTGCAATCTGGGTCTGAGTTATGTGTTCTCCTCTTCTGCTCTTCTAACTATTCGTACATCAAAGTCTCCACCATTGTAATTCTTTCGGGCCTGCTCTTTATTCAGCAGTTGCTGTACAAAACAAATGTATGTTGTGCTTAGAGAATACTGTATATCATATACATTTATCCACCCAATGAAATGAATACATTAAGTGCACATAAGCAGAAATATCTTGTTGGGGAAAGCTGGTGGTAGCTTGTGGCTCATGCTGTAGAATGCAGTGTAAGGAGTAGTGTATTGATGCTGTAAGACAAAATTTAACAATGAACATTTTGGATGAGTATCAGGAAATATTTCTTAATACTGAGCTCAGGCAGTGGAACAGCCTCCCAAGGAACATGATGGAAAGCCCATTGCCTGTGTCAATTAAAACTAGACTAGTTTTAGAACTGGGGAATATACTGTAGGGAACAATCCTGAACAAGTCTAGATGACCTAATAACTCTTTTCCATCTGTAATACTTATGCCTGAGATTCAGAGTTATGTATTGCAATATGATTTCATCCTGACTGAGAAAGACTGAAACATTTTTCTTTCATGTAGGGTTTCTTTCACACTATCCAGAAATTTCATACACACTAGAAAGCTAATAGGGAAAAAGAAAGCAGGACTGGGTCTACACATTCAATACTCTTAAACCACTGCTCAAACAAGAAATTAGCCCCCTCTATTTGCTCCTGTTGTTTCAGCGTGGTTTCAAAAACTAATCCTAGACCTCATTCCCAGACATGACAACTTGGAGCAGGCCAAGCCTGACAGACACCATGGATAGGGCAGGGTAGCATAATGTTTTGTAGAGAGAGATTCTCTCTTTATGCAGCAATCCAAGAATGTATCTTCCTATGACCACTGCTGAGTCCTGTCCCACCTATAACTGAAGTCATTGTTGGGGAGCCATGGCTAAGGAGACACAAAACGTGAAGTGTCCACTGATGTGCAGTTTTGGGGAAAGCAAAATGCTTCTAGCACACTTTAGATTTCTTTCTTGAAAGAGTCCTGGCAAAGTTTTACCGTGACATTATTTTGAAATACAAAGAGGCATTGAGAATAATCAGTGATGCATCACGGAAAAGCCCATTTGTTTCCATTTAAGAGGGAAAAGGTTAGAGTAGTACATCATCTTGCTGCTTCCATTCTCTGCATTTAAGAAACAGTCTGTCCAGTCACTAATTGAGAAGTGAACTTGTATGCAGAGAAACCAGTTTAGTCGTGTCAGTAAAAAATTGGTAATTTTCCCACTAACAAGATGCTGCATAATATATGGTAACATGGTAAAACAAACCGTTTTCAAAATGAGACATGCTATCTGCTCCCTAAAGATTTCTTTACTGAAATATGAAAACCTGAGTTTCCCTTGCTTCTCTTTCCTCCTGTTAGATTTTTTTTTTCTGTGCAGCATCCTGAAGTTGAGAGGAAACTTCTTGTAGCATCTGACCAACTTTCCTGGATCAAACACAACATAAAATAGCTGTTGCCCTGTAAAGACCTCCTTATCCTCCCAGCAAAGTCAACAGGAATTTTAACAAAATCTTTGGGAACAACATGATGAGTATCTAGGGCTTGTACACTTGCAGTGTGGGCAGGAGGCCAGATGGGCTAGAACTGTAAGTCCACATTGTAACATCTGAGAGTTTGCATCCAATCTCTGTAGCCTGTTAAACCTCTGCAAACAATCTTTCTGTAAAACAACCTTGTACCCAAATCAGTTACAAGTCTCACTCAGCTGCTCTTTCTTGAAGTTTTGTTTAAAACCTTCTTCTTCCATATTAGCTTGAATCAGCTTTTTTTGAACATTTACTTACATTTATTTGGCTTTCTCTCTTTGCCTTTTCTCTTGTCCCTGATCTCATTCTTTTATCCATATGACTCCATTTCTATTTGCATATATGCTGCTATGAAAAAGATAAACTAACTAATGGTGCCAGCCCTCCAGCAAGGACTTTGAGGGACTTTCTTGTCTCTCTGACTAATTCTTTTTGTGGCCTTGGGAAAGTCACTTATCTTGTCTTTCTTCGTTTTCCCATACAAAAAATTGAGTTAGCAAGGTTACACTGACATCCAAAAGATCCTATTTTGTGTTGCACTAAGTAGTCAGCCATCTCCAAATACAGGTTTACTCTATGTGAGTTAATTAAAAGCTAAGATGTTGTAATATTGTGGAATAATTTTAGCTTCTGTGGTCAGCACTGACCACATCACTGAGGGGAAAAATTATGAATTAAAACAAAGAGCTGAAAAAGTCTTAACTACTTTTTGTTATTAATCATTGTGTTATTTGTTGCTGTTTATCTTGTAATTATTGCTTGGGAAATAAAAAAAAATCTATCACTGCTCTGTGCCAGCTCTAACTGCAACTGTGGATTTAAAGATGAAATTCAGTCTTCAGCCTTTCCCTGGGGCTGATGGACTTCTCCTTTCAAAGTAGGCCACTTCTATCTGATGGCATTAACCATAAAATCCCCCATTTCAAGTCTATGATATCCTGAAGGACAACGGCTCATTTCATTTCTTATCAAGAAATCGGGCAGATCAGTCATATTTCCCGAATCAAATGACATTTTCAGAAAATTCATTTGAACCAAAAATGAGGTTTCCTCTCCACAGACTCCAATTAGTTTAAAAGTGGTTTTCTGATGAAAATTCTTGAAATAACTGAGCTGTATAAAGAAAAATCTATATCTATATATGTATGTATATAGATATATGTACACATGCACAGTGACTGTGAAAGCCATAGCCAGAGTACCCTATCAAGCAGTATAAATCTTTAATTTTGCCAATCAGCAGTAATGGTGAAATACCTTAAGATTTTTCATTGCTTCCTCCCCGTTTTTCTTCCTCTCATCCCATCACTCTGGCTATTCCAGTGGGAGTCAACGCACTCATTTTCTCCCTAAGTACACAAAATTAGCTGCTTATCTGTTGATCTTCTTACATGATCCTTTAAAAATCCTTTCTCTGTATGTGTGTCCAAGGCCGCTTTTGCCTTCAGAGGAAGCCCAGACAAGCCAATCCTCAGCCTTTCTCTTACCCACTCACAGGGGGCCTGGGCCTAATTAAATTGCTCTCAAAGACAAGAAGGGATGAATTTCCTTCTTTCCATCTCCCTTGTCACCCATTTAACTCAGCTGAGATCCATTCGTTCCTTTTTAGTTATGTTAAAATCGAAAGGGGGGAGCTCGGACTGAGAGGGACGTGCGGGGAAGGGGGAGGAAAGCAGGGGAGGAGGAGCAGGAGGCGCGTGGGTAGCGCTGCCAAGGTGCAGTGTCCCAGGCACAAACAAAGGAGCCAAACCCCAGTAAATGGGAGGTGAGTGGAAAAGAGCAAGCGCCGGAACAGTGGCTGGGTTTCTCTGGCTGGGGCCTCCTCTGATTTTGTTTACTGTTTGTTTTTATATTCAAACTGAAGAAAAACGCGGCATCAAAAAGAGAAGGAAAAAAATCATCTATATAAAATATCTATATACGTTTCTGTGTATTTAGGCACTCTTTCAGAGCAACGCTTGCTTCTTCCCCCACCCCTCCCAAGACTTTCCTCTGACAAATGAGGAGGCCTTGGAAATTAGGATGACCCTTGCCTGCCCACGTGGGATCACCCATGAGGGGCGAAGGTGGCGGCTTTGGCTCTGTCTGTGGTTGGTTGCACAGGGAGGCAGTGGGGAGTGCTGGGGCAGCAGGACTGCTGCAGTGGAGGTGTCTGTACTAGGAGAAGGACAGCCCTTGCCCAGCCACTTCCAGGGCCCCCATACAAGCCAAAGCCCAAGTCTAGGAAGAGCCAAGCAATTAGCCTTTGAAAGACATCCAAAGTTGCTGGGTTTTTTTTCTTTTTTTTTTTTTTTTCATTCTTTTCCATTCCTCTCCCGCCCTTCTCTCTTCTCAGTGCTGTATCCTCCTCCTCCATCACCCAAACCCCAAACACATCTAAGGAAGCCATTCAATTAAATCTCTCCTGGCTCCAGCTGGCTCCTGAGTGAAAGGTCAGCAGTGTCCGGGAGGGAGAGGCGTGCGCAAGGAGGAGCCGGAGACAGTGCTTCTACTGCAGCCGCCTCTGTCTTCCACTCGCCTGCCTCCCTCCCTCCCTCTCTCCCTCCCCTCATCTCCCCTCTTTAATGATACCCAATGGTCAATCACTCCCCAGCAGAGAGAGAGATGCCCTGAAGCATCATTGTGGTCGGGAGCGATCGATCAGGTTTTTAAAAAAAAAAGATGATAATGATAACCCGTGGACATAATGTCAGTGAGTTTGCGGTGCCTCTTGGAGGCCGCACTCGCTCTGTCTGCCAGCACCAAGGAGAGGCTTGGAGGGGCTCGAGAAAGCCTCTTCCCCCCACTGAGCCCACTTAGCCCTGCCTTAAAGACAGCTAATTAGACCGAGGGCTGTTATGTCTGCTTACAGCAGTGGGGGAAGAGCAGGAGCGAGAAGGGCCTCATGCCAATGGCGAGCAGGGCTGGAGCAACCTTTGTTTTAGAGAGGCTCCCAGTTAACTGGAGGTAATCATGCAGAGGCACGGCTATAAATAATACATACCTGCGCTACGCGACCTGGATGCAGGCCGTCGTAAGGATACCGTGGTGTGCGCCCGCGATCCACCGCTCGCTGCCCCACACGCTCTTTGGGGGCCCTGATTTGGAGCCAGATTAGTGCTCTGTATCGCCAGGCAGAGAAGGGTAATCACCGGCCCACGCCGGAGTTGGAGATCTGAAAATCACCGGGAGGTCCTTATCAACATGCGATCTGAGCACCTGTGGATGTGTACGGGCCTTTTAAAATTCTATTAGTATGTGTCTGAGTAGATTGTGGCGAAAATACAAACAGTTCTCTAAAGAAAAACTGTCAGTCTCTCTGCCTAAATCTCTTACCCTGCAGCCTAAGCATGGACTTCTGTTTTTATGGATAAATGTGATTTGTCTTTTAACTGTTGAGATTACACACTCACTGGAAGGACTGCAGATCCTACTTGGAAGAGGAAATCTTCCCTTTTTTCCAGTGCACACTTTATCAGAAAAATAATAATCAAACCTGGGGGCTCTCTGTCCCTTCCTTCCATTGAGGAGATATAGGACAAATAGCTCCACAGCAATAACTTCCCATCCCAACACAGATTTTTTTTTGTTACCATCACATTATTTTCTGCATCATTTGATGAACAAAACTACATTTTCCTCTGTACCTATTAAACTATTTGATGATGCCTTTTATTTTGCACTATAATTGGGAAACCAATCATGTGATAAAATGTAAGTTTGTTGTGAAATAAAATAAACAGTGTTGAAAACATCCAAATTATATTGTCCAAGAAAGTTTCTCAGATGTTTTATTCATTTAGGGAGATAATACTATTATTAATTTTAAATTTTTTACACTTTTGGGAAGAAATCTTTGATTTCTTATGCCTTGGTAACAGGCATAACAGTAATGCCTTGTGGTTCTGTCACTAGCTCTCTCTCTTGCAGTAAGTTGGGTAGAGAGTATTGAAATAACTATGGTCTCAAACAGGAAGTTTATCTCTTTTCTTACTTGGGCAGCTGGTTTGTGTATGTGCAGTTTGGATCCATTTGTGTGATTGAGCCCATACAGAAAAGCTGCCAGGAATATGTATTAATATACACTAGAAGGACTGAAAACTTTGTGTAGGCTTTGAGAAACACACAGAACAACATTTCATGCCATTTGGTATTCTGTGCTAAAGAATCACAAAACACCCACGTGGATTTTCTTAATAAGACACTCTTCTTTTTAATTAAAAACACAGGCACAATTTCAGAGAGGGAGCTGAAAATTTGTCTGATCAGTTTGGAAGCCAGGAGACAATACACAGCAACTCTGTCATATATTCAGACTCATTAGAGGTTCAGGTTTTACCCAGAATAGTGGTCAAAACAATTAACTTTATTTTATTGTTCCCAAGCTGGTAAATCAGTAAATGTGAAACCCCACAACTTCACAATCATGCAAGTTTAGAGTGTACATAGCAAGTGTTCGTGGGACTCTGTAATTCTTTAACCTTTTGAAATCAAGCATTGCATTAACCACGATGAGGCATCAATAGCCTGGGTTTAATTTCTGGATAAAATGTTATAATCTCATTTTTCTACAGGGACAAAAGGCTTTTTCATACCTGGGAACCAGTTAGCTGTGAGTAATGATGTTGTACATAAGGTCAATGATGACATAGCTTTTAACCATCAGTGACGGTCTATCATGTGAAAGTCTGTTCTAGGGGGATTTCTTATAGCAAGAAGCCAAATAAAAAGGCAGAAAATGTAGTGTTTGGGAAAGTCTAGGCAACTTGTTAAAGAACAAGACTTTTCTACTTAATGAGGTTTGCAGAACTGCCGGTGAGGTGCAAAGCATTCCTCCCTTCTCCTGCCCACGCCCTCAGTCCCCGGAGCTTTGCTGTGAGGAGTTGTTAGACAACAGTGAGCCAGGCACAGGTTAAAAGGGTGAAGGTGTTCTGGTCTTCCAGTTCAGAGCTGGGAGTTCAGGATTAGTTAATGTTCCCAAAACTTCTGCTAACTTCCTGTATAACAGGGAGGGGTGGGAGAGAAGAGGGTAGGTGTAACAGTTCTCAGTTCCCCTTGCCATCCTCCAGTTCAGTTTTGCTGTCAAAGGACTTTGAAATCTGCAGAGAGTAAAGTCCAAAGGCCACTGAAGAACTTCCATCAGGCTCTGCTTCAGTGTACTCTAATTAATATATTTTTAATCAAATGTAAATGTAAGAGTGTAAGGACACTTCTCTACCATAGTCTTCCAGACTAATCTCATTTGATACAGCCAAACTACAAGACCAAAAAGCAAAGAGACCACACACACAAACCATCACTGATTCCACACTGAGCTTTTGTGTGCCAAGTGCTGCTAGATACTACTGAATTATTTCATGGTGTACTCATTTCCCTTTAGCAACATAAAGTAACAGGTTAGTTCCTCTGGTACCATCCCATTTGAAACATCATAGACTGCTGTAACTGGAAGTATGAAATCTTCAGGTGTGTTTGTCTTGAAAGAAACTACAGCAAACATATGAAGGCATATGCTGCAGAATAAATATTTGAGGATGAAAGGTGTTTCTTCCTGTTTTAAAACATCCTGTTTTGAAATCTTCCTACTCAACACCATGTGATATTGCACTGTTCTCTTCATGAAATCAGGTTACTAGCTGCTGTTGAAATAATAAATAAATCCAGACAGTGGTAGCTCTCCTTATGGTACCTTTGTTGATTTTTAACTACTTTGTTTCTGCTGTATTGAGCCAAAAAATGCATTTTGTAGACTAACATCTGAAGTACTTTTCTTTTTCCTGCTTTATTCATGGCTCCTGTTTCATCCCATGTTATCTTTAGACTCTTCAGTACTGTCCAACACACTGTTTAGTTTCTCATAGAAGTAAGTGGGTGTGAAGTAGTGTGTGAGGACATTCTGTTTCCATTTGGCTACAAAATATCCCAGGAAAAATGAATTAACCTTACCACTGGCACGAAATTTTCTATGCATTGAATTTGCAAATTATTCACCCAAATACTGAATTGACTACTCACTGTCTGAATAGATAACAGATGTTCAAAATATAGGGGCTTTAGTCATTAAAAATTATTTTAATACTGCATTGCTTACATAGTATAACACAAGTGATGCAGAGATGTGGCTTACTTAATGCAGAAAGGGCTTAAAAAAGTGATTGTAAGCATGCTCTCATAGTACTTTATTTCCTGTGGGTGATTTTATGTCAGATTTACTCATAGTTAAAATCAGTCTCTCTGCTAACTGCCAAGGCTGTAAAAAATAAAGTCAGGCAAACAACAACACCCTCCCAAACCTCACAAAAAACATCTTAAAAACAAAATCGTATCATGTTGTTTCTGTCATTTAAGTCATTGTCAGACTTCAAAATTATATTTGTCACTGATCTCCCTAATCACCTTTAATCTTCTAAATTTAACAAGTAGTTTTGATTGTATTAATGTCAGAAGTGCACAGTGTAAGCTTTTAGGCACCTGATTTAAGTAGGACTGCACGTGGAGTTTGCTGCTATACACTGTGGATAAGAATACCAGAATCTGAGCTATTCTGATGTTTTGATGATAATATTCGAGTTGTCAGAAGGTAAATATTTTAGAAAAAAAAAGAAGTCCCAGCTCAAATCATGCTGATTGAGCGAAGCAATGTATTCACACCACTTTCTGTGAATCCATTTGTCCTAGCAAGCCAAGTAGTACTGGGTAGGGTAATAACTTGAAAAGTTCCTAAAATTAACAATGAACAAATGAACAAAAAATAAACAAACGAACAAACAGAAACCCCCAAACAAAGCACCGAAGACATTCAGCACTAAAGTGCAGATACTTATTTCAAGAAATCAGGCCCCTGCTGTAGCCCAAGGACTGTGGCCATTGCATCCCTGCCAGCGTTGGCTCATTGCCCTGGAATGGACACAGTGCCGGTGGGTCCGTGGGCTGCAGTGAGGGCAATCACAGCAGTAATCTCCAAACTGCAGGTACCCAGTCATACTTCAGTCAGCCTGAAAACCATCAGAATATCAAGCTTCTACCTCTTTTTGAGAGTTAAAGCTACTGTAACCACTCTCTTACGCTCTCCACTGCCTAATTCAATGCAAAGGAAAGTATGTTTGTACGTTTACAGCGCCATATATAAATGATAATTGCATTAAGCATTTATAGCAGATTTTACTCTTTAAGGTTCCCAAACCATTTTAAGAATTTAAAACCAATGTAAATGATAAAAAGGGATAGGTCTGGTTGAACTACTTATAATGAATAATTAATTTGACAAATCTATTTCTTTTTTCTTATTTGCAAATTATTCAAGTGCAGAGTTGAGTTCTTTTGTTCATCAGTTGAAGTTATTTGATTAATAGTTTAGGCAAAGTATTTCAGTCTGGGGATTGCCTGCAAGCTGTTTCACATGGCAATTATGTCATACATTATCTATTTATAATTGATCATTTTACCTGCAAGACAATGACCTGCTGTAAATGAAGTGGTTTTATTTCTCCATGTTGCTTGACTAACTTTAAGAAATCCCTTTTGGATTAACATTCATGAAGAGGACTGAGCATAGTTCAGACCAGGATAATCCCGAAAAAACCCATGGAAGCATCCTTTGCAGGAAAATTAAACGCAGTCCTTCTTGACAGCTTCCTTGACAATATTCTAGAAAGAACCTGCTGGATATTTCAAGGGCATAGGAGGACAACTGGCCATTTTCTGTTTTTCTAGATCAAAGTTGAAGAATTTGAAGTCAAGCCTAGGTGAGATTTAAGTTAGCAGGATGTAGTCTGGTACTAATACCTTGTCAGGCATTATCTGACAGGCTGTTGATGATTTCTTTCCAGAAGGATGGGAAATTCTGATTCTGTTGGCCGTCTCAGTAAGAGCCATACCAGTCACTGAAAAGCTGCCAGAAGAGCCTTAAGCTAAGTGTTGAGTTGAGTAATAATATAGAGAAATTCTAGAAAATATGTGCTTGTTATCTTCACCTGTGTGTATGAATTACGACCAGAACACCAGACATGCAACAAAAGCAAATAACAAGGTACGTATTATATTGTAAAAGAATTGCTATACTAACATTCAGGCACCTTGGTAAAAAGTGAGCAGGAGCAGTATTCAAATATGAGAAAAAATGTCACATAGTTAATATTCCTGAAAGGTGTCATAGTGCTGGAATATTACTGAAAGAGGTTAAATTTCTTAGTCCTCTTAATAAATAAGGAAGAGGGACTGAAGATGGAATACTGCATCAATTGCAATGTTGCATGTTGAAGAGTCAAAAATAATCAAGTAACAGGAACTCAGTACTTCTAAGTCAAAAGATAACTACAGACATCTGTGTACATTACAGAGAAAAAACCCAACCACAAGGACAGTGGGATGAGCTGCTCTTTCAACAGCTTGTGGGGAGAAAAATAGCTATCATAGTAGCATTTAAACTGAGAAATATTTTCTGGGACTTTGTTTTGCCAGCATTAGAATTACCTAGAGCTTCCAAAAATAGTAGCAGATAATCTCAGAATGTAGAGATTCATCTTTCATAAAGAAATCCAAAACTGAACAGAATTTTGATGGACAAAGAGATAAATATTGCTCACCAGTGACCATCAAACAGGAAAAAGAGTTAAGGACTAGTGATCACAACATGGTTATATTTATTTTATGAATACAAGCTGTATATAACACCAAGCAGATATATTTAGATGTTTTAGAGGGCCAGTTTATCCAAGCTTGAATCAGTTAGCATAACTGAGCAGGAATGTAAATTTTAATTAGGAAGTATTAATGAATACTGGGAATTGTTCAAGGCCATAAACTTGTGCACAAAAATGTATAGTAATCAAAATGTACAAAAAAGTACAGCAAAAACATAAAATAGTGATGTACCAAGAATGGAAAAAGCAAGGATAAGTTATTTATTGAGACTTATATGTAACTGATAAAAGAAATTAACAAGTCCATTAAACATCAATGGCCAATATGGTTAAAAACAACACGAAGGCAATTTAAAAACATTTTTGCATCAAAAAGAATCTTAGGTCAGATATAGTTCCACTGAAGATGCAGATGGTGGAAATCATAAATAATGATGCAGATAAGGCAGAAATGTTTAATAAATATTTCTGTTCTGCACTTGGAATGAAACAGGAGGATGTATCCATCCCATATGATGTTGTGGATGGAAATGAAAGTTTGCCATCTGTAACAAAGAAAGAGGTAAGGCAGCAACTGCTGAAATAGAACATATTCATATCAACAGGCTTAGATTATTTTAGACCCAAGAGTCTCAAAGGAGCTAAGAAGCTAAATTTAACCAGCTTTCCAAAACCTAGAAAATGGAGGTGTCAACCCTGCCCAGTTGTCTTGTAGGCACCTAATTCTCCTACTTTGGGAGACAGGTGGAAATACCACTCTCTGCCATGCAACACAAAACAAGTCTTACCGAACATAGAAGCTTTCACTTATAACAGATTATTCCTGAGACTTGTACAAACGTGGTCTTTGTTATGAAAATGATGATCTAATTTTATAAACTGATTTGAATTGCCTGGTTAACAGCCAAGAAACAGCAAAATATCTTTAATCACAGCCAAAAGTGAAGTCGTACCTTTAGAAAGAACAATTAGCGAGACTGTCTCTGAACACAATGACTCAGAAAAGGACTTGGGAGGGGTTCTCACTGGAAAGACCATGTCCAGCTTTTGGGCCTGCCCTTTAGGAAGAATATGGAAATAAATACTGCCTCGCTCTAGATACTGGCAAGTGAGCCTTAGGGTGTGATGTACCTTATAGGCCTGTAGATATAGGTGTGTGTGAAATGATGCAGGGGAGACCTGGCAGATGAGGCTTTTTTTTTTTCCTTTGCAGATGTATTCAACAAATTCTGCCTTGCAAAAGAGGGTCTTTCTATAATTAAATATTAGAATAGTTTGTTGAGGGAATTAGATTCACCATAGGTTGGCATCTTTAAAATGAGAACAGATATCTCTCTAAAGAGCCTTTTATACAAAAAAAATAAGTCTATTATCTATGCACATTAACAGCTGATTTTGACTTTGACAAAGTTTATGAATCTATGAATCTATGAAAAGAAGAAGAAGGGGAAAATATTTTTGAAAAATTTTTGTGGAATAAATATGTAGAAAAAATATTTGGGTTTTGGTTCAGCAAATCCCCGTAGGAATTTTTTGCAATGACACATTTCAAAGGTACCTGAATTAAATACTAAAATGCAGCAGTTCTGTGGCAGAATTCAGCAGCTGTGGCCTCTACAGCACTTGTGAAGTTGGAATTGGGAATGATAGATCCATCTTAAACCAAAGACAAAAGAGAGAAGATGGAAAAGATATGGTTAACATAGGGTAGGGCATAGGATTATTTATTATATTTCAGTCATATTTCAATGAGGACCCAAAATAGTAAGGCATTTAAAAGGTTTTAGCTATGTTTAGTATATTTTTTGAGATTGTACAGTGCATTGAGAGAGAAGTGACAGCTTAATTGTTTAAACAGAATAAATTTTATGGTTGAGAGGCATAAGCTTGTTTGCTAGCATGGAAGGTACTTCATGTGGATAGATGCTTCTGTTAGCAGAAGACTCATGAAAGTTTATAACAATTGCAACATCTGATGTTACCAGGAAGCAGCAGCAGCATCTACCAAACTTTTGAAATGTGTATATTCAGCAAGAGTTTGGGTGTCACCAAAAGCAAATATTCAAAACCTGTGACATTGGACAGATTTCAGAAATGTCAACCTCCTGTTTAAGCAAGGGCAGGTTTTCAAGAGTGCTGGTGAATCAAAAAACACCAAGCCTACCTGAACATTAATGGAGCCAGAGGAGTCATCTGTCTTTAAGACAAACTTTCATGGCCTCCATACTCTTCTGCAGCCAAATCCAAGTTCAGCCAGGCCAGCAGCTGTGAGGGAAAAGGCAGCAATAGGCCTGAGTTCATAAATGTTCATCAAACTGAAAACAGGGTAGTTAACTTGGTGTCATCCTAATCATAGTCTCTAGTTGGCTTGAATTGTAGGCAAAACTTGTTCCCATTTTCTTGTAAAATATTGCACAGCTGCACCAGCAGCAGTAGAGCTGAAACATCCAGTTACAGGTGATGGGATGTGCAATCAATTCAGATGAGTCTGATACATTTCTCCAAAGTATTCTCTTGTTCTTCAGCATATATATGTCAGTACAGTTATGGTGGGATCTCCCAGACTTTTATCTCAGTTCCACTGTGGGTGGGTACAGAAAGCTAGCCCTCAAAAACACGTTTGTAAAATTGTTTTGCAGAGCCTGGGTGCCAGTTAGCTGGCAAAATTAAGTTAGACTCTTTAACTCTTTTAGGAAAAACACTTCCAGCTCTGGAAAGCTGGCTGCTTCTTTAAGTGAAAGTTTTGGTGGGAATTCTGAAGAGCACCTACTTTCTTGCTGAGCAAAAGGAAGACAAGTTAAAAAGTCCAGCATGTGTCTGAACAGAATGAAGAGTGTGTAGGAGCCAGTGTATGACACTGGTTATGCAGCAGCAATTGATGTTCCAGAATAATATCTTGTCTGAGTCACAGCAGCATAATCATGGCCTAGGTGTGGAGATTTACAGTAACAGTTTGGCTCTTCAAATGATTCACTGTGTGGCCCTCAGCAAACTACTTAATTTTGCCTTTCAATTTCCTTGGCTATGAAATGGAGATAATTATATTTCTGGAGCTTTATAAACGCTTTGGGATCTATAGCTGGAAAGTACATAAATGTGCTAAGCAACAATACCAGAGTTTTTTTTCTAGTTAAGACACATAGAAGACCAGCTTCACCTCGTTCTCATTGTGCAGGTAGTCTTCCTGTAGCTGATAGAGTACAAAATTGCTCTAGAGCAGATTTATAGTAAAACTAACTTTTTAATCGTATTTTTTCCTGCATTTTTTAGGAATTTTTCCTTTTATATGTCCCATTTTTAAAAGCTAATATCAACTTTCTCTACTTTTCAATAGAAGTGATGATACCAGATATGACTTTCAGACTTGTAGTGGCTGCTGCTGAGCAAGTTGTGTTTGGAAGAGAAGCAAGTGAACTAGAAATCATACCACTGGCATTGACAGCAGTCACAAATTTGTCTATAATTTCAGTATATACAGAAACTATCTTTCACCATCTTAAGGCAGGCATTTCTGGTGTAAAACATTAACAGCAAATAGTGTTTTTTAATTCAATCATTAAACAACAGTTTGGGACAGAATATAAAGATGCTAAGAAAATTATGGGGGCAGTAAGTCAATTTTCTGAGCTATAATTTAGCTGAGAGTTTAATCATAACACTTTTTTTTTTTTCCAATGCAAGATATACAATTCTATCTATATATCATTATGTCATTATATGTTAGGAGTTGCCAATAG
>JAWWES010000041.1:69596261-69628466 GCA_035583135.1 Lophotriccus pileatus
TATATCATTATGTCATTATATGTTAGGAGTTGCCAATAGCTAAGGGTTCTCCTCGACCTCCCACCCCTTCTTGGCACCTCCCCCTCTCCCAGACTGGGGCTTGCACATGATGATCAGCTCCTGGCTTTGACGCTGGAAGCATTGCTGTGCAAGAACATTTGCTGCACAGCTCTGATTCCCACCTCTCCCTCTGTAGCTATCACCTGCATTTCTCTCAGCCAAGGTCTAAAAACCCAGTGTTAGTGAGAAAAGGAAGTTTATATGTAATCAAAGTATAATGTTTTTATGTTCACAGCTCCCTTGTCCCCTGATGGTTGTATGTTGCTATTTCCTACAATGTCTGTATTTTATCTGATGATCAGCTGTTATCAAATAGGATATTTTTGGCTCCATAAAACTACTGCTTGTGTCATTGACTTGATGTAGCTTCTCAAACCATTTAAAACAGCCATCTGTGAAAAAAAAAAAAAAAAAGGCAAAAATTTCTCTTTCCTAGAAAGGAAAATTGAACATGTTTTGATCTAATGTGATTTTGATGTTACATGCAATGTTTCCTCAGCTGATTTTGCAATTCATTCAGATTTTTACATAGAGGGTTCGAAAGCAAAGTTGTACCTTTCAGATTTACTGATAAATAATTTTTTTTCTTCTCTTTGTGGTATAACTGTCACATGATGACACAGAGAGGTGAAAAGAAAACAACTGACTGGATAAAAGTAGGACTATCACTTTTAAAAACTGGAAGTAATAAGAGTAAAGTGTCTGGAGACTACAGTTTGCTTTGGTCTAGGGAATCAATTTGTTTCCTATTACCTTCTGGTAATTTGTTCTCTTTCCTAAGTTGAGCCATGAGCTCAGGGTTAACAGGCAGGGAGACAGAATCTCTTCTAGACTGGAAAGTTTCTAGTAATGATTTCAGAATATTGCTGTCTTATCCTAGTGCTTTCACACTGATGACAAAAAATACCAGTTGGCATGAAAATTTTATCTTAGTTAAATGGAGACATCTCTGTCGATATAAATTTTGCTGCAACTTAAACTCACTAGAAATCCAAAGCCTTTCTTGATCTACACCTTGCTGATCTCCTGTCTTACCCTTTTGCACAAGACTTAATATTGCCAGTTCTGCACTTCTTAGGAAAGAATCCATGTTTTTTCATCTTGAGTCTGCAACACCAGAGAATCAGAGTTCATTGCATTTGTTTGGGCCGGCGTTTATGGTGCCTACTACTTAACGACAGCTGGGTCCTGAGTGTTTAAACCTTTATGGCACTGAATAAATTAGGTGCATAGAAAAATTATTCTTCCAATTTCACGGCACTACAAGAACCAAGAAATGAAAAGATAGCTTCCTGTTTATAACGAGGTCTCTTGGCTTCCAGTGTCATTTTACTTGTAAGCCTCCAGAAAAAGAAAAATCCAAACTAATAATTCAGTCACCCCTCTGATTTAGTTTCCCCAGCAGCCCAACATGCTGAGCTGAACAAGGGTCCTGTGCTGCCAAGCTCTAGTTAAAATCCATATGTTCACCAAAATACTATCACTTATGTCATGCAGGTTCTGAATCATTAGGTATGATGTTCACATTATTACTCACTAAACAGTTTCTTATACTGTTCAGGCCAATGCATATCAAAATTCATGAATTCTGATCGTTACAAAGAGCTTTTAATGATACCTTCTGAGGATGAAATATATAGGTTTCAAAAAGGTATGCGAAAATATGGATATTAGGCATAATAGTTAGAGGTAGGAGGAGCAGAGAAGATCAACAAGCCAGACAAGTTCAGAAACCTTTAGTGATTGTGTAGTGATCTGTAATGAAAATTCAAGTACCTTCTCTTTAATGACCCATTTATCTCTCCGACATGATTTTCTATCATTCTAACTGGCATGGCTCCTGTTTTCTGAGTGTTTATTGCAAATTTGTTTTGTCAAACAAGTCTTTAATACCAGACAGATCAGGCTGCTTCCTCAGGATTTTCTCTGAACAAATTCTTTATTGTAAGGAAAACACAGATGAATTATTTTGTGTCCAAAGGAATAATACTGATATGATCCTCGTGGTGAAGAAGGAGGAGAATTTTAAAGTCTCTAAAGTGTGGTGAATTGTTTCCATATCAGCAGGTTAACCATATGAAGTCATCACTTTTAACCTACGCTATGTTTTACATAGATAAGGGTGGAATTCAATCAGGGGGAGCAAGATACCTTTTCTCCAACAAAAACTGCTGTTGCACATATCCTCTAGATACATCACGCGGGGCTGGTTCTGCCACAGTGCAGAGTACCCCAAGACAAGGCACAATATACAGTTCCACTGGTTACTGCCTCTTCGGGAGAAGACTTGGCTGTTTGCATTTTTGCTTTGTCTTTGCATGTGGGGTGGAACCACTGTGCAACTGCAGCCTTTCTGGAACAGTGGGCTACTTTAGTCTATTAGTTTATTAGTCAAATTGAAGACTGCTTAGTATCAAGAAGCATTACTAGCAAAAAATGGCACGTTATTCAAATTCAGAGTGTAGGGAAAAAACCCTGAAACAACATCCTGAAACTCATTCCTTCATTCAAATCTTTTAAATTAGTTGTCTCAATTATTTGAATCAATATTTACTTCAAATTACAGATATGTTTCTGTATGTGACATCTTATTACAAATTGTAAGAAATTGTCCTACTCTTTGCGGTACTGATCTCAAACGTACTTTAACTTGTGAACAAAGGGAACCTGTGAGCAGTGAAGCTGGGGTGCAAATTCAGAACCTGCAGGCACTCCGCAGTGTCTTCCTCTGCACAGTCTTCCTGTGGGTACATCACTCCACTTTGAAAGTGGTGCATCACTGCAGAAAGAGAGAGAGCTGTTGCAGAATAGCTAATAACCTTGTAAGTTCGCTCTCTGTAGTACAAAAACTTCCCTGAACCATTAGTAAGTCATTTTTATTGATTTCAGAATCCCATTAACCTTAAAGGTATTCCTCACACATGGTAGAATCACTCAGGAAAGCAAGAGCAAACCCTAAACTTGAGGCTTTGAGCCCTAAAAGGCATTCACTTAACTCTCTCCCTTCTCCCAGCCTTTGCTATTCTGAATATTTCTGTTCCCTTTAGTGTTCCCTGTGACTCACTCCTAGAAAGTCCTGAAGAGCAGAGCAAAGACAGAAAGCTGATGACAGCAAACTGGAAAGGCAGCCCCTCTCTATACTTTGTGATAGTGAGAAATGATGAAGTATGGGAACACTGGTCACACAACAGGATTTCCCTGTCTTTCAGCCTCAGGTCCATTGTCCACATTAAAAGTAAATGGGAATTCTGGGGGGGAAAAGTAATGCAGTGTGTCATATGTATTGCATATGTTTTTGGTAAGGCCTCGATTCCTCAAGGAATTAGGAGCATCCCATATCTTATGGGATACCTGAAAACACTAACTGCTACTGAAGTCTAACAAAGTGTTAGTGTTATAGTGTTTTAGATGAATTTGGGAAATCGGTGTTGGGAAAATTATTTTCTGTATTAAATTCAACCTGGACCTCTGGTAAGATTTCTTCTTCCTAAACATATACATTAGATGTATATTACTTCAGACTTTTTTAAAACAAACAAACAAACAAAAAAAACACAGAGAAGTCTTAAAGCAGGACTGATTGTGACTGTAAGAGTAATTTTGACAGGTGCTAGTTACACTACTCTTGACTATGATGATATACCTGAATAAAGACTGCAGCATTATTTTGGAAGAAAGTAATCTCAAATTACTTCAGATCATAACTTTAACAATAAAAAAGCAATAGTAATGAGGACAAACATTTATTTTTTGATTGTATATTTATCCCCATAATGAGAATATAACTTTATTTCCTTCAAAACAATAATACCCTTTCTTCAATTATTTGCAAATTCCCAACATTATATTTTTATGTACTGTGCTATAATCCTTACACATTAGCTTCTTTTTCTTTCTCTCACTCAACAAATTGAATAAAAAAAAAATAATGATGACAAACATATATAGAGTTACCTATAGCTCTTCCCAGCAAGATGACAAAGAGAATTTTATCATATTTCTCTGTTCAGGGAATAGGCAATACCTTTGTAAACTGGGAACCTAATATTGCAGATGAATTATCTGGTTTTTACAGATTTTTCTTACCAAATCCTGTACTTCATATATCAATAGTGGCATATAAGGGAGGCATAAACCATGATCCAGCACCGGACTTGGTTCTGTAAATAGACACACTGAAGTCACATGTCATTATTTCTGTATGCAGATGCTTTTTACTGCATTGAATCTCTCCCTTATTGTCTCTGAAGAAGCTTATGAATCATTTTTACAATTAATAGACTGAAGCCAGAAAATATGGAAAAATGTAAGAGGATGCTCTCTGTTTTAGCACAAGTTCAAATGACCTAATTTATTATTTTGATTTGATGTTTATCTTAGGACTCAAGTGTTTTACAGATAAACTCAAAAGATGTGACTGAAACAGAAAACAGCTGTAATGTTTGATTAAGGTAAATCAGACTCAGCAAGTGTGTCTTATAACCAGAGTCCTTTCAGGTGTTGTGCCAAGCATTATTTTTGTAGCCCTTTCACCTTATTGTATCATTACAGTGCCTCTTTAAGACAGATCCTCCAAACACTTTCTTAATTTTATGCATTTAGACTTGTGTTTGAAGTTAACCACATGTTTATGTCTCTTGATGACTTGCCCGCTTCTAATGCAGGATTTAACCGTCCTCGTACTGCTGACATTTGGCAGACTGTTATTCTGCAGGCTGAATTTGAAGACTTTTTTTTAGTTGGGTAAAATGGAGCATTATTTTATTGCTTGCAGTTTATCGGAGGTACGTTAAGCTCTGCTGAGGCTTCAGGGATCAAAAAAATCAAGCAAAGACAGAAAGAAGAGAAAAGTGAATCAGCTGAGTTATATTAGTAAATAATTTAGAGTGCTTAAAATAACAATGTTCACACATTTTTAATTTAAAGCCTGCTAAATCCTTTTAAAATTCATTTGTATTTGCAATTACTTAAACTGTGAGCTGTGCACTGGAGGGAGTGAAACTATAGATTTTAAGTACGTAGCTGGAGGTAATATATAAATTCAATTGATCAGTCTGGCAGAGAATTGATGCCACAATTTGTACCCAGTGGCACTTTCTCTTTCTTACCCGACTGGCTTAGAACATTATCAGAAAGTCAATATGATACGCCAATACAGTGATATACTTGCAGTCATAAGTCCCTTGTTTAGATTAAACCCTAGGTGCTCACGGTGTGGATGTAATGGACAGACAGCCTGACTCCATCCCACTATGAGCCCTCCTGAAAGCACTCAACTCGACCTAACTTCCAAGGTTTCATATGGTTATCAATGGCCCCAGCAGCCAGCCAAACCAGTAACAGAGGATGTCTGTCTCTGCAAGGCAATGCAGTGGGCAGGGAATAGTATGTATGCAATTCTCCAGTCTGGCTGCACCCCCTCTATCAGCTGCCTGTCTCTGACGGGCTTTGCACTCATCGTGATCAGGTTTCCTTTATAAGTCTTCTTTAGTCTCATGTTTTGGTTCTCTCTCTTCCTTGTAATTTATTAATGATTTCACCTCTTCTGCATTATCTTTTGAAACCCTTCCATTTTATAAAAGGCATCTTTATAAAGCCTGATGAGGAATGACTCCAAAGTCTGCCTTCCACGAATGTGACTTCTTGTATTTGTGGCTTCACTGAGAACTGGATCAGGCCGCTAGCCACTAATTTCAAACAAAACACTTATTTGACTAAAATCCCATTATGTCTGGTGTGACATATAAAACTAGAAGGTCACCCATAAATCTACCCAGCATATATTTTCCTCACAGGATTTTCAGTTGTGTATGGTATGTACAGTAATATCTGACACATCACCGCATGTGTTAATTTTTTCCTGCAGCAATGACCTTTAACTCCCCACCTACATAACATGTGATGCTTAGAATCAGAGAAATAGTGTGGAGAGCTGTTGGGTCAACAGTTGTTTAACCCTCTCTGTGATAATGCAGAATTATTCTAGCCAGTACACCACAAGTACTTTGTTTTGTGCAGCTTTAAATGACACGGCTGATTAGCTGCTCCACGACTTTCTCCTCATGACACTCTACAGGACTTCATTGTTGGGAATCTTTTCCTGGTCCTCAGACTAAATTTATCTGTGTTCTGGTCTATACCTGATCTACTCCTGATCATTTGTTGTTTCTAAAACAGCTCCCACTTTTAGTGGTTTCTCTGAATATTTCTCTGTAATTCCTACGGATTTTACTGTAGAGCAATCTTTAGGAATGAACTCCTGTCAGGGGCATGGGACTACTGTTTGTTCCCTTGACACAAGGTTGGAGACAAGGGCTAGGAAATTACTCTCAAGTTACAGTTAATGTATAAAGGGGGAAATATTTTATGCACTGTCTCACCAATGAAAGAGAATTGTGTCTGTTTTCTTAGATGAAGAGAGATAATTCTGAGACCCCACAGTACATTTATGTCTTGCAGTGCGCAGGATTATGTCTTCTATTTTCACTAATGTGATTTCTTGTAATATCATGAAAAGAGAAGTGTCATAGCTATTTGGTGACCTCTTAAAGTCAATTGTAGGTAAGTCCACGTAGGTAAAGCTCTCCTGCAAACACTCATACAAGCACTTGCCATTATTTTCATGAGTAGTTATGTTGTTTTCATGGATAAAGAAAAGCTGACATGTGAGTGTCAAAAGGGCAGGGTTTTAGGCCACAGCTACAGGGCTAGGCAGTCAAATATTTGTGTAGCACAGAAGATGCACATAAATTTCCAGTGCCCTGCATATGTCCATGTCAATGACTTAAGTAGAGTGTGGGACCTCTAACCTTCAGGAATAAGATGAGCTGTACTTGTTCTGATGCTGTTTCACACTGATCTGTTCAATCTTCAGTGACAAAATCCTCTAACTCTAGGTTTGATTCTACTCATGACAACAAACCTTTTTTGTTAGACTGAGATCAGGATAGAGCCGGTCTCTTAATCCATTTGGCTTTTCTATTTTTGTACATTGATTGCTTATCAGGAAATAAATAAATGTGAAGGTAAAGGACTTGTGCACATCAGGGCAAAAAGCAATAGCCATTAAGCCTGTAAGTTACAGTATATGCCCTTTTAGCAATAAGGACACTGCTTGAAATTGTCAGTGTGACAGATTTACTCTTAATAGCTTAAGCAAATTTCACAGTTTACCCAGGTCATTTTAAAGTAAGAATCATTAATGTGTTTGGAATAAAAACTGAAGATTATAAACTTCATGCACATCTGCAGAGAACCAGCCATATGTTTCATGTGTTTATTTAAAATATTAGGAGGTGCTTGTTGGGATAGAATATGTTTCCTCCATATCTATAATATAAATAATGTAAAGGCATTTAAATACATTTTGACATTAAAACATATGTTTGAATCACGCTTAACATATTGATTCAGTGGTACCACCACACACCCAAGACTAGAGAGCGTAGAACTTTCCCCGTACACAGTGCTTTATGTAGGTTCTTATTGTATCAAGTCATGGAAGAAGACAAGGAAGAAAGGGGAGAGAAGGAAGAGAAAAACGGACGAGGGTGTGTGTAGCTGCAGCGTACAGTGAAGAGGTGGTTGTCTTCCTTCATGAAACTGGGTTACTCTCTCTGCTTTCATTTCCTTGTGGGCAGCCACCGTTTTGCAGCACTGCCAGCAGCATCAGGCTCACAGGCAAGCATAACTTACCCAGAGCACATATTAAATACGAGTTTTTCTTTGGACACGCGCTTCTTATTTCAAGTGTTTGATGCAGCGTCTTGGAGTTTTGCTCTAACTGCCTCGACTCTAAGGGAATCAGTCTTTAAGAAGTACATCAGCGTTAGGCAAACTTGTTTAGTGAAAATCAGCACCAGTTTCTGCTGAAAGCAGGGTGCCAACAGCTTAGTTTGCTCCTGATGTCTTGTTGCTACAATGATAGCAGTGGGACACTTTAGAGAAACAAAGGTGGCATAAACAAAGCTTTAGGTCTGTTCTATCGGATGCTGAGCCTCTGAACATAATCCTGGAAAATGCTTCAACATGTGCATAAATAGAGAGGATGGCTCACCTACTCATAGCTAACTTTTGAGGGATTGCTCAGGCATTTACAGTTAAGCACACACCTAATCGCTCTGCTGGACTGGGCCAGAACACTTAGCATTCCGTAGGATTGAGCCCTGAGTGTCTAATTACCATAAAAAATATACGGTGGGGAATGATTATGCACTGGTAGGGGGGAGGGTAGAGTAACCCTAATAAATCTTTTTGATCTTTAATTTCTCTACTAAAGTATAAATCAGCTCTGTATTTTTCTAAAGCCATGGGTTGGTAACAGATATTAATGTAGCTGAGGCTAAAATTAAGATGGTGTGTCTGAATATTATTGCAAGGAGTTGACTGTATCTCTGAGGGTGGGGTTTTGTGGGTAGATGAAGACAGTAGGTTGAAAAAGCACAGGCTTAACTGTCAAACAGGATGCACACCACAGGATGCACTTCCAGTGAAGGGACAGTCTTCCTCTAGCCCCCTTGTAAATCTATCCAAGACAGTATGTTTATGATAACGAGAAGATACTTTTCTTTTTTTTTTTTTCATGTGGAGGAGAATGAGTCTGAATGTTTATGTGCTAAAAAACATGATCTGAGATTACTTTGGTTGCTCATCTTAACTTTATTATTAATAATCCTTGAAGGCTGTAGGTCCAGATTTTGAGCTGGAACGGGTTTGCCTAGCACTGCACTTTTTATGTGGGTTAGACTTAGGAAATTAATGTAGGCAACCTTAATTCTCTGTTAATGTTTTTGTGTGTATGGCAACATATTTCTATGGGAATATATTTATATGCAAGTATACCCACAGACATACAAGTAAAATATTGCAAAGATGCATTAATTTTACATTGATTCAAAATATTTACAATTTCAGTTAAGATGATCATGCTAAAGTGACAGAAAATAGTAAGTATTAACATTGCGCTGTAAGTAATGACAAGTACTGTAGATCCTCACAGAAAAACAATTGCCTGTGGCATCCACACAGTATTTAAATTGGTAATCTCAAAAGAGAGGATGCTTAGATTTTCAAGCTTGTTTTTGGAAATTCTTATCTGAGCTGAGAGATGTAAGTTTAGGGGGATTTGATAATTTAGAGTCTGTTTGGTGTTTTCTTCTTGAGAGCTAAGAGACTGATGTCAGAACTTCTTGGATAGGAGCAGTTTTCACTATCTTTTGATATATTTCTGTTTAACTACAAGGTTGAAATCTCAGAATGATCTCAAGCCTGGGAGAGTCTCAAAAGGTGAAGATACATTTCACCTGCATAGACCCATTTTGTCATTATATATTCATTTCATGGTCTTTTTTTTTTCCATTTTCTTCTCATTTTTTATATTACAGGACAATTAAGCACCCCTTGCCACATCCCTGAAAGCTGCGCTTCAGCAGAGAGGTAAGATGATGTCTGAGTAATGCTTATTTTTTGCTAGTCTAGGGTGAAAGGAATTTCATGTTCCTTTGTTTGAGCTTTCCCTGGGTATGCTCATATTAAGTGGGTTCCTACTGTTCCGTTTGGCCATGAGTTAGAGTTTAGCACACTGTAAAATCAGTTTTATGGTCCTCACAGCCAAAAGGATGGAGGATGATATCTCTCTCTAAAATCTGATCACAGGGTGTGCAGAGAAAGTAAATGACTAAAATACTTGCAGTTGTCTGGGAATATGCGAAGAGGTTTGTTAAATACTGTAGATGTGCTTGACATTTGGGTTTGCTTTTTTTTCTATTGGACTTTCTTCTCTTCTGGTAACACCAAGTCCTGAAATACTTCCGTGCTGGAAGAGCAGCTGTAAACATCTCACAGCATTGTTTAACAATATCTTTTGTATAGACACTTTTTAATACTTTCCCACTTAAATAGTTGTTCCTCAGTCAAGGAGTCTCATCGATTACTCACCTCAGTAGCCGCTGGAAGAGAACAGAGGATCTATGATCCTGTGATGTTCTGAGAAACTCCATAAAGGAATTGTGTTTCGTAGGGTAACTCAGATTGCTCTGTGTCACATGGGTTCAGTTCTTTGTTTGCTGAAGTTACTCACCTACAGGAGTTAACACATACAGAAAGCAGAGTTAGAGCTGATGGAGAAAAACACCAAGCCTGCAATGCTTAGTGTTATTTACAAGCAAGTTTGACATTTCCTAGTTTCTTAAATTACATTTAGGTTTTTAATAGGGATAAAAATCTCAGATTTTTTTCTTTGCTTTAAGGACACTAGAACAATTATCCAAAGGGGCCTATTAGGTCAAGTGTTAACTATATACGCTTTAAACTTAAAAAAAAATAAAAAAATAAAAGGAAAGAAAAGCACCACACACAAGAATCAACCATCTGTTCCAAAAAGATCTTACAGATGTATCAGCCTTGGTAAGGATTTAAAAAATACAGTACAGTTTCTTTTGTTAAGATTTATTATAAGAATTAACAGATTTACTTCAATTAAATGATCCAGAGTAACTTCTATACAATGTATACTTAGAGTGAAGTGATCATAGCCAGAAAGTACAAAATGAACAGATCTTCTCATATGACTGGGTTTGTGTGAAAGTAAGATTACTTAAGACAAACAGCAGTTTTCAAAAGCAGTATCTTCAAAATGTGATGTAAAGTGACTCAATTCCTTTGGTGTAGAGGCTATGAAATATTAAGAGAACTTGGATTTTCCTCCCATTGCTGAATGAACAAAGTACAAGGAGTGTTGGCATAAAAGTCACTGAAGGCAAAAAAAAAAAAATCAGAAATAATATTTTGGTTAAAAAAATCCTCATTGACATTCTATTGTCCATAGCAGGATAGCAAGCCTACAGCTAGTTCTTTTACTCGAGGTTAACTTTTTTGTGTGCTAACTGTAAAGTAAAACAACTCTAGGCTAGGCTCTTGGTGGTAAGGAACTGAAATTTCCTTAGGAATACAGTAGGAGCTGGTTGATTCAGGTCTTGAGGAAGAAAGAAAATAGTTAACATTACTTTTTCTGCTGACCCTGATGTGTAAAGATGCTTTAAAGGAGGAGCGGGAGCAAGAGGTAAGGTAAAGAATGAGTAGAGTATTCTACCCATTCCCTAACTAGACTGCTCTGAAGGAAGCACTGGGCAAATTAAGTAAGCACGAGTTATCTTTTCATGGTACATTGTATAACACAGTCATTGCATTTCAAGTTACCTCTTAAATGTGAGCTGGGTAACGTTATGGAACAAAGTTCTGGGAAACAATGCATTAATCCATATAATCCGTGTACTCAGGGAAGGGCTAGAGATCTAGAGGCCTGGAGAGCATATATCAGGTGCTCAGCTAGTATGATTTTATGTTGTGACCTATATCATAGGGTGTCCCTCATCCCACTCATACAGCATTTAGCTTGTAGATTTTTGCTGTGTGCACTTCTACTAAACAGTCACACAATACTTATCTCTCAAATCGTGCACTCTCTGCTCCTCTGTTCTTTGTGTGTGTCTTCTGCTGAACTCTCTCATGTTTTTAGTGCTCATTGGAGGTTTATGGGACTGGATATTAATTAGTCTTCCCAGCATGAAGCCCCTCAGTATATTGTTACAGCAAAGAAAATATCACCACTTGTGTAAGTGTTTGATCTTAGTCAACCTACCTGTAGGTTTTGGTATGAAGCTGGGGTTAATCCCAGGCTGAACATCTACAGATTTGAGAGGAATTCAGATCAGCAACTGTATAGGCAGTTCAGGTTTATTAGTAGTTAGAATTATGATTGGGCTTGACTCTCCTGTCTGGATTGATCCTGAAATGTGATGATCTTTTGCTCTTTTAACGGAGCCAGAAAAAAACAGTGTGGATCTTTTTGCGAGGCACTGTGTTGTCTCTTTTGTTCAGCACAATGCACTGAACATGTTGTGTGCAGTTTTCCATATTTAATGGCTCTTTTATCAAAGAGAGTTGCTTTAAGCAATGGAATAAAATGAACTGTGTGCAAGTTGTTTTCTTGGCTTCTGATATCCCCTCTCAATCCAAATATGCTGTTCTCCTATTGACTGCAAATCAAACTGAACATATAAAAAGGGAATGAACAGGTTTATCTGCTTCCATTAGCAAATACGATATCTAACAAAGAGATTCATGTGATGAATAAATAAACACGTAGGAGGCACACAGATGTTTTGCTTAAGTTTTTTGTTTTTGTTTTTGTTTTTTTTTAAATAATTTCTGAAAAACACAGTTGAGTCGCCTTAATTGGCACAGGGGCCCAGCAGAGAGATGAACATGACAATTAAGCAATCAGTCCAGTGATCAGAGGTGCCATGGAATATCTATGCACCTTTTGTGTTGGTAGGCAGTATGTGCCAAACCCACAGCTCATGTAAATTGGCATGGGTTTGCTGAGCCCTTAGTTTGGGCACTTGTGTGCTGGAAACATTTTGACTTCCTCTGCCGATGTCAAACCTCCTTTGTAAGTAGAAGTAAAGAACAGCAGAAATGAGTCAGGATTTGCATGTTGGGACACTTATGCCTGCTTCAGTACTCTTGCAGGCACCAAAGTAGCCTTCAGACTAAAATCTAGACATGGAAGGAAGATGATCCATGTATAACGCCTGACTCTTTGACCTGGAAGAACTAAGTTTAACTATTTGTAGCAGATACTATTACATTCCAACCTGTAAAGGTAGAATTATGGTATCACACCATTGTGCTGAGGTTGTCCAGTGTCAGTGCACTGAGACAGAAGATGTTAGAGAAGCTAAAGAGTCTATAATTTTTTATTAGGAATTAGACTCTGCCATTTATGGCTTTCAGATTCACTTATGTGTGTGGGCATAATCTTTCATTTGGCCACCGTGACTCCCGTAAAAGGTTAATTTGTAAGGGTTAATTCTGAGAAGTTGATGTGTAAATATGTCCTCAGGGAGGGACTGGCCAATTAGAACTTCCACTTATGGTGCAATATTTGCAACTTCATAACCTTTACTAAGCCTTTAATACGGCTTGAGGAAAAAGACTGAGTCTGGTTGGTTTTCAGGGAAGATCCTAAGGTCCATAAATATGAACTGAATTTTAAAACATTACTTGAACTTAGGTTCTCAAATCTATATTCACTTAAAGAAGTGAAAAGATTTTTCAGAAGTGCTCAGAATTGAAATTTGAATCAAGTTTGAGTTGGTGGATAACTTGTCACTTCTGGAACTCAGCTTACAGATCAGATATCTAAATATGGATTTAAACTATAATTTTAAAGTGTTTTTCTTGACATAGCTATCCAGACCATGGAAAATTATGATTTTAAAGACTTTTTCCTCCCATTTCTTATTGAGTGTTATTGCAACCAAAGCTGTTTAATTCTGAACTATTGACCACTATTGTGTCTGAAGGAACTGTTATTAAATGGATTTGTGTAGACTACATACCAACTACATCTAAGGGCATTTTTAAGAACAAGAAATTATTTTTTCCTCAGGTCATATCTTTCCTGTAATATATGAAGCTGGTGCCTTTGATCCTCAGCACTAGGCAATCAGTGTGAGACAAGGATGCAAAGATGCATCCTCAACCTCATGGATTTTAATGGGGAAGAGATGGTTTAGTCAATTGCCATCATTTGAAGATGCTGCCTTGAATGCTTTGTGACCTTTCCATGTTCAGGGAACATTGTATGGTTGGATGGTGTTCTTCTTGAGTAGAAATGCATCATCTTTTATATAACGTGGGTCTGTGTGTTTTAGAGAAAATGTTAAACTACTTACCGTCTTCATTTTCTTCGTCTTACCATTTTTTTGTTCCTTTTCAGTTTTCTTGGACTTACTCCATTGCTCTCCTCCCCCTGCCCCAAATGGTGGTGGCTTCTAATTTAAAGCTGACCTTTGCCAGTGTCTGTGGCTTCTAAGTGTGCTTTACCCTTTGTTGAAGTGGTTTTTAACTTTACTTTATATTTTAAAAAAAGATCAGTTGGGAGATTCTAATGCTCCCAATTCAGCTTTTTTTACTAACAGTGCAAGTTAAAAGTCAGCATGGCTGAGAATAAGGGATACAGAAGGAGAACATGAGCAAAGGAAAGTGCATATTGATGCATCAGAGTAATGCATAGCAAACCTTATCAATGAGGAAGTCTTATTGTTTCTAAGTAGAGTCCTCTAGGCAAGGATTGAATATATTTACTGATAAATCATATCCAAAAATCTCTTGAAGATGTTGTAAGAGAGCTCTGAATCCCCATGATTTGTATTAAACTTAGAAACCCTACTATTGTCTGGAATTTTCATTATCAGATATACATTGAAATGAATACAATTTTTATTGAAAAAATATTTATCCATAAAGCTCTCTTGTATCTCTGATAATATCTAATATTCTCTCATCTTTACCTGTCAGATTCACAGTGAATCTGTAGATATTTTTTTTAAAATATAAAAATACAAATTCACTCGAAAAAATTGGAGGGTGGACATGGAAGCAATGGTGGGAGGAGGGATGACATGAGGTTGGGATTTTCTATTCATTTTTAATGTAAAGAAGCACTTTATATATTTCTTCAGAGCAAGTTTCTCAAATAAGTCTTAATCTAAAGGTCTAGGCTTGCCAAAACCCATGTGTCCCATTACCTACATGTATGTTTGTTTTGAAACTTAATAGGAATTGGATGTGCATCTGGTGGTTTCACTCATACAAACTATTCTTCTTCAGATAAAAGTCTTCTGAAGGACAGAAGGCCTGTAAAGCCTCATGGGGTCTCAGACTGACTTGGATTTTATGACAACACCATGTTGAATTTTCACGAAGGTTTTAATCCCACTACCTAACATCAAAAGGAGCCTGATTCATAAAACATTAGTTCTATCACTTTTTTTTTTCTTTCCTCCTAGAATCTTGCTATAGATCTTTTGGAAATGGAGGTGGATATTGTGTGTTGAATTGATTCACAGCAAAAAAAAAAAAAAAAAGAAACCCAGCCCTGGAAGTGGTAGTCAGTATTGGCCTGAGGGAAACATCTTGGAAATTGGACAGCTTTAATTTCTCAAATATCAAAAAAGAAGGGTAGAGAACAAAAAAGTGCCCATAAAATACATGAAACAGATGAATTTCTGTAGCTGCAACATTAATATATCAACACTGTCAAAAAGTCATAATTGTCTCAGCACTGTAACATTATTTATTTAATATTGAGAAGCTATTATTGCACTCTAGTTAAGAAAAAACATTCTTACCTTAAAAATGCATGAAAATAATATTAAAAATTAACACTAAAACTATACAATGTGGCAGTAGGAGGCTCAGCAAATTGATAATGGAATAAGGAGACTTTCAAACCAGGTCAGAAAGTACTACATGATATCTTTTTGATGACATATGAGAGATGAGACATTAAATATGCCCACTTTCTAGGAAAAAAATGAGCCCATTTGTAGAACTTTGCCGTCAAATAAAGGCATAAAATACCAAAGGATGCCTATGGTACTGAGACCAAGAACGAAGTAAGGGACTTTGCAGAGTGAGCCTGGTTTTCTTCTGGAGCAAGCATTAACTAAAACATGTTGACAGAGAAGCATAATGAGCATTCATGGCTCGAGTAAATTGATGTGGATGGAAATGTACAAATCCAAAACAGGCAACGTCCCACTGTTACTAACTGTTCATTTAAGTTATGCTTTGACTGTTCATGTTCACATTGTAGTAGGGCCTGAATGCAACCAGCAAGTTTCTCTCACTAGATCTGTTGTTAAATAAAGACCTGTCATCAAATCCATATGCCTGTTCCAGTTCTGTATTGGAAGTGTAAATGAAGCTTTGTGTCAGCTTTATCCATGGTGAGTTTTCATCTGTGGCATTGAGTCTGACCATGGTGCAAGTCACAGGTCCTCAGGCTTTCCTGTTGCTGCAAAATTTCCAACTGGACTCTGCTCAATTAAATGTGCATTTGGCTGTTTTCTTCTCCTTTGCTGGAAGTAGTACTGTCATGAAAAAACATGGAATATTTTATTTGCAAGGTGGCAATGGTATCTCCGTATATCAACCTAAAAATGGCTCTGTCCTGGAGATTAGGACTGTGGTTTTGAGAACCTGCAGTAACAGGGAATGAAAGAGTAAAAATAACTGTTCATAAAAGTGAAGGAATTGTTAAGATGACAAGTGTATTTTGCAGAATAGCTTGAATGAAGCTAACAGAGTCTCTGGAAAGAGCTGGGTATCACTTTCCTGATAGGATGACAAAGCTGTAGTACAGTAGCAAAGTAAGAGATTACTACAAACCTGGATGTGATACATCAATTAATTGCACAGTTACCTACACCATTCAACCACTACCATTAACTATTTAAGCTTTCCTGCTGTTGTTCCTCCACCCACTGATCCATCTTTTATGGCACACTGTTTATTCTTCCAGGAAGTGTTTCAAACCAGTGACCAGAAAGTATCATCAGTCAGTCACACATTTCAAATCTCCTTGAAAAACTTTCCTGGACAAGTAGAGTCTTTTCTTGAGCACTTAAATTTGCAAGTGTTTAATTTTTCTCCTCTGTTCTGGATCTTCCCGAGTTCAACTTTGAAGAAATATTTATCTTTTAGAGATGAGTCTTCTCTCACATAATTTTGAAATTATTTTTACATTCCTGGATTGAGGATTCACATGAAATGGTTGCCAGGTTTCACAGGACATAAAGATGCTCTAGCACTACACTGATATCTCATTTTAGAAATATTTAAGTTTATTTTGCAGGAAATGGTTCCTAACATCACAACTAAACACAGCAATGAACAGTAGGCTTGTACTGATATGTATAGAAGCACAAAGAGAACAAAATCTCCACCGAGTTTTTAGGTGAAGCATCTGTAAAGTCAAAAGAAAACACAGTTGAAGGGGGAATGATTATAAAACATAGCAATTTCTTTCAGTTCCTTTTGTAGAAGGTGCTGCCCTGCCTGTACTACTCTGATCCCAGCTGCCTATAGCTCAAATTGTCACTCCCTTATGATTTCAGCAGAACACCCAGATTTTGGGTTCAGGCATCAAATCCCTGTGCTTTAGAGGAAGTTATAGAATGGGTTTTTGCTCCAGAAAATCTTTGTTTAGATATTACCTACCTTATGGTAGGTAGTCTTCTTAAAACATGAATAATTATGTTTCACAGAAAGTGCATCATTACTTTAAGTTACAACTGTAGGGAAAAATGACAGTGGTGCTTAAATGAAGCTTGACAATCTGCATAGCAGGCACCAGCCATCTGTGCTATGGCAGCACTGTTTGTATTTTAATGTTTAAACATACAGCAAAGATAATTAAGAATAACTATAATTAAAAATGATTACAACAAATTACTTTTCCCTCAGCAGTGATGTGTGCCTGTAACTTATAAGTTACTTGATGAAGTAACCCTTTGGTAAGGCAGATAGGATAGCTTTGCAACTCTCACCCTGTTTCTGACAGTTCATAGTTTTTTCAGGGACTTTTTTTTCCCCAAATGATGAAAGCATTTTCCATACTGGGCTTCATACACCTATTTGATGCACAGTAATTATCACTGAAATTTCATCCTTCATATCAGTATCTTCACTCCTTTTCTTTTTTTTTTTTTCTTTTTTTTTTTTTTTCCTGAGACAAGATTAAAAGTAGCATATTTCTCCAGCTACGGAAACAAAATGACAAGAAAAGAACACAAACTCACACATTTATTTTCATTTTCAAAGAAAAATATTAATATTTGCTCTTGACAAAAGGAAAACAAAATTTTAAAGAGGAAGAAACTAACTTTTAGGTTAAATTAATGCAATAGCTGTTGTAACTTCTCATACCTAAGAATAATAAGCCCATTTTGCAGCCCCATTTTTTATAAAGCTCTAACTCTTCCATCTTGTGTTGAGTTTCCTATGGGGTTTGTCCTTTTCATGGGTTCTGGTGTCTGTCCTCATGGAGATAAACACGTTTAAAGTGCATGAGATGGGTTAAAGACAGCTTCTTAACTGGTATGACCACAATTCCAGTTTCTGAGGACCTCCTTTTGAAGATACAAGTGTGATGTTTCCTGCAGCTGGCTGAGGGAAGCCCTTACTGCTTCAATTTTAACTTGTCCTCAGCCACAGGGTCAGATCCTGCATGGAGGCTGGATGAAGGCAGACCATGGATGCAGGCTTAGAAACGAGAAGGTCCTCTGAGGTTCCTGTACTTTAGACATAATCTATGTCTTCTGTGATGTTCCACTGTCACCCTTCCTGACCATTTAGTTTCTCTTTGGGTTTTGGTCCCAAAGGCTCGATACAAAAGGCATCAGCAACAGCTTCTGTGAGGCTCACTTGCATTTCAGAATTCAAATTGTTCTGGTTTGATAGGTTTCAGCTTTCTTAGAGAAAATTGAATTATTGCTTGATTGATTATATATGAAACCATTTGTCCATCACATATCAGTTTAGATGGAATATTTTTTAGTAACTCATTCCATACCCAGTTTTTTGTGATGTAAGTTTGACTTAGTGTCACAACCACCGTGAGGTGTCTTGCAATAATTTCAGAAAGAATCCAAAGTCATTTGACAGAGGAATAAGCAACTTACAAATTTGAAGTTGCTCCAAAAGTTACCAGTGTTTTATTTGACATTAGTGGTGTGGCCTGATGTAAAGAGGTTGATAGATGAATTGAAAGGCATATGTTTATAAACTAAGGCTGCCACAGTGTGATTCCTCTTTCCCTGAAGGTGACAGAGGTGCTGTGCAGTCTCAAAGGAAACAGAACTGTGCAGAGCTGTGTGGTTTGATCACGTGCTGGTCACTTAGATTAACAGAATGAAGAGAATATATAAGAGGGATATGAATAAAACATTGCAATAATGTGAGGAAGAATCCAAATACTTTTCCAAACTAATGTTTTATTTACCAGTCTAAGTAGTTTAGTGCTGTTCTAGCATGTAATATTTCATGGGTATTATGTTTTATAAAGTTTGCATTGATAAAAGTATCCTTCTTTCATACAGGGGGACCACATGCTTGTCTTGCTTGAGAATAACATTACTCCATAAGGCTGATTACAGCAATGTTTGAAATCCATTTCATATTTAAATGGTGCCGGCCAAACCGAGCCCTGGTACAAATCTGCTTGTGCCAATGGAGCTCCACCAGAGGAATGTTTGACCCTATGGGTTAATGTAATGAAAAGATAACAGCATACTGTATGATCACATAAATTAAAGATGGGAAATACCAATTAGGTCAGCTAGTCCTTACCCGGGGGACCAATTTAGATTGTTCCCTACACTCTGCTCTTGAGTGCTTTGCATTGTTTTAAGAAACTCATGCAGTAAGACTCATGTCTTGGGAGACTATGCTGTAGTCCATCAGATCTCACTGCTAAAGAATGTTTTTTAAAACCCATCCTTTTTTTCTTATTTATTTTTTTTTAGTTCTCAAGTATTACGTCTGAATATCCTTGTATGTATGTATACAGCTTTTATGTACACATTATATATATATATATTTTGGTTTTTTTCTGTTGGACTTCCACAAGATAGATCACACATGTTTTCAATCATCACTTACCTTGGATTCACTGCCAAATAAAATACAGGAGATCAGTAGTAGTAGTAGCAGTAGTAGTAGTAGTGGTATTACGATTATTTGTAGTGAGTTAAATTGCCTATGTTAAATAAGAATTATTCAAAATACATTTTTATCCTCATGGATGAAAAAGACATAAAAAAGAACTCACGTTATTTTTGTGTTGTTTTCTGGTTGTTTGTTTTTTGTTGTGGGTTTTTGGGTTTTATTTTGAGAGGAAGTCTAGAAATAGAAATACACAAGCAATTAGGAAAGGTTTTACTTTCATCCCAGATAACTCGATGTAGTACTGGAGATTCCAGGCTCAGATGAGATAAAACCCAATTTCCAGATGTGTCTCCAACGTTGTATGCTTCTGGCTACAGAGCTAACACAGACATTCAAGCTGTCATGTACAAGAATGGTGTCAGCCAGTGACTCAGGCAACGAAACTTGGTGCACAGGCAGTGCCATTACAGGAATGAATGCTTTCCTCCAGTGCCACTGGGTCATCACACAAATGTGTTTGTCCTGAATTTGACCTTTCAGGGAAAACAAGACTCTACATGTGGGTCAAGTAGTCTCCATTCTCTAAATAGAGAAAATCTCCTTGCTTTTAGTACGATCCAGTGTGTGCCAAATAGACTCAGGTGCTGTTTAGAGATTGATTGGCTAAATTGTTTCTTATGCTGCCAGTATTTTTTGTCTGAGACAGACTTAAAAAATTTGCTTTGGTCTACCTGGCTTTTCCCACAGCATACTGTAACACAACAAATAAATTAACTTTGGTGTCTCTTTTTCTTTCAGAGTTTATATTGTAGCAGGTTAAGTATTTGATCAGTGCTTACTAATGCCAGTTGTTAGTAATTTGAGGGGAGGGACATTCATACAGTCTAACTTTGATGCATAATTGTTAAATTATTTGGTTTAGTTTAGGAGCTTAATTTCACAAAAGTCGTTGTATAGGCAATTTAATGTCACAGACAACTTCAGAAAACAATTTTAAACTAACCTAAGTTTTCTTTTGCCCCCAGAGGACACTGCTTTTACCAGAAGGGCCTCTGGATGTCTGTAGTTATCATGAATAATTTCCTTGTTTACATGGCTTTTGCAATGGTGGAAGAAGGTGGTAAGATATGTGTATTAAGTCCTTTAATAATGATATCAGTAACCACAGCAAAGAATTTTTGTGAATGCACACATCTATCTGTAAATACAGATCTGAAGTTATTGAAAAAACAAAAGAATGGAGAAAAGTGAGGAAAATACAAGATAGATAAGTAAATAAAAAAATAGTATCTTAAAAGGATCCAAGTGAAATCAGTTAGGGTAACTGGAAGAACTTAGAAGCACCAGAATATCAAGGTTAACAATATTTTTCCTTCAAGGCCCACAAAAACATATCTGAAAGTACATTAATATTACTAGTTTTCTATTGCTTAGAGAGCATACAGTAAGTTTTGCTTGATTCACGAGGTCTTTCTGAAGGGCTGTCACTAGCCAGAAGCTCCTGTGTCCTTAGCCACGTCATTGAAAGTAATAGAATATTTTTTTTAAAAAATGGAATTAATTGAAAGAAGGGTTACAACCTTAGAACCACTGTTGCAATGGCTGTTGGGCAAAATAACAGGCAGCCACTCAGATTGTTGTCTGCACTGAGTTTTGCTCAGCTGTGAATGGGCACAGTGCTGTCATCTACAGCTCCCCAAATCCTGGTGCGATATCAGGAATGACAGTCCCCCGCAACCCTCCTGCTCCAGGACCAGCTACTGCATCTTTTTCCTCTCCCAGCAGCAGCAGAGAGGTTTGGGCAGTGAGACACACATTCTCTTTTTGTAACCACACAGTTCCCTGGCAGGTTTTACAGTTGTTTTACAGCTCATTTCTTTTGTCACCTCAGTGTCACAGGATGAGACTCAACTTGTGATATGGCTAAGTTAATTTAATTTACATAAGATGTATATGTTGAGAAGTGAGAACATATAGTTTAAAATGACTAGCATATCTTCAAACAGAGTGCCAACATCCTTAATTCACCTACCTTTTAGATCTATGTTCATGAGAGATAAGAGAAAAACAGAGGATGTCCCCGTTCATACTATTTCACACATTCTAATAATACACTATAGACTTTTAGGTTTGCAGAATGCATCTGCTGAGTTTCCACATAAAAAATTATTAGGAAGAACAACATGTAATGAAATTAAGTAAAGAATAGAAATCCTAAAGATAAATCTTATTTATAATAGACCTCCCTGAATAGCTATGTTGGGTTTTAGTCAGGTCAATGGCCAAGCTCAGATATGCAACAAAAAATTACTTTGGGTCAACTCAAAAATTATCAATTTTCCTTTAACATTATGAAAAGCTAAACCAAATTATTTTAGTTCAAATCAAAGGTGTCACTCAGATTGAAACAAAAGGTTTTGTTTAGCTTCTCACCTTCCATTGAATTTGTCAGAGCTTAGAAATATTTAAAAAACAAAGGTAGCACATTTCTAAGTCAAACCAATACTAGATGAAAATAGCAATGCCTTCCATTTAGTAGATACCTAAACAAAATTCTTTTAACTTGCTTTTCCTAATTTTAAAATTAAAAGTTGCCTGAAATTGTCACAGTGTTCTTGACCCAAATAAATATGTTTTGTTTTGTTTGCTGAATAACTTTTTCACCTGTGAAATTTAGAAGGAAAATGGTCAGTAAAGGTCATGCATGTATTCAGTAGTGTGAATACAACACACATAGAGAGCAAGTATGTAGATGCTTATATACAGGTGTTTGTTCTGGGATTGTAAGGTCTTATGGATTAACATTAAGTCTTCATAAAGCTTGAGAACAAAATGTATGATTTGAAAGAAAATTTCCACCTAATAAAAAACTAAATGGACACACATAAGCTTTATTATCATTCATAGGGAATTCCTGGAAGTAGCTGTCAAAAGAAATAGTTTCTTCAGGACCAGGGCTTGTTTAAATTTCAAAAGAAATGGCTGTAAGTACTGATGTTATGCATCCACAGCTTTGTATCCTCCCTACATGCTTCACTTTCTCTTACAAAATTTCTTGAAATTTTGGTATTCTTGAAAAACACCAGATCTGATTTTCTTGTCTTCGTTCATAAGCTGTGCCATATGGAATGGTACGAAGTCCTCGTAGCTCAATCAATTAGCCATTTCATAGGGAACCATCTCCATGGAAAACAAATTTACCAGGCAATCTGGTTACTGCATCTACAAGGGCAGTTCATACAAAATTGACTCTGAGCCAGATAGAGATATTTTTCT
Organism: Lophotriccus pileatus; assembly: GCA_035583135.1. Classification (NCBI taxonomy): domain Eukaryota; kingdom Metazoa; phylum Chordata; class Aves; order Passeriformes; family Tyrannidae; genus Lophotriccus; species Lophotriccus pileatus. The sequence goes on from JAWWES010000041.1 coordinate 69,619,116, forward strand.
GTTATGAGCTTCTCAAAAGTTTATAATGCCTCTAACATGGGGCACTTGACAAGTTTGCACGTCAGGGATTTCCCAAAGTTGTTAACTGAAGGCTGACTGGTGCTAGATTCTGAGTGTGAAGGAGACTGATTCCTGAGCTGTAGAGTTCTCATTCTCACTTTGCCCTATCACTTTTTCTTTGCCATCCTCTGTAAAACCTGTTCCCTTGTGTTGACGTACGACAATTAATGTATGAAATCTAAACATTTATTTGCATTCATTTTCAGCACCTTATTGTAACTTTGTTTGATTTGACCTTTGTCTTCCTATTTCATCTTTGACTTAGATATGGTGTGGGTTTTTTTACCCTATCTTTAATTTTTATGTTAATACATGTTTCATATTTCCTTAGGCTCTAAGACTGCTGATTGTTGCATAAGATCATATTACTGCTCATGTGAAAAAAATCTCTAAGAAAGCTCAGAACTGAGGAAAAGTCTGATTTCTAGCTTTTCTTTAGTTGCTACAAACCTTGGTTATTGACAAAAACTTCCTTGTGTACAAAAGCACAAGGGGGCAGCATTACATTAAAATAAATTGTTGCACTCTATGTGTGTGTGTGTGTGTGTGTGTGTGTGTGTACTGAAGAATAATCATGTAGGTAAAGCTAAGGTTGCAGAAAAAAAAATGTTTTTTGAGTTTGTTCAGACTGCCTTATTAGTTTACTTGTCCTGATGACATTGGTAAATTAGAGAAATCAGAAAAGAATTCTGAGGCTGTGTGGAGTTTTACTTGCTCTCTGTTGTGTTGCAGATCCCTCACACCACTTCCTTTCCCTGCTTTTCCTCATCAGTAAGTATTATTTGTATTCTAAGGACCAGCACATTTTTTCAGAAGATTTTGTTTCCTGCCTAGTTGGCATGAGAAACAACTCTTTGCTCCCTCATCAATAGAGGACAGGCAATTCACTGTAAAGGATTTCTGCCAACCTTTGGAACTTTCAAAATTGATCATCAAGGACCCATTTGGAAAAGCCCAGTTGAAATGGCTTGTTCTGTTGTGGCAACACTTGTATCAACACAGTGAGCAGACATTCAGCTGGCTTGATGCAGATTCTTAAAAACCTGGTTTTGGGTAGAAATACTTAGCTGTTGAAGTTTGCCTTCAAAGAGAAAGGACGTATGTAATGCCTTTGAAAGAGTATGGTCATGTTCACAGTGTTCTCTGTTGTTTTTCTGTCATTTATTACAAATTGTTATTTTCAAAATTTTGAGTAATTAAAATTCCCAGTGTCTTTTTGTATGGAATTAATCACCTGAGTCACTAAAATCTGAATTCTGCTACTGTAGATTTGTCACTTTCAGTTTAAATTGACTGCAAGGTCTGGCCTATCTCTGATGGGTTGGGTCATCTTGATGCTATGCCCAAAGGATGTAATCTAGTCATTTTTTCCAGGAAGTGTAGTGTCAAAGGTGGCTAACAGAAATGGCTTATAATGATTCAAAAACCCTAAAATGTGAAGGTGTATTGGCAATATTTTTGTGGGGTTTGGTTTTTTTGTTGTTTTTTTGTTGTTGTTGTTGTTGTTTTGTTTGGTTGGGGTTTTTTTTGGTTGGTTGGTTGTTTTTCAGCCCTACCTAATTTCAGAAAAGAGCAATTATACACATAGGGACAAATCTAACTAATGGTATCAATGACTAGGGAAGGGTGTCAGGACTTGGTTGCAAAGACCCAACTCCAACCATTATTTTGATTTCGTCTCTGGGGATGCAAATAGTTTGCATATTATTTGGCATCACCTTGTGGAAGTACTCCAGAGAGTATTGTGTAATTCCACTTTGTGTGAATGACTGCTTCCACCTGTGTTAGTATACCCACACATCATTCTCACAGCCTGTCATATAATTTACTTTTGAAAAGGAGAGTTAAAAAGGCTCTCCCAGGGCCTGACTGTTGAGAGGCTGAGACCCCTCACCAGCGTAAGAGGTTGATGGGATTCGCTGCTTCCTGGGGTTGTCTCAGAGGACAAACAGAAGTTAATGCACAGCATAGGTATTTGCACCTGTTTTAACTAAAATTTTGCTCAGATGAAAAGTAAAGAATTGGTGCCTGGCTGTCAGCCCCACCAGTAACCACTAATGCCATTAATCAGTTCTCCACATAAGAAGCTGACTGCTGCTTCCTCTCTCTGCCAGAAGGGCCTGAGTAGTTCAGAAAATGGAGACTCCAGGACTAAACTACGTAAAATTGAAAGGTTGGTAATAACATTTTTAAAAAGTTGGGTTTTTTTTTCTTCTCGGTATGCTTGGAACCTCTAAGGATGACAGAGTACCTTTGTTTTAAGAAGGAAAATATGTGACAGTAACTTCAAGATAAAAAATATTTGAGAGATAACTCTTCTGTTGTTGGTTTTTCTTTTTTTTTTCCCTCAGTTTTTTCATTAAGTAAAAAATGCATTTTTTTTTTTTTAAGAAAAGATGATCATATCACTTAGTTAGAGTTCTGTTACCATGTTGCTATTAAAAGTCATCTGAATATGAACTTTGGGCTATAATACTTTTTAATACTATAAAAATGTTTTCTTGCAACAAACTTGAATCTTTGTATTTCACTCTTTCAGCTGTGTTTTTCACCTGTTACTGTGTTACATAACAGTTAAAGTTAAGCCTTTTTTTTATTTGGAGTATTTTTTTCTGTGATTTTTGTCTGTGAGAACCTCTCTCAGTAATTTTTTCTTTTTTTCCCCAAAATATAAAATGCCACCTTCCCTCAGTTTTGAAAATCTACTGGCATTATTGTAGCTATCTGCTCTTCATCCCCAAAAACTGTATAGAAGATGTTTTGGAGAATTTTCCTGGGGTTTTTTCTACAGACAAACATAACAATTGATGGAATCTGCCCCTATTTTTCACATGGGTCAATAGGTGTTTGTGTTATTGAGTTTTTTAGTCATATCAGATGATCAAAGAGATACCTTTTTTCCTCAAAAAAGATTATTTGTGTGTATCTTACCAATCATATGTGCTTCTATAAGACATGACTTATATATACATGTTCTGGTATCTTCTACCTAGAGATTTGAACAGGAGTTTTATTCTGTTTCTGCATTTCCCTTCTCCCCAAAAAGGCTTATTCTGATGTGAAGCAGTTTTTCAGTCTAATGGCACGAGTCAGCGCACTTTGTATCACACTGCTTCTACAACAGACTCACTGATGATGAAATGCCTGGGACTCATTTCTTTCCACAGCAACAACCTATTGAAATCCAGCTCTAGTTACCTGTCCCAATAATTTCCATTTCCCACAGGAATCCCCTTGGCTTTTTAGGTACTTCAGAGATCACTTTCATATAAATATAATATTCTTCATTCTCTAGCTCTCATTTTAATGGATATCATTCATTGCAGTCCAGAATTTGCCTCTGATATCCTTCAAAGTTGGTGACTTTGTCGCAGCTATTCCCACAAAGTATGAAGAACTGTTAAATAATAGTTGCAGAGTAAATTATTGGGGGGGGGGGGAATTCACTGTGTTTCAGGTTTATTTTTTTTTTTTTTTTTAATAATTTTTTTCAATGTTTTTCCAAAATGTTGTCCTACATTTCATCCAGGTAAAGTAGTATTCCTTCTACATCAGGATACTCTCCCATCCTGAGCTCTTAACTGAAATCAGTAAGCAGTGTTAGTGAGTTAGTCGAAGATTTAGGACACCTTATCTATGGAATCAGACTCATGCTTCATAGTATTGAAAGTGCCTGGTCAAAACCACGATATTAAGGTGAAGCAGCTGATAAAAGTCTTTAAAATCAAAAGGCATAGGACTAAGTGAACAGTGTAACTATGAAAAAAATGCATCCTTCTGTATCCTCAGCCTGAAGGTCTTTCAGCTTCAGTGTACTCCATGGTATCTGTGTCTATCATTGCAATATAAACCTCTCAGAATAAGCATTTTCATAGATGTAAATAAACAAACAAACAAAAAGCCTCCTTCCTCCCAACATCCCTCAAAGTGTGCAGACCTTTCTGAAGTATGTATTTAAAAGACTGTATTTAAAAGGAGATGTGGTGCTTAGGGATGTGGTTCCGTGGTGGGCTTGGCAGTGCTGGTTATATTCGATGACCTTAGAGGTCTTTTCCAGCCTAAACAGTTCTATGATTATTGCCCTGGCTGACCTGACTCTGGCCACACACACGGTGCAACCAGGCTCCAGTGAATTTCAGTGCCAGGGAAAGCCACGTTATCTCTCTCAGCCACTGCAAGACGCCACAGCCAGATTCTCTTTGAGCAATTCCAGAGTAGCTATCAAGTCTGCCGGGAAAGCATCACTGCATAGTGTAGTATCACACATTTATGTCTTAATATCCATGTTATATGTAAAACTAACATGCTGATAAATAAGGAAGCATTTTTGTCCTTGATTTTTATTTTGCAAGTGGGATAACATAACATTCTGGAGTGTCCAAGCACTATTTAATCCTTATATGTGATTTGCGGACAGCTTTTCTAATTTTATTGTATTTTTATGATGAAACTTATTCTCAAAGTAAAAGAAAAAAAAAAGAAAGAAAAAAAGGGTGAACTATTAGGTGTTCAGTAAGGTTGGTGATGTAAAGGAAGAGTAAATAGCATTTGCCTTCTGCCTATAACTTAGAATAGAGCTAAAGAATTGATCTATTATTCAGAGGTGCTGCCCTTTGTAATTCCCATTGACTTTGGGCTACATATCCAGGTACTTAAGTGAGATAAATTTTTAACATGCAAAGCTAGAAGTGATTTTTTGGCATAGGCTCTCATTTTTTCCCCAGGATTTCTCCCTTTTCCATTTTTCACTTTCTTTTTCAGTTGCTTGCTTTGCTGAATTTAACCAGGTGTTAAAATCTTAATGTAATATTTTGTTACACATTTTTTTTCTTTTCAGGTTAATGACTATACTGGCTACATTAGTTGCTCAAGTTCTTTCAGCTTCCAAAAAGTAGATACTAGTGTTAGGACAAAATTGGGTAATATTGCTGTGTGTTAAATTCATTTTATTCTCTCTTCTAAATAATGGGAAAAAGGCAAATCTACTAATTAATGGAGAAAGGTTGATTTGTATAAACTTATATGTTCCTTAGAGGTTTTCAGAGGAGCCAGTGGGCTACATCTCTGTGTTTAAATGCACAGCCATTTTTAACTTTCGTGTGTTATTCAACTGTATGAGGGAAGTTTCTGATCTAGCAAGTCATTATGGTTCAAATACATAGAAAAAAGGTCCTTAATAATGGAGAAAAGAGCTTTCCTGCCCCAGGCTGAGTGAACTGGCCATCTTTGCCAGCACTCCACTTCAACATGGACATGTTATGTGGGGAATCTTATTTTCTAACTCCAGGTCCAAGAGCAGAGACATGTTTAAGGGCTTGTGACTTCAGAATTAAGACCTCTCTTCATGGACACATTTACGTTGCAAGCTTGGGCATGATACTGAGCCTCTTTGTGCTTTATTTTCTCATATGTAAAAATGGATAACCTTTCAGAGATGACATCAAATGCTTTGTGAAGATGAGACAGTCCTGTAAGACATTCTGATACTACAGAAATGGATGTTTTACAAATAAGAACAGTTGTTTACCTGAACTGAAGAGGGAAGGAGGTAAGGGAGCATGGGTAAGGCAGACACCCAATTTATCATAAGAACACAGTTCTCAATATGAACGAAGGGAACAACTAAGAGGACGAAAGTCTCTCTTCTCCCTTCCCAGAAATCTGCATGAACTACGTGCAGGATACTAGTTTAGGAAAATTTGTACTCTCTTCCAAAAAGCATTTCTCCAGTTCCTCTGCATTGCTCCCTCTTTGGCCACAGATGTTACTGGACTGATTCTATTAATGGAAAACACGCTTCAGGAAGTTGATGTTGCTCAAGTGTGTCAGTCCCCTGTGCTAGACTCTTAAAAGCAAGGAATTACCAGATTCAGAGACACCTCTTAACCTCCCCTCACACCCACACAGCATGTCTCTATTGACAGTGACAGATACTGCATCTTAATAGGGAACCTACTTCAGCCTCCAGCGGAGAAGGAAGCACTCCACTCATTAATCTCCTTCATAGTATAGTCTGAACCCTTATTTACAGCCTCAGCAACATTAGCAAGCGTTCTGTGTTGACATATGCACACAGGTTAGGCGTGTCAGACAGTATGAGCTTCTGGGGGAAGCTGATGTTTTAATGAAGGGTTTGCCTCCTCCTCATCAGAGGGAAGCGCTGCCTGCTCTGCCGTTCACCATCTGTAAAGTAACATCCCAATGGCACTCCTCATCAATCCAAGCCCACACCTCTGAAACAAAATACAATCCTGTTTTGGTGAAGGGCTTCAATCAGCTAGATCTCAATGTTTAAAGCCATATCTCCTTGCAGAAAAAGGTCTTGTTTCTACAGTAATGGACAAGGCATGAAAACTTGTAAAAAGAATAGATGTTTATCCTAATTGCTCTATATTTCTGTAGCTATATGATCTGTGTTTGGGACCTTACAATTTTCCAAGAAAGAAAAAAGAAAAATCACTTAAATTAATTTCAGAAGCTTGTATGAATTAGTCTGTTGTCTAACAAAAACCTGATATGGGCAAAGCCAGGGCAAAGTCTTGAATGTTCTGCAGTTGAAAGGCTAAACTTTGAAATCATTATGCGGCAGGTGTACTCAGAAAATTGGATAAGCAAATAGCTTTGTGGTTTTTTGCCACCTACCTTTCAGAGTGTGCAGCACTAGGAAAAGTCTAGGTGTTACTTGCAAGCTTATGATATGCTAAAAACGTACTACTGTCAATACTACAAAAGGGCCTGTTTGTTTTGAGCAAGTTATCTATACTAAGGATTAGGAATTAGTTATTTTGGTAGGGCTTAAAGAAAACTGACTGATGCTCTGGAAAAGAAAGGTAATGTTTAATTTAAAAACAAATATTGATTACAGTATTAGAGGGATCCTCTACACTTGAAATACGATGCCAGCACTTCAAATCAAAGGAGCACTGTGGTTGGTACATGAGACTTGGACTGAGTCTACTAAGAGTTAGATTTTTGTTTCTGGCTTTTACTGCCAGTAAATTCCTGCTTGTCTCTAAGAATTGCCCTGCATTGTATTTTCCCTCCTGCCTGAGGTCCATGCTCCCGCAAACAGGGACTGCCTGTACTGGCTTTATGGTACAGAGCCACTCACAGGGAAGCCTCGGGTTTGGCGAGGTGGTCAGCTTGCATTGAAGCCTCTTGGAGCATGTCTGTGCAAGTGTGCTGACTCAGTACATCTCGACAGTTTTCTTTTTACAGCTTCCTCGAATTTATTCAGGTTGGCGAGTTTCAAGGGTGATGCAAAGACATTTAGCCTGTCTGAAGACCTCTGTGTAAAAGCACCTGGAGATATTCTGGCACCTGAAGGATAACTGGGTGAGGTGTACTTCAGAGAGTTATAGAGGTGAGTGGTTGGCCAGACAACAATATTCTTCCTGTGTACTCACATTAACTACAGGAATTCCAAAGGACATCTGGTTGCTTGATTCCTCTATATGATGTCCTATTTTGCCAATAATACTGATTACCTAAGCTCTTCTAAGAAGAAATAGTACTTGATTCTTTAACAGGATAGGGATAGACCCATGTGAAATTGAGAAGTAACCTGTATGTCATGTTTACATTTAGGGCCATATATTCTGAACCCATGACTCTTGGCCTTGCTATGTTTTATATTAACCTATTTAATTTAATCCAGACGGGTCTCTATCTGTTTTTGTGAAATTCACTTGACCCTTCCTTGCTCACCTTTATAAATCCCAGTATAGATTTTTTGAGGAATATCATCTGAAATGTTTTATTCATGGTACAAAATCATACATTAGTATCACAGTGTCTGATCCTTTGAATAACGATTACTCTAAAACATGTTTCTTATCTGATCAAATGCTTAGAAACTCCTTATTGGATAAGGGTTATGGGCCATTCACCACCAGATAAGGGACATCCTTTAAAATGAAGGAGGATGCTTACCCTAAATTCTTCAAATTTATCTTAAATATTCTCTAATATCTCAGTAACTGCATTAGGGTCACCTGCTGTGCTTAACAGCATTAATCTGTATTGTTCCAATATCCTTCATGGAATAAACCCAAGATTTATCAGTAGTCTTAATTAACAAGCAGTAACAAACTGACTCAGGGGCACAGTAGTTCCCCACATTTTCTTGTATGCCTCTGTAATTTCCTGAAAATGCTTCCTAGGACGAGATATATGAAAGGGGATTTCAAAGAATGTGCTTAGCAAAGGGTCTGGAGGAGAAGCCAGGTTTTCAGTTGAGTTGAGCACTCCTTGTGTAATGGACATAAACCTCCTGCAAGGGTCTTGCTGCCATGGCCCCTCTTGCAGGCAGAAGCTGTTTGGAATTCAGTTTCTTTGCCTTCACCCCAAGTGCAGATGGTTGTGTATAGTATCAGCTGCTTCATTTTGCAGGGAAGGATTAATCAGATGCAAAAGTCACTGAGATTGGTATCACTGGTATTTAACAAGACTGAGATTTAGGGAGCAAAATAATGGATTGACTCTTTAACTATAAAATTCCAAGCATTTTAAAAACCATTGGTGATCATTACTAGCTTCCTTTTCAGATCACCAAAAGAAAGAGAGATGCTTACTTCTATTCTAATAACATCATCACAAGTTAAAGATCCTAAAAAGAACAGAAAACCCCAAATGAACAAACTGTGCCACATTGCCAATAATTCTTCTTTCCAAGGACCCTGTGGCAATGAGCAAGCTCTTGGGACACTGAGTAATGGGAGAGAGGAAGGAAATTGTAGAGCCACAGTGGAGTGGAGTTTGGGCAAGATAATTTGGGGCACCGCAGGGAGGCATCTACAAAATGGGACAAGTCTGCTTTGTGTTTTTGAAGATATTCAAGATGTTCAAGGTAGCTTCAAAGCCATGACAACAAACATGGAAATAAACAGATACATTTTTTTTTTACCTAGCTTCTTGGATGGATTTTGCTTGAGAACTTTACTGCCAGGGCCCCTTTTACCTTCAGTGTCAGACAGTACCTTATCCTATGAAACTAAATGGCAGCTCATTTGGTTGAATATATACTGCATTTGCAGTGTTGAGATATCCTTTCATAGACCTGTTGTGCTGTTTGAGTAATCCTGACAGAGTACCTCCAGCCCTGAGAGCAACCCCACCCTGCTCTTGGGGTAAAACATAATTTCTGCAACCCTTAGCCTAGAGGTCTTGGGGTCTGTACTGAGGGGCCTGGAGGGTAGTCAAAAAATCTTACCTAAAGTCCTGCAGACCCTTGTGGCACAGTTGGATGCAGACCCCAAGCCACTTGACATCTGGGGCTGGGCTTTCCTCAGA
>JAWWES010000041.1:69628566-69669201 GCA_035583135.1 Lophotriccus pileatus
AAGTCCTGCAGACCCTTGTGGCACAGTTGGATGCAGACCCCAAGCCACTTGACATCTGGGGCTGGGCTTTCCTCAGAGCTGTGCCTGGAGAAGACAGCAGCCACGTTCTGTCTGCCTGGTCAATTTCCTTTAAAAATAGTACTGAAAGAAAAGTGAGACAGTCAGGTTATGAAAAATATACCCCTAAAAATCATATTTGGCTGCCCACTGTTGATTAAACTGTTTTTCTTTGTCATGCTCCCCTCCCACACCTACTTTCCTGTCACTTCTGCCCTCTAACTTATGCTTTCTCAAGAAATTATATTACATTAGATAGTACAATATTATGCTTCTTCCATGGAATGTGAGCTTATTTATTTGATGCATAGTAACTAATCCATAACTGTGTTTCTCAGTTTCTCAGCACTTCCAGGGTAGAATATCTGGCCTCCACTGGTTTAGATCTACAAATGCACATAAAGACACTCTTTCACACACAAACACACAAAACCCCCCTTGCACTCATTTACTGGCTCACTCTGAAAGACAACATGTTTGATAGGTTTGGTTTCATAGTTCTCATCTTTTGGTGTTGGTAGGAAATACAAGGTGAAAGAAGTGTGGACACGAGCACAGCATTTGATGTCCTTCCCCAGCTCCCAGTTAGTGAGCTCCAGAGTCTACTGTGAAACATTGCTAAAATTACAAAAAAGGGAAGTAGCTCTGCCACCTTAGGACCAGCACAGGATTTGTTAGACAAGCTTTAGTATCTGTGCAAAAAAATACCTAGCAGAAGTACTTGGATACTGACAGCTCATTTCTAGTCAGCATCCCACAGCAAAGAATTATTACGTCTTATGATTATTTTTTATTTACATACACATCAACCTGACAAAATGAGGTTTATGCTTTCTCCACTTTTTAGTTTCCAGCTGACTATCATTTTCTTTTAAGATTAAATAAGTAATTTATTGAACTGTAACATCAAGTATTTATTAGGAAATTGCTGGGTAATTTTAACTGTATCTTTTTTTAAAACATAAATCTGTATCCAAGGCCTCCAGTAACTTTGTGCGACTCTGCACCATTAATTTCTTCCAGAGTGACATTCTGATATGAGCTGAACAGATGGAATTGCAGGATTGTTCTAGCAAATTTATCATAAAAAATGCATCCGACACCTGTGTAATTTGCCTAATCATTTTCCTAATAAGCTCCCACCATTAATTATGCACGATTTCCACAATGCAATCAAGATAAAAGTAAATCTGATGACTTAATACCCTTCAAAATAATTGGTTCACCCAACACAAGGCCTCCTTTGCTTTCCATAGCCATTCCAGTTAATTAGAAAAAGGGTGCACCCTGTAGGAGTCAGCAGAATGGAGGCTGAGCTCATGGTGGGAGGCAGGCCTGCTGGTTTTTTGGGCAGGAGTCAAGGATATTAACTCATGAAAGAGAGGAAGGGGCCCCCGCCTCGCCCCCCCGCCTCTCATCGCTGCCTCTCGCCCCCCCTGCCCACCCCACCCAGCAGCAAACAGATGCGATTAGTGTTCTTCAGCCATCAGAAAACTGACTGCAGGACTCCGAGGGTCTAATGAGAATCAACTTTTCGGCGGCTGCTGTCTTGCGGTGCAGCCCACCTGTCACATCATTAGGTGCAGCATGTGCCTGGAATTCACTTTGCTAAATGAGATTTACAGGCCCCAGTGAAACCCATCCTGCAGCATTCCTGCTTCAATTAGCTAAAGATTAATTGTCTGAGAAAGGGAATGAAAGTTTTACTTCAACTGACCTGAAAATGGCGGGGGGGGGGAGGGAGGAGGGAGGGGGAGCTGGGAAGGGGGGGCAGAAAGTACGGCTCAGGTATTCCACATAGGCCTCAGGCAGTGTGGAAAAACGTGATAATTTAAAGGTGCTGCAAATTTCCTACACCTCGTCTGGATGAGTGAAATTAACTAGCACTAAAAGCTGTCAAATTAAAGGTTGACTTCCAGATATTAGCACCTTAAATGTCACCGAATATTCTCCGTCTCTCCCCTCCCCATCCTCCCTCCTTTCTCTCCCTCAGCCTCTCCCCCCTGCCCCCCCATCCCTCCCCCTGCCTATTTTTTTTTGGCAAACACGCGCGTCGGCACACCTGCACATGCACACAAACATTATCCCACTGCTGTTCCCGCTAACTGCTTGTGCGTGCTCAGGCCGGAGTCGCTTGGTATAAATCTCCCACGTAACCATGGCTACAGAACAACTGGCAATTACAAAATTTCCTCCATTTTTAATGTTACACTAATTATGTTTGAATGTGTTTTAATGGAGAAAGGAATTGAGGAGATGAAACAGTGTTCTGCACATGAGGAGCGAGGGGAGTGGGGGAGAGCCTGTGTCTCCCATCTTCGACAGCTTGAAATCCAAGCCCAGGAAAGGTGCACAGCGTCTTGAAATGAGCCGGTGTGCCTGCAAGTATAGGATATGCACACCTAGTGCCTGAAATACATGGATTAAAGTTTGGAATGTGGATGATAACGCCAGAACAAGCCCACAAACCGGCTCTAAATTGTGAAAATTGCAGCTTAATTTGAACTTCACTGTAAGATTAAAAGATGGTTGCTCGTACTGCAGTGCCATTGCTTTGGATGTCCTGCTAGCCAAAGGTGAGGCCTCAAATCTTAAGCCAGTTTTGAGGAATCACACAACCAGAGAATGCTTGGGGTTTGAAAGGACTGCTGTGGGTAGGGACACCTTCCCTAGGCCAGGTTGCTCATTTTGTTACCAGTTGTGCTCTCAACCCCTAGGTCTGACATGTTGTGTTCCATCACAAGGCTCTGTGTCAGCCAGAAGTATGTCCCACCAAGAAATCTGAATGGAGCCAGTAAGTCCTTGGAAGTGAGTGATTCTTGACCCAGTTGAGTATGGGAGGCACACTCCCAGTGCTCCTTTTTGATTTTAGTGGCATGCTGGAGGGATGTGTCCTGGCACTCTGATTATCCTGGGGCTGAGCATCAGCCTCAGAGCTTTTCATCAGCAGAGCTGAGTGCATGCCCTGTCAGGGACTGGTTACAGATGAGTCTTGTGCTGGTGTTGGTAGAATGTCGTCAAGCAGGGCAATATGAGACAAATAGAATTTAGTAAAGGAGTAGCATACTATTTCTGGCACCTTGAGTTGGGGACACAAAGGTGCACTGCAACAGGTGCAAGTATTTGAACAGTGAGGTTTTTTTTATAAGACTTTGATTTGATTTGATTTTAGTGGGGGGAGTCAAGAGAAAACTCCAACAAACAATATTTTGCATCATACTGCTCCATCTTCTTTCTTAACCTGGTAATTTAACATGCATGCACACCCACTGCTGAAGGTGGGGTGGGGATACTGTTACAAATTTCCTCGCAGCAGTGAGCTCTGGATCCCAGCTGTGTCTTCAGCGGCATGAGCCAGCTTGATTATGCTAAAGCACCCCTGGATCCCTTCCTCTTTTGTTTCAGTCTACACAGGGTTTTAAAGCTTAAACATTTGACATGCTTGGGTAGTTTCTTCTCTAATTTTATCCCAGCTGACTGTGCAATGAGTTTAACTTAGAGCCCTTAGGTGCAAGCCACTTTCCACAATGTATATTAAACCTTATAAAACTAGCCTCTATGTCATTACCCAGAATATAATTACCTATATTGGAATTTGGCCAGGATACTGGGGCTAATATTGTTAGCCTTGCAAAAATTGGCGTGGGACTTTTTAATGACCACATGTGGTCAGTGCCATATGTTTCCAGCTCATCTAAAGAATGGTTCCTCTCATACAGCCTTGCCCCCTTGAAATCACTTCAGGGTAGGAAAGCAAAAGCTCAGAGGCTAGACAGGACAGACAGTTGCTAGTTCAGAGACTGATGACATCTTTGATGTGGAGCAGATAGAGCTCTGTGGTAAACCCTAGTGTTGCATGGCCAGGAGCTCTTACTGACCCAAATTTCCATATTCCCTCCCTCTCTTTTGCCAGACTTTACAACCTTGTCTGATAAGAAGAGTCTCTGCCTTTTCTGGAGATGAGGTATTTTACATAAAGCTAAATATTTTATCACTCATCACACAAGTGATTTGATCCACTGAAGATACTAGTTTAGACAAGGTTGGCCTAAACTATAAACTCAACTGAAAATGTTCTATAAAGCCCTTTTATTGTTTAAGTTCCAAGTGTTGTGTGTCAGGCAGTCATAACATGCCCTAATCAAGGACGATTGTGATTTAAAGTGATTAAGCTTTAATTTTCCCTTTATTTAAAGGGAAATATCGTTTAAATAGTTGGTATAGTATTTAAATGTTTGTTCTGTATGCCTCTATGAAGTTTGGAATAGACTCTCTCTCCAACAAAACAAGTGTAGTTTACCACTGCTCTCTTGTCAGTCTGATGAGACTCATCTCCATCTCTTTCTTCAAAATATTAATAAAAACATGAAAAATCATTGGGTTCTGAGTGCCTCTGGTATAATGTCATTAGAAGGTTCAAAATGAAGCTTACACTGCTCTCTGTTTCTTTCTTATCCTGACAAGAATGAGTATTCAGTGTTCTTGTCCTTTCTCAGTTTCTTTTTTTGACTCTTCTCGGTCTCCTCAGAGAGACCAAGTCACCCGTTCTCTTGTGCTGCTTATGTGCATGGGGTTCTCTCCCCATTTTTTTTCTTCCTTCTTTCCTTTGAATGGCTAACCCATATTCTCTTTAAATTGTACAATGAAACCCTCCATTTACTTTAGCCTGCAATAAAATAGATTTTCATTATAAAACATTTGATGGTACTGCACTACTTCTGGCCTATGTGGCTTGTTAAGGCACTAGTGGTGGTAGAAATGTGATGACCTACCACCTCTGTTTTAAACCTAATTCTCTCTTGATTGTCAAAAGTTGTGAAAAAGAAATCAAATCTATTATTGGACAAGGTTATCATTAAGGAAGTTGGAGAGCCTTCATCTTTACAGCCTTCAACTTTACAGCTATCCTTTGCTTGAGAGATCATCGTTTGACTTTAACAACCTGTATTGCCACAGGTAGTGTTTAATCTTCCCTTTTTGATTAAACTAATAGAGGTGGTTTTGCCAAGTCATCTCCAAGGCTCTGTTTACTTCATGTCCTGGACTTTTGACTTTGTTACAGCTTTTATACTTCAATATAATACAAGGCTGGTATTTGTGACTTTGGTTGTTGATCTCTTCTATTAATGGTCAATTCATATAATTGTAGCTTCACTTAGATGTGGTGACAATGTGTCAGAGGAGCATAAAGGAAGAAATAGATCAACAGTCATTATTGCATAGGGGTAAAGCTCATAATTTCAGCATCTAGCTAGACCTGCTGTTGTGCTTGGGTAATCAATTATTAGCTGTGACAAAGCAAGCCTTTGCCAGATATGCTTGCTGAGAAGGTACAAACTCCTCTTGCTTCCTGATTACAGCTCAGTGACATGTCTAGAGGCACCCCAGCCCTGGTGTGGTTTTTCTGAAGCAGGAATAAGCTCACACTTCAGGCCTCATGGCAGGCGGAGAGGCGTGGACTGGCTGTAAGCAGGTTCGTGCCCCAGTGTTAGGAGCGTGTCTGGACAGGCTTTTCATGCTGTCAGAGAGTGCTTGGCTGGAGAGTGCTTTGGGGCTGGAGGGAACACTGACTACTCTGCAGGTTACTCAGCCACCACCAAAGTGACCTGCTGATAGCAACTTTACTCACTCTTACTGAGATCTCTGCTTCTCCAGAACTAGCACAGTTTGGGACTTGTTATAACTTGCATCAGCTATCAGCTACTAAACTTTTGCATAAAAATTTCAGAGATGGATGCTTTCCTTTAAAAGCCTAAATTACCTGAACCAAATATAACTTAAGGAGGAGGGCACTTTTTAGGATTATATCCTTGTAATATTCCAACCAGGAATATTTCAGTCAGTGTGGCAGAGGAGGGCTCTGACAGAAGTAGGTTTTCAGTGCATTTTTCAGCACTTTGAAACTCTTTTGAGAGAATCAGAAAAATGAAGGCAGTGAGGAGTGGGAGAGATGAGACATGGTGATTTACTGGAAAAATCTGGATCTTTTGGGGAAGACAGGGCTACCTGCATTCAGTAAAACTGGATGTATATCTAATTAATGGCAGCGTGCCCAGTGTTTTTGGAAAGCACTTACGAACCCCAAAAAATGATTCATGGTACAATGGATCCCTAGCGAAGGACCTAACTGTGATCCACGACAGGGACACTATCTAATTTGGTTTCTCCTCACATTTTATGTTGTGATGCATATTTGCATCCCTTCTTGAAGCCAAGATCAGTGGGTGAGAAGCCTCTCTTGTACCCAATTATACTTACTCCATCTTAAGCTCATAAAATTTACCTTTTTGCTATTTTGTGATGTTGTTTTGGGCTGTTCTAGGTCTATTTACTAGGACCTTATGCACACCCAGGTCTCTGGTAAAATGAGGTTGTAGAGATGTGCAGGAAATTATATAAAGGCCTGTCTACACCTTCAAAATAAATTTTGAAGTTGATGATCTGAAAAATAAGTTGACTATTTCTACAGCAAGGTGGTGTGACAGACTGGAAAATCTATTAAGCTGTTTTCCTGTTTAAAAGGAAAATAAGTGCAGAACCATAAATAAGGAGGTGAAGCATAACTACTTAGCACAGAAATGTGTATTAAGTAGCACTTATTTGGAACATTTTACATTTTGTTCCTAAGAGCATTGCTGACCTGTGTAATTTTAAGTGCAGTAACATAGAGGCCTTCGAGATGGATCTGGTGATGTCAGCTCACAGGCTGTTCTGCAGAACACCTGGACAATTGCAAAGGAAACCATACTTAGTTCTAAAGGTTACTTTTAAAGTATGTTTTCTGGAGGTTTCAAGTTCACAAAGAGAACGTCTTGGTCTCTGAGGAAAACAGCATTTTATCACAAGTTTGAAAACACATTTTGGGTTGTTTGGTCATTGTTTGTTTGTTTTGATTTTGTGGTGATTTCTCCCCCCCTCCCCCCAAAAAAATGGTAGTATTTTCTCAATTTTTTCCCAGTAGCTCTCAGAAATCCATTAACTTCACTGAACTTTACTGGTATTGGTATTGTTATAATGTAATTACTACTCTAATTGTTCTTCCACTCTACCTTTGACTAGTCTTCTAAGAGTTTTCCTTTCCAGAATTTAGATCCCTTCTACATATTCCATTAAATCTTACTGATTTTTAATGGTGTTTAAGTATCTTCTAAGAAAGAGGCAAGGGAGGCAGTGTCTTAAGCATCATGAAATGCTTGCTTTAAAAGACAAATTTCCCATGCTAGTACGAAGCACCACCACTTTTAGTTTGTTTGTTCCTATTCTGAATTAATTATTCAGCGATGTTGGGTTTATCGCTACAGCTATTCTTCGCCTTTCAGATGTTGAGGTTTGGAAGAGGCAATCTGAGGCC
Source organism: Lophotriccus pileatus (assembly GCA_035583135.1). Taxonomy (NCBI): domain Eukaryota; kingdom Metazoa; phylum Chordata; class Aves; order Passeriformes; family Tyrannidae; genus Lophotriccus; species Lophotriccus pileatus. The sequence goes on from JAWWES010000041.1 coordinate 69,635,975, forward strand.
ATTGCCCCCCACTCCACCAAGTTGAAAGAACCAGAGTTCCTGCTGGGACATCCTCTCTCCCAGCCACAGTAAACAGTAGGAGGTTATTCTCATTTTTTTAAAGCTCCCAGTATTTCTGCTGATACCTAAATAGATTTTGCTGACTTTTTGGTATTTCTGAAAATGTCTGTCTTGTCTTAGCATTCTCAGCAAATGGGAGCTCAGCTGTAGCAAAAATTTGGCTCCTGGTCTGTATACTTATGGTAACTTCCTCTGTGAATAGTGAGCTCTGTTGTTAATTAATGCAAGCTGTGTTATCATTTCATCTACTGTTGTTCCTTCTATTAGGCAATTTTTCTGTTTATTATAACTATCATGGTAGTGTTTATAGGCCTTAGTCAAGAACTTGGGCCTCGTGGTATACAGAAATAATAATTATTAATAGTTTCCTTTTTTAGCTTGCTTTCTTAAGGAAACATGGGTTACGCTGTCATGCTGCTTGTCTGGCGGCCTGCTCCGAATAACTTTGGAACCTTTTAATTAATTTCAACCAAGGTTTACTCTGGGAGTTTTACCAATTTTGTGGAAACTGGCTACCAGCAAGAGGAGAAGGTGACGCAAATTAGGGTTCCTGCTGCAAGGAAGGCTGTGTGGTGAGCTCATGTTATTTTCTTTCTGGGAGCAGGCATGTGCCGGCTGGCCAAGCAGCACAAATATAGCTCTTGTGCTGCCTCTTCCCTATTCAGTAATTAGGAAACCCATGAGGGAGGTGCTGTGCTGTGTCCTCATTTTGAACAAGAATGAAAGAGTGGAGGAAGGTTGCAAGTAGCGTGGAGGAAGACTTGGATATATTGAGTGGGGATTTGGGAAACGGTCTTCATTAGCTCTGCTGGTCTCAGATTAACTAGATTTATTTTCTAGTGTACATGGGAGTGCAGATATGCACGAGGATTTTAATGGGAGTCTTCCTAAGGAGAACTGAGAAAATCCTTGGGAAATTCTAGAAGTGATGATGATGATTTTCATGACTAGTGATGGTAATTTCGTTTGCATGCAGTGATTTGCATCATTCAAATTTGTGCATATTAGTGCACATTTACACATGCACAAGTGCATGTTTAAATTATCAGCTCCTTATTTTTATTCTGAGTTTGTTTAATCCTTTATAAAGTCAGCTGAAATTTTGTCAAAGTCAGATAATTTTTCCAAATTTGTAGTAAAAATCACAAGTGTCATATGTTTAACAAGGAGATTACAATGAATAAATGCCATCCAGAGAACATCTAATAATTTTCCCCTCTTTTTCATTACCTTTGGGTTCCAGAGAAAACCTGTTTTGGGTATCAAAGGTGTTCTGATTTGACTGGTATGATGGGTGGAGAGGGAGCTTCAGACAAGGTTTATTAGAGAAGTCCTGTTGAGTCATGTGGTGCAGAAAGGACCCCCTTGCTTTCTAAACTCCTTCTCAGGGAGGAGCGTGGGTGTGGCTGGATTCAATCATAGTGCTAGGCTATTATATTTTTATCTTATTTTCTATTTAATTTGATTTTTAATTTTAAAAATTTTATTTATGTTTTAGTTTATTTTATTTTTTATTAATTTATTTTTATTTATTGTATTACTTAATTTATTTTTAATATATTTATATTGTAATTTGAATTTTATTTAATTTTAATCTGCTTTATTTTATTCCATTTTTTTATTTTATTTCATTGTTTCATTTCATTCTTCAATTTTCTTTTTATTTTTCTCTTATTTTTTATTTTTCTCTTATTTTTTATTTTCTTTTAAATTTCTTTTTAAATCCGCTTTTTTATTTATATTATTTTCTATTTCATATTTTATTTTAATTTATTTGAATTTAATTCATTTAACATTTTAATGTTAAACTAGTGTTCTGGCTGGATTCCAGCTTTTGGACAAATTCCTTCTTAAATAATTACATCTTATGTAATAAATTTCCCTATCTGGCATTAATTGGAAGCACTATTCTTCACTTCCTGTCCTAACATCATCTATAATGTTGCCTTGTGATGTAGGTTACTTTGGTCAATCCTGGGAACTGCTGCATTTTAATAGATAAATATATATGCACTGGGCAAGTTTCAGAACAGAGCAGCTGGAGAGATAGGTCCATCTTGTGTGATGCATCACCTACAAAGCCTGAAGACTGCCCTTGTTCAAATGAAAGTATTACTACTCAGGCATTAATAACCATACTCTCCTTCAGTAGCTGGAAACCTTAAAAAAGAGGATATGAACTTTAATTCTACTGATAAGCATTAGAAGGGTTCTTTTCTGCTGGAGTGGCAGAGATTCAGAGTTAAAGGCTCTGGATTTACTCCACGGTGTCACAGGGTAAGGTAAGGCCCGGACATGTGCAGATGGCTGTGCCTTTGTTCTTGTGGTTACGGGTGGAAGGAGCAAACCTTTAAACACAATAAATCAAGTGAGAGTTCTTTACTACTGCTTTTGCAAAATTAAATTAAATTTCTCTAATCTGAAATGATATTCACAATATAAATTATCTATATATATTCAGTCTGTTAGCGTCCAATATAATTAAAGCCAGAAAACCTGTTTCTATTATTGTTTACTGTTTACAGACCCTCATAAATTCTTGGGAGTTTTTGGCCATGTTGGCTGCCTATTCTGAGTTTGCCTTCCTCTAGTTGCATGTTGAATTTAAATATGCAGTCTTAGTTATTGAGGTTATTTTCTTCAGTTCCTCTTGTTTTGGAAGGTATGCTGGCACCTACACCTGAAGACAAATTTGAGGGCAGTGGGTTCAATAATGCTACATACAGTTAAAATGTGCAAGGTCTCTGGGACCACTTTCATGATGTACCTACGTGGGTACATTGAACAAAAAGTATCAATTTTTTTTGAGCTTTCTCAGTGTTAGCATTGCTGTGTGGCAGAAGGCTGGTTTATGGCAAGATGGCTAATTAATGTGTATGCCTAGGGGTTAGGTTTCACTTTTTGAAAACTCACACAAGGTAATTTGAGGAACGTCTGAGCCATCTTGCATATCACAAGCCATCAAGCCTTACCTGACATCTGCAATCTCAGTAATGTCACTATGGGCTAGAGACCTTTACTGCAAGTCCTGACACAGAGACTATGGCTGATAGGAGAATTATTAATAGCTGAATGGGTACTAGCATGTTTTCCATGACTATCCATGTAAGCTGCTTAGAAAATCTAAATTAAAATGTTATTATATGATAAAACAAACATGCAAACCCCTCCACCCTTACTTTTTTTAGTTCAGAAATCTTTGGGACGTTGCCATTAAGCCTTGAATACAGGTTACAGGATATTAAATATATAATGTAAGCAGGCTTGAAATGTTTGTAAGTTAAACAGTAAGACTGACCCTCAAACAGCCTTATCATGGCTTATTTTGCAGGCAATATGTACCCTGATGTTCAGGCTGACCAGCTGTAGATCAAAACTGGAGGTTTTATTGCTTAAAGTCTTCCTACAGTGGGGATTAAAAAAGCTCATCTTATCTTGCTATCTATTTGAAAGGTATAGATTCCTGTTATTTGCTGAAGTAAGAGAATGTTGGCAGTATCAAGTCCTTTACATGAGGACTGACATGACTGGATGCTCCTTTGAAGACTGAACTCACTATTGTTGGAGGAGCAGTCCAGCCACTCTAGGAACAAAACTACTGCATCTGGACAGCCCCTTCCCCAGCTGTGTGACTGCACTGACTGGCTCTGAACCCTCTGAACTCTGAACGTGAGTAGGTTGGTTCTGGTTGTTTTGGGGATATTTTTTGGTTGTGTTGTGGTTGTGTTTGGTTTGGATTTGGTTAGGGGTTTTGGGTTATGGTGGGGGCTTTTCTTCCAATTGCTGTCTTGCTTTTTGTTCAGTTGCAAGCAAAATTGAGTGCAAATTGGTTTTCAGTTACAGTCTTCATTTAAATCACTGCTGCCATGGGGAAGCCATTCTGAGACACACCTAACCCAGAGTTTGATCCTATATCAGCGAAGTAGCAGGAAAACTGTGTGAAGCATTGGTATGTCCCATACGAGAGAACTTAGGGGATGTTATGTGGAGCAGCTTCATTAATTTTTGGACCTTTTTCAACAAGAACCAACTCTGACCAAATTAGCAAACAGCTACTTAGCAAAAGTAGCCCTTCATCCTCTTGATTCTGTCGTGTCTTTTTTATGGAACTGTTGGCAGTGCACAAGTGTTGGGCAAATAATGCGTGCATAAATATATTACAGCAGTGATTTTGTGATCAGTTTGTCCTGAGAATAAACTTCAAATATTCTAAGCAAGGTACATCCAAACTCCCTTTCAGAGCTGAAGCTTTATTAGGCGTTTCCATGAAATGGAGTGTATCCAGGGTTTGTGGAGGAGCATGGCTGAGCACCACCCCACACAGGACAGAAGGCACAGAGGCCACGTTCTCATCCCCCTCAGTACCTTGATCAATTCATGCAGCTGGAAATCTCACATCAAACATAACTGTTTATAGTGCTTCCTAAGAGTTGTTGTTCCTAACTCTAGAGCTGAATGGAAAATAACACTTCTGATTTTGTGAGCATTTAAACTCCCGATTTTTTTTTTTTTTTTATTTTATTTTTACATTCATACTGTACAAAACAAAATAACTATCCTCTGTTCAATGTGGCTGGGATGGAAACTGACTTTGGGAGCTGGCTAGGTTTCTGAGGAATCAGAGAAGATTTCTGCCCATAAAGCAAACAGTGTCTGGTTAGAAACATATTGATAAGATTTCAAAACCTAAGTCCTGTTGTGATCCTGCAGTTTTGACTGATTTGTAGCAGAAGCTTATTTAAACCTTGCCTTTGTCACACATGAATGTTTCGATGTCAACAAGCAAAACTCTTTTTTAAAATTTGCTTATCTCCGTATTTATGTTTTCTGGTATGAGACCAAGTAGTTGGCACCAAAACCTGGCTGCTGTATTCCCAGTAATGGAGTAATGCATGTTTTACTGGATTTTTTGATATTTTGTAAACTACTGGATGTTAACAACTATTTGTTTTGGCATTCCAGTTTCTTATTCATGATTTTTCTCATATGAAAAGTCATGAGTATCACAGGGCATTTTTTCTGCTTTCTTGTCTATTTTTTCTCATTTACTTGAAAACTTATCCACTAACAATTGTAATATGTTAACATGTGCTTCATGGAAATAAACTGTGAAGCCAAAATAGTATTTTAGTCATTTTGTTTTCATACTTTATCTTGGGGATTAAAGCCACAATGACCTGCAGATTTGTGGTGACCACATTCTCTGCCCACGTACAGACTGAACTCCAGAAAAGAGGACTTAGCACAGAAAAAGCAGAGCCACCCAGAACAGTGTTTAATTCTTCTCTCTAAGTTCTAAATTCCCCACAAAGAGATATCATCTTGTTTTTTCTTGTCCATTTTACATGTGGTCCATAAGGGGGATGCTCTGAAAGACTAATAACATCTATGTATAGGTTGTAAAGAATGTAGATTATAGGTCATGGATTTATCTCCATGAAGCATAATCATGGCATGCTTGTTACTAATCACCCTGTTTCAGAAAAGATGGCCTTCTCATTCAGTGGGATAGACTTTGGACTTGAATTAAAGACTTGGTAGCTCCTTCTGATTAGTAAATTTGTGGTCTTAATTTAGCAGCAGTACCTATGGTATGCTTTTCCCCATACTGAATTCTGCTCAGTTAAGCAGTGTCCAAAAGAATTAAACTAGAAGACTAATGCAGTGTAAACATTCATTTTGAGTTCTTATGATTAATAGGATTGATTTGTGAAAGGATGAAATTATATTGTAAAGTTAATCATTAGAGAAAATAAATGCCTGAAGGATCTAAGCTTAATATATCGGGCTTTTCTTTTCACTGAGTCAATATAGATTGACAAGCTGTATTTCCCATTCAAAGAAATGTTAAACGTGTTTAAAGATTTCATGAAAGACTCTGAAGACAACATTGCTTTAGCAACATTTTCTGTCAAAGGCTACAATAATAACCCAATTTCTGCTCTCAGTCATGCTGGAGTAACATTCAGAAATGGTAGAATTTGGCCTAGCCATCTTGTAATGCTGCAAAAAACGTAGTTGTTCAGGGTTTTCCTTTATTTTGTTGCTTTGGTTTGAATTGTGCAGGTCGAGGTGACTGTGAGGTGAAGCAGATGTGTTGTTCAGACCTGCCAGTTCTCATGGCATGTCCAGTACACCACACTCTGAGACGAACAAGCCACTACCTTGAGTGGAAATATCACAGGAAAAGTGTTAATGTTTTTGGCACAGCATCATATTACAGTGTCCTTGTGTGTTTCACACAGTAGTGTTTCCTCTTGTGCTGAGATGATGTGGATCTCTGTGGAAGTGCACAGTGCCCCTGGATCCTGCACCACTCCCTCCATACCTTTGCACAGCTGCTGCACTAGACAACTTGTCTCATCCCTCATATCTCTCAAATAACAGAAAGCTGGGGGGCCCTTATGTTGTATAGCTAAAATATTCTTTTTTAGGATACCCCTGGTCCTTTTGTAGGTATTCTGCCTTCAAAAAAATTACTAAAATATGTATTTAAGACCCTTATTTAAATATTAAGAGAGAATTGGAGTTAGAAGTTGAAACTTGTAGAAATCGAGAATTGTCATGGTTACTGTTTCATTTGCTGTCCATGGAATATAATTGCTAGCTTGGGACGTTATATTTTGTTAACATATGTTTACAAGCTACACTGGAGGCAACCCCATAATCTGTTGGTAGCCCACAAGTTATTTAAGGCTGTATAGGACTTTGATGACATCCTTACTTCTCTTTGACTTTGCTGTGACTAAAGATCTGAAGCCTTCAGGAGCCATTAAGGAATCATATACTATTTGTCAGATACTGACTGGTAATAACATACAAGTTTTCTTAGCACTTTTGTGAGATATGCTGTGTTGTGTGACAAGCAGCGTATTATAAATTCCTTTCATGCACTTCTTCTGGATCATACAAGATCCAACACATGTAATTCTGTCACCATATTTTATATTGCATTAATTCAGTATTGCTTACTACTTATCATTTGAGTTTCAGTGAGCAGAATTTCAGAACTAGAAACTAATTCCAGCTCTGGGATTAACTTTCTATGTGAACTCTGTTTCTTTCTTCCATATAGAATGGCAAGACAGTGTTTCCTTTATACTTAAAAGTATGATGTAAGGATCAATTAATTACTTGGAAAGTTCTTTGAGATCCCTTAGTATTGAAAAATGAAAATTATTAATATTTGATTATTAAATTTTAGTATTATATTTTGTGATAATAATAGAGCATATCCTAAAGTAAACAAATGGGAGAGACTGATTAAAAATGCATGGACAATTTTAACTTCCAATTTTTCTGACCTTACAGTACACCTGCACTCAATTATATCATCTCAGGTCTTTGATGTTATCTGGTGTGTTGCCTGTTTTGAATAATGGGAAAATATTCTTGTTTGCTATGCTTACTTTTTGCATGTTTTGCAATTTCTACTTTTGAACAGGAATAGGAATACCATGTTGCAGAGAACAATAACTTTCTGCACGTGCATTTCTTGGTTTTTATTTTTGTTGCAAATGTAACCATTAAAAGAAAAAAATCTAACCTCAATTAAAATATCTCTGAGCTCTGAGTAATTAAATGAAGTCTGCAATACTTTGGCACTAGGGATTATTGTTTGCTTGTGTGATTTAAGGGCAAGTTTGAGTATAGAGAACTAACTTTTCTGGAGATAGATTCAATTTGCTTAAAAGAAGGCACTATATAGAATCTTAGAATCATGAAATCACTTAGGTTGGAAAAGACCTTTAAGATCATGGAGCGTTTCTTCTGGCACTCTACATTTACTGCCAGATAAATACAGCTGTCTGGAATAGCTCCATCTGGTGAGTCACAGCACACAGGAAAGCCCAACTCTCCGCTCACTCTTGTTAGTTCTTTGACAAGTTATCACCTCGTACTTCTGTTACATGGAGATCTTATTCTAAAAATGTCTATTACTTGTGAAGACTGCACTGAACTAGTCTGTTTATGTTGCTTAAGCTGCTTTTTTTTCCCCCCTCTTATTTATTCTACTCCCGTCTCAATGAGGAAAAAACAACAAAGCAAAACAGAGAGGTTTTCCTTATTGTATTCCTAGATCAGAACAAATCAGAAATGTCAATATCTTGAAATATATAATCTGATCTCTGAGACCCCAGAGCTTCTCTACAGGCAGCACTTCTAAGTGCTGATGTCACCCCAACCAATGAAGATATTTATTGATTTAAATGTGTCAATTTTTAATTATGCACCATTACAGAAATATATGATGTCAATGAAAAAGAGGGATGTATGAATAAAAAATTCTTTGCAGCAGAACAACTACATGCAGAGCAAAGCTTTTAGCTCTGGCTTTTAATATTGAACAGATATTTTTTTCATGTGAACAATTTTGCCCACAAGGAGGGTTTAAATTTTTGGGGGGAGGGGAAGAAATCACACATTTAGGAACACAACTTCTTGTTTTGTGTGTTCAGATGTCTGCTTGCATACAAAGAAATATGTGCATGTCTACCCTGTAAATACCATCAGTTCCATGTATAAGTATAATTAAAGACCTGAAAGAGATCTTAGACAAAGGAAAATATATTTAGAAAGAACTAATGCTACAGTGACCTGGCTCCCACTGGACTGACACAGGATCCTTTTGGAGATTAATGAGTCCTGATAGTAGCCCAAAAAGTTGAGTTCTGCAGTCCTGACATTATTAAATACTTTAAGAAAACCCCAAACCGAGCAAACACAATATAGCAGTAGTCTGTGTATTAGATTTCTGGCACAAACAGGACTTCTAATGACGTCATGCAGACAACTGTGTAATCACGGGCATTAAGAACGTGGAGCTGACAGGGGAGACTGCCAAAGTTCATTTGCAATTGGTTCACTCTTTCATGGGTGAACTCTTTCATATCACCTTCACACTGAATTTCCTGGATCTCACCTCAGTGCTGTAAACACTGTCTTACAAATAAATACTTCTGCCTTCAATGGGTTCAAGAACTGCTTGTAAAACAGCACAACAGGCTTGCCAACAGTGTCTCAGGAGTGCAGTGGGGCAGGCAGTCTGGGGTACTTGTGTGCTGGAGTGGCAGTGGCAGGACTGGCTGTGGGAGCTGGGCCTGGTGGGTGTGCAGAATTTACAAAAGGGTTGAAAATTTCCCACTCTCAGGCTGTGGGCTGCAGACCCCATTTCTCCATCTTGCTACTTTCTCTCCTTGTGTTTTTCAGTGTGTAGAAGTTTATTAACATCAGGGGTAAGCACAAGCTGCAGCATCCAAATCCTGATACACACATCCTTAAATTATTAATGTATAATTTATCTTTGGTTTTAATAATGGGGGAACCAGAAAGAGGGTAACACTTTGAAAAGCCCTGTGAGATCTCCACTTAGTCAGTTAATATTGTTGACTCGTTTCTTCTAAGCCATTACGAATTCAGTGTATGAAATCTTTGAAAATTATCTAATTGGAGAAGGTTGTCTTGCATTTGACCATTCCCTTTTTGCAAACCATTGATCTGCTGATATATTACAGTCAACCAGCTCAATGCACCATTGAGATATTTTATTGTAATACATTAACAGAGCAATGGTCATTGATTGATAACTGGGGAGCTAAGGAAGATTTCTTCTGTATATTTTGCTTAAAATAAAATATATTAAAAAAAAGAGATATGCTGAGCAATATTCTGTTCTCACTCCATTACAAATCCAATACCATTTCATTGACATCCATGGGGTTTCTCCAGAGTTAAGGTGGCATGGCTGAGAACTGAATTGTTCTTGCATGCACTAGCATGCAGTCAATATGCTCAGATGCTTTGTTTGTATTTAGATGGAAATCAGATATTCAGTTACAATTTGGGTCAGAATTATCTATTTTAGTTTTGAGTCAGTTTGTATTTAAACATGTGTACGTGTGTGTGTGCGTATTTATTTGAATAATGAACATCATGAATAAAGACACTCTTCACCCCCTGGAAAAGAACCTGAATTCATCAAATTCATTTCCTAAGCCAGTTTTTTGCTGCTTTTCTGTTTTTTAAGGATATTTTGACAAGGAACAACTCTGTGCCATGGAGAATCATTTCATGCTAAATGCATCTCAGCTCTGATCTAAAGGGAGCATTTCCACTGGAAAAAAAAGCATTGTTTAGTCTTTAGGTCAATTGAATCTTTGGCCACTCTGCCAAGTCTGTCAGCACTGTGCCAGTTACTGAGTGTGATGATTTCTGTGATATCAACACTTGTCTTTTGGGGACTGTGCAGTGACCTTCATGATCATTTTATACAGTCCACTGCAGGGCAGAGTCTGTCTAATCCAAGCACACGGGGACTGTTTCACCATCCGGATTAGCCAAAGTTCCCGCTGCTGCAACACGGATGGTGTGCATGTGCAGTTCGGGTTTGTTGCATGAAAATTAAACCTTTGGCAAAAGGCAAGTTAAAGAAGGGGTGACATTAAAGCCCATGTAGCAAGAGCAGGAACACGCCTCGTGTCATAGAGGCTGGCATCAGAGTGGCAGAGTATGCATTTTTCTGACCGTTGTGTTTGGGACCGTGTGTTGGAATGTGGCGTCCTGTTGGACTGAATGCATTGGAAACCATACTTTTAATTTTATTTTTTTTTATTAGTAGCATGAAATCAAACTCTTTTTTAGTTATTTAGGAATCTAAATCTAAAATGCAAGAAGTATGCAGTTACACTGAAATTCTAGGTTAGGATACGTAGGTTGTAGATGAGTTACAGACTGTTTTAACTGATCCATTTAAAATTATGCTTTTGCTATAATGTTTTGTTTAGTTTCATAACACAGAAATAATTTGCCTGTCCATTTTAACTCTCATTTCTATTAAGATTTTCCAATTATTTTATCTTCTGTTTATATGGGTGGTTTCACACTTTGATTTTGTTCATGATTATATATTAGAACCTCATGATTGTGTTTTGGTTTGTGGAACTTAAGAAGAATGAACTAGCATTAAAAATTCTCCACTGTAGTTCAAAATAGGCTCAAAGGAAACATATTTTATCTACATTATCATTTTAAATCCTTCCTTTAACAATTTGCTACCTGTATTTAAATTCACAATTTGTACCATATATTTTTAAAAGCAAGAATGGCCTTTACTCAGTATTCCTGCAAAAATTCATTCTTCATGTGACTCCACAAACTGAATAAAAGTTTTTGAAAGAAACTGGAGTGGTAGCAGTCAAATCCTGATAGTTTCACCTCTGACTTTGCAATCATCCTGTGTTTTAAATAGCTAAATGACATGACAGTTTTTTCCAGAATCAAAAATTCCCTATTTATTTGGGGCAAAATTTGGGAATTTCAGCTGAAAAAGGATACAGCTTAATTAGTTACATATAATCTCTAGAAGAATTGTGGTTCTAATTCATTATACCCCACTTTTTAAGTGTTACCTTCTACTATTCATGTTCATGGGACTACATTTTACATGGTATGTGATGATGCCTATACTTTGGAAGAAGAGTATTGACACTGAAGAGCTTGGAAGGTACAACAGATATACAAAGAACAGGTTAGAGAGATGCTCAAATGTTGTCCAGTGTATAATAAATGAATTACATCATATTAAAGTAGAAATTTATGTATGCTTGTGTGTGTGTATATATGTGCAGTTCTTTTATTTTCTAATTTTAACCCAATTATTTTCCCATAGGAAATAATGACTTTCTGCACATAGAAAACTGCTTAGTTTAGAATCATATTTTGGCCTGGTCTGTTCCTGAACTGCAGTTGAAATCTGTGCTTGTGACATTAAATTTTACATAGCTTCAGTGTTTACAAAGAAGAGAAGGTTGTTGGGTTCAGCTTTTTATAAGCAAATTATCACTTCCTAACTCACTAGGCCATGCTAAATTGGTTTCCATTTTAGCAATATGGAGTTGTCTTAGTTCTTGGAAACATGCTTCACGGAATCATCGATCACTGTCTTCCCTATGATGGTGCTTTTATTCATACAGCTGCATGAAATGTTCACTGTAAAGTGTTATACTGTATTAAGGTATCGTGGGTTTGTACTTTGCTTCAGACTTCTAGTTTGCTGAAAAGTTATTCTGTGGTTCATAGTTCTTTAAGTAAATCTGGTCTTGTTTTTGAGCTGATTTTGTCTGATTTGAGGAAGGCAGAACTATTTATGTTATTAATATATCAATTCAGTGGATTTAATTCTTTGTTCGTAGCTTGCTTGTAAATGCTATAGATTACAAGACTGTGTCTCCTACTCAAAATTACCAAGCAAATATCTACTGACAAATTCTTGCCTGTGGACTGCCATTACACACCTTACTATTATTTCTGAATTTACTTTTCAAGCTGATAGGGTCATTTTCTTCCCATATATTTAATCCTTTATTTGATGCAATTACTATTCTAGAGTGAATCAGTGAAGAAAATACAGAATTTTTTTTTTTTTTTAATTTTTTTTTTTTTTTAGAAAAAGATAAGTAGAAGCTCAGGTAATTTAATTAGGATACATTAACCTTTTTTCCCCCCTCAATTATCCAGGCACTCTCATATTCTGGCAATGCTCACAAACACCAGATTTAAAAAAAAAATCTTATTTCCTTCTGACTGAGGGATCATGACCTAAATTGCTGAATGCTAGACTTTTTTTGCTGCTTACAGCAAATGTTTACATTTAATTTTCTCTCACTACATTGATACCACAGAATAATGCATGCACTATTACTTCTGAAGAATTCAGTGGGATCCTTCTATAGCTACTGTTTCTGTGCATAATGTAGCTGTGGCTGCACCAAGCAGTCTAAAATGTGTTGATGTGATGGTACCCATTTGCCCATTTCAAATTATTAAATGCATATTAGTGACAGGAATCTGTCCTGAGACTCTGGGGCAGGGCTCTTTTTATACATACACTGATGCATAGGGGCATATGTGAATATGTATATAATATAGATAATGCATATTCACATCTGAAGTGTTTACAACAATAAAAATATTTATTGTTGTAAACACTTCAGATGTGAATATGCATTATTGTCTGTCAATTTTAGCAAGTTCCCCAAATTTCTGCCATTACTGTTCATAGGGAAATGAATAATAAAAAGAATAAGAACAGAATCCAACTTCAAAGTTGGTGTAATCCCATGCTATTTGCACAGCTGCAATCATGAGACATTCATATTCTTGTTGTGAATATTTGAATCTGAATATCAAAGTGAAACTTGCAGAATGCCACCCTGTTGACCAACATAATAGAAAATATTAGTACAAATCTCTCAAAGCCTAATTCTTGGGCAGACATGAATAATGTCTTATTGAAAATAATTCTTGTTCAAAGCTACAATGATTTCTGAAATGTATAGAGCAATCAAATCAGGGGAGTCAAGCCTGAATACACAGATAGAAATTTGACCCATAATGCAAAGAATTCTTTTATTAGTAATTCTTAAAATGGAAAGTAATTTCCAAGCATCTTTATTGTAGTAACGTGCTCAGGTCCCAGGACTAGATATATGTGTCTCTTTCCTAATCAAATAGGGAAATATCCAAGCTTTTATTGCCATCCATTGTAAAAACAATGGTGTTGGAATAGCTGCCTTGATGTAAAATCCCCATGGAGAAAAGCTACAAGTAATTTTGCGAAGCACAAGGGTTCCAACCAGCCTAATATACTTTACCTGCAGTCTGCTTTCACTGGCTGCCTACAGAGAGGTTAAAAAAATAGTATTCAAAAAAAAATCCCGGAAAAATTTTATTCCCTGATTTATTTTTCTATTTGCCAACAACAAATTGGCACTGACTAGTGCGTTATTTTCTATTTGTAAAATACAACCAGAAATACAGCAATGGCAGAAAAGCCATCTTTGACTCAAAATGTTGGATAAAACCAACATTTCATTCACCAAATATTTATAGCTGTAGTGTTTCAGCATTTCAAGTAGAGATGAAATAGAAATGGGCCATTCACTGAAGGAAATCAAGAAGGATGACTGACTATATAGATTATATATAAAAAAACTTGAAAGTAAAAAGGGAAAAATAAACTAATATAATAATTTTTAAACGCCTAAAAATTTGGATTCATCCTAAAGTTTTTTTCTAATTAATTTACCACAAGTTGTGTTACCAAAGTAAAAACTTATGTTTCTTTGGAATCTTGATATGAAAACTTCATAAACAAAGTGAAGCAGTTGGAAATTAAAATGTTAAAAGGAGAATACAGGATTTTCTAATGCATGGATAGATTCCAGATGGCAAAAATTGCTGGTTCTCTGACCCAATGGCACCATTCTTCACAGATGAGATCCTATATTTGGAAGGATAGGAAGAATTTCCAGTATCTCAATGTATTTTGCCAACACTATTCATCATATCTTGTAAATTTCACTTTCTTAACTGGAAACTATATCAATTAAAAAGATATCTGGAATAATTAGTGCAAATGATTCAAGAAACAAAACCTAAGGACAATGGTATTGCCAAAGTGACTGTAAAATATATCTAAAATAAATTAAAATCTACAAATTTATCATTATCTTTCTGTATACCACCCAGTGCTAACAGAACCAAAACTCCCATGTATTTAAACCTACATTTTATAAAAGCTCACTGGCAAAAATCAATATAAAGCTTTAGTGGGCAGAATGTGTGTAATAGTAACAAGTAGAAAGGTTAGTGTAGAAGTTAATGGTTCTATCAAGAATAAAACAGAGTTAAAGTCTGAAGAAAAGCTCTACCACAAGTGGTTCATTAACCTTAGAGAACTCCAGCCTATCTTCAAAGTAAAGATTACAACAAACCTGACTCAGTCACTAGTAGCACTTGTTAGCTCTTGCCTTCAGAAATCAACAGCTTTTTCGTTTGCATTATCAAACTTTCTCAAAGCTTTCACTCCACTAAGATGTTTGACCCTGTAAACTAACTACATTAGCTAATCCAAGGTCACATGGAGCAGTGGGAATGATGGTGAATATCTTACCTAAGCACATCGCTGTGCGCTCCTGAGTAGCTTGGAATTTCATACCAAAATGATCAATAGTGAACAACATCCATAGTTAATTGGCATCACAATACCAGGGAACTAGCATTGCACTGATGGGGCTGGAGGTGATATAGATTAACTCACCTATGACCAGTTGCAGGCTTCCTAAAACAGCTAACACGTATCAGAGTTTTTCTGCCTGCAGCCTCACTGAGAGGTGGATGATGTATAAGAGGCCCAATTGCTGTCTCTGGTGTGGTTTAATGCCACTAAGGGAACACTCAACTGACCTCTCTCTCCCCCACTCACCCGTCCTGGTGGAGGGGAGAATCAGAAAAAAACCTAAAAATTGTGTCTTAAAATAAGAGCAGTTTAATAATTGAAACAAAGTAAAATGCAATAATTGTAATTAGACAATATAATTATAACAATAACAATTATAATTATAACAATAACAACAACAACAATAATAATAATACGAGTATGGAAAAGGTGTGAGAGAAAGGAATAAAATTAAGACAGACAAGAGATGCACAATACAAGTGCTCACCACTCACTCTGACTGATGCCCAGCCCATCCCTGTTATATACTGGACATGGTGGTCTATGATATGGAATATCCTTTGGACAGTTCGGGCCAGCTGTCCTGGACATGCTTCTTTCCAGCTGACGGAGCACCTGCTTGCTGGTGAGACACTGAAAAGTCTAAGTAAGCACTCCTTAGTCACAAGTGGAACATCACTGTGTTATCAACATTAGTCTCACACTAAACCCAAAATACAGCTCTATACCAGCTATTAGAAAGAAAACTAACTCTACCCCAGCTGAAACCAAGACAGTCTCCACCTGCTTTTTCCTCAGCATCAGTTGCTGCTGATGGCAGTAGATCCCAGTCCCCTTCTTCCTACAGCTCTCTCACATCTCTTTGTAGACTTTCACTTCCTATTTAGTTTTCCTGGCACGAAAATTTGTGTTTGGTTAATTGGATCACTGAAATGTTCTGGAATAAGAAGAAAACTTGTAAATTGAGTGTAGTTGTTCAAACCTATAATTCATGCCTCTGATGTTTCTATTGGTATCACATGAAAATGAATGGGAAGCCACTACTGTGTCCAAACTAGCAAAAAATTTGGGGAGATTAGTAATAAGCTACTACATGTAGTTTGCAGTTTTGTATAAAAAATATGTTGCCATGTTGTATGTTAGAACTTGGAAAAGGCCATCACAAATAATGCCTTTTGAAGATGCAACCATTTGAATAGCTGAGTAGTAAGTACAAAAAATTTCTTTTTGGATACATTTTTTTCAATAATATGTGTTTATCAATGTGCATAATTATTTGTATGTAATGTTTTACAGCTAATATCCATAATCTAATATCACTATAGTATAGCAATATGGTTCAATATTCTGCATATTTGCATATATATTCCAGTGTATCCTTCATTATATGTTGGTACCCGTAGTTACAGGGCCTCATATTCCCTTTTCTTGCTAGATTTCAGGCTCTACATCTGGCATTCAGGATGAAATTAAATGATAAAATGAGATAAATACAAAGAAAATACTTTTCAAGGGAAAAGTACCATGTCAGTTAAAACATCATTTTGTATGGGAAATTTCAATGGAAAATGCATGAAAAATCCTGAACTGGAGTTTCCACTTTGCATAGACTCTCTTGAAAATTGTGCTGATCATTTGGGTTACATCTTTACAGCTGATCCTAATCTGCTGCTGCTGCAATTTATCTAAATTAAGGAACCCTCAGTGCACTTAGTTTCAAATCTCACATCAAACTATAATGACACAGGTATATGTAAAATCAAATTCACTTTTGGCATGGCAATCAAGAACCTCCTGACACACAAAGTCACTCAGTTTCAAACTAGACTTTGGAAAGACCTTTCCTAGGTTAACTATTTTCAGGATGGAGTGACAGGGAGTGCATCCTATCAAATACTGTGTTTTTCCACTTTCCTGTGTAATAGAACAGCAATTCAGTTAAAGGATGCAAAACCGTAATTCAATTTGCTGTGAAAGAACAAAGGGAAAGTTGGTAACTATCAGATGTATTATGCTGTAATGACCCAAAGATAAAAATGATGGCAGCCAAGGGGACAGTTGGGACCAAGAACCATTAGCTACACATTGACAATTCAAATGTATTTGTACCATAGCCAGTTTATTTCAGTCTCCAGTCTTTCCACTATTTTTTCCCATTTCATTCCTCCAATCTTCCCCCACCTACTGCTGTAAGTTTTCTTCCAGCAAGTTTTAGGGTGGAAGTTGAAATGAGCATCTGCCACAGCACCAAAGCCAATGCTAGCTGGCCATCAACCAGCGGGGCTACTCTTGCATGGGATGCCTGGCTCCCCTTCGGAGACTGCGCTTAACCTTTATGACATACTCAGATTCCACCAGCTTGGTGCCTCAAATCCCATGTTCCCACTGCTCTCCAAATTTTCCAGTTGGTAACATATCCTTATGATGAGACTCACACCCTTGCCCTTCATTATCCTTCATGTTTCTTTGCAAGTCAACACAAGGAATTTTTATTTTATTTCACTTTGTTTTGTTACATTTATTTTTGCATTGAAAAAAATATATTGACATAGTAGAGGGATTCAGTTCATAATTAGGGGAGGAGTCGTTTTTGGACTCAATCCCCAACATGAAATCTGTTATAAATGGATTCTGCCAAATTGCTGAACAGAGTGCAAATTTGTAATGTGCCAGTTTTTTAATAGGTTTAGTTCTTTGGGCTCTTTCTGCAAGTCCAACCCTTGTGTCATTTCTCTGACACTTTGTCCTTGAAAATCTTGTTCTGCATCCTCCTTTTAAAACTATGTGATACACATGCTTAAGCCTTCCCAGCTGTGACAGCTCAAGACAAAAAAAATCAGCCTAGGTTTTGGCACACCTAAGGTCTTCTTCAAGTAATCTCATTTGTGCTTGTCCTAGAACCCTTCTTATTAGTCAGCCTCCTTATCTCATAGCCACAGCTGAGGATGGCATTGTGGCTTCCCAAAGCACGGTTACTACACTGGCTAAAGGGGCATCCAGATCTTAGTTACAGCAGACACCATCTTTGGAATCGACTACGGTGAAAAAATTGCTGAAGCCCTTCATCTGTTTTATTTCCCTTGCTTGAATGATGGGTTAAACAGGCATACTTAAGAGTACAATAGCTGGAGCCATTTGAAATGCTAATTTTCATCTTGGCCACAATGTGTTGAGCATATCAACCCCCTTTATACCTTATTGGTTGTAAAGATAATGAGATTCTTTTAAAAGAACAGCAGAAAAATCCATGACATTCAGTATTCCCATTCCCCTCAAATCTAGCTCATGCTGAGAGCAACTTCAGACATAAGAAAGCATTGTTTTGATTTAGAGTATATTTATAGTTAAAACGTTACACCTCTGCGAAGCACTTCACACTGAGTAGAGGAAAATGGTAAATACTGGAATTTGCTCCTGCCTTTGAAGGCTTGTTGTATCTTCTACATGTTTTGCTTGAAACTGGATCTAGTGATCTGGCTATGTACGCTCTTGCTATATTTTCAGCTTATTTGAACGTATGAAGATACCACACAAGCACCTTTGCAAAAGACCAGTCAAACAATAAAAACAAACATGTTGTTCATCCAGATTGTCTGCTGTTGACCCAATCTGTGCTTTGTACTTTCCAGACCGTAGTGTAAATGTTTCCAGGGACAGATGTTGTGAGAGAGCTCTGAAAACATCTGATGCTGCTTCCAATCATTTCCAATGATACTTTTCAGAACAGAGTTAGTTCGCACATATTTGTTTTATGCAAGTGTTTTGATTCATGTTATATTTATGTAATATACTGACCTATGCTTCTATAATATCTTTCTATACAAATAAACAATTATAATGCCAATACTAGAAGCATAGTGAAGAGGCATACAGCAGAAAAACAGTCCTAGATTTTCAGATTTCTATTGAAGCTTGCAGAAATGTTGACCACTTTTAAGATTATAAAAACATTTGTAATAGAAGTGAGGGAGTAGGAATAAACCTATTAGTGTAGAATTCCAAATAGAAACTTTTGAAGTTTATTTCAACATTTTTAGACTTTAAGCAGATTGGAAGTACAGAGCAGCTTCTGATTTAGAGTGGAATTTCAGATCTGAAGTTCAGCCCACACAGATGGATATCAACCATTCCAATGGATCACTTCAAGTTTTTAGACAGCAGGAAGACCTGAGAGCTGCCACTGGAAAGATGCAGGAAATTTTGTTTCTTTGAGCCAAGATGCTGGGCATCATGCTTTGTCATCAGGCAATGCTTGCTGCTGAGTTCCATGCCTAAAGACAGGGATTAGGGCATCTTTAATTTGCAAGCCATCCTTTTCTGTAGATATGTATCTTTTTTAAATCTTTTTGGTTTATTTTTTTCCCCCTAAACTGTGATTTTCCAGTTGTTTCCATGAAGGAGAAGATCTCTGGACTCATGGATCACCTAGCTCAGCAGAGAAGGGTAAGGTAAAGCAACGTGGCGAACAAGCAAATGGTATTAGAAAATAAAGATTTAAAATTGTGTGGCTCTTCCAGGAAAAGTGACCTTGGAAAGGCTTCTTTGATACAACAGATCTAACTATGGGATTTAGCTAGCCTAATTCTTCAAATCTGAGTGATGAATAAAACTATTTTGTTCTTCCTAGAGCTTAGAAGACAAGGAGGACAAGCACTGAAGGAGAACCTCCCCTAGGAAGGCAGGCTGGGAAAGCTGAGGCTGTTCAACCTGGAGAAGAGAAGTTTCAAGTATTTGAAGGGGGCTTACTGGGAACCTGAAGAGGGAACTGTAGTTAATAGGACAAGGAGTAATGGAAAGACTACAAATTGAAAGAGGGGAAATTAAGTAGATATTAGGAAGAAATGTTTTACTGTGAGGGTGGTGAGATACTGGAACCAGTTGCCAAGAGAAGGTGTGGATGCCACAACCCTGGCAGTGTTTAAGGCAAGGTTGAATGTGGCCTTGAGCAACTTGGTCTAGTCGAAGGTCTTCCTGCTCATAGCAGAGGCTTTTGGGTCTAGATGATCTTTAAGGTCCATTCCAACAGCTTAACATCTATGATTCTATTATTATGTAGTTTCTCCAGAATTATTATAGCAGTATATACAAACTGTACCTCAGAGCACTTTTCAATGAGGAAATGAATGTGTTTCAATGAGGAAGAAGACTTTTTTTTTTTCAACAGTATATAAACTTTAGGCAAAGATGCAGAATTTAATAAGAACCATGCCTCTGGGATGTCAGAAGTTGTTTCTGGAGTTGACAGCTGAAGAAATGTAGATAAAAGTGAGGTGGGTTTATTAATTTTTTTCCCCTCCAATGCTGTGTTCTAGGAAACCCATAATCCAACCCTCACCTGCACTTCTGGGCTTCACAGAATATGTTTGTCATCACAATACAGTGATTTTTTTTTTTTAAATATTGATTGTTCTCTATTTGTATCACTACAGGACAGAGTTCAAGTTTTTATTTTATATTTTTAGTTCTCTTTTTACTATGGATGAGGTCTCCACAGGGAACTTTAAGAAAATTTTGCTCTTAGCTATCTCACAGTGGGTTGAGAAAGAAACATCAAATGTAAGTTTTCTTTGTGTTAATCGTTTATTTATTTATGGTCATATTTGAACATGGACCTTAGAAGCCTTAAGTCAATCTGGAGCACTGTGAGGGAGCCAGAATGAATTGGCCAGTTAGGCTGTGCTTACAGATGCTTTACATTGGCAGAGCAATGCAAAGCAGCTGGGTAGTGTGCCTTAGCTTTCCCTTTACCAGGTTTGCATTGTTCCTTGGACCTCCCTTCCATTACCCTGTCTATATCCAGCACAGTTTCTTGTTGTTTCCTTGCACTGGTGTATTGATGCATTTGCCAGGGTTCTCTGTCTTGTTTTTCTCATATTCCTGTTTCCCTATTCTCTGGTTATTCTTTAAGAAGAGAAATATTTTGTAGGAATTGTGAATTTGGCTGTGAATTTTCAAGACCCAAGAGAAATCGTTCCCTCCTCCAAGTTCATCTGAAGAAGGGCTGATTCCTTTCACAGTTATGAGCAGGATTAAATTTGCAACCTCTGCCTTGAAAAAATATCCCTGCATCAACCCTGTCTCAGCATTTTGTGAGAGCAGAGTCAACAGTGACAGAGGGTTTCTGCACCATAATTCAATGAGAAACTGTAGAAGATTCTTCCCAAAATGTCCACCCAAATGTCAGTAAACCACGAGCTAATATAATCACAAATGCTAGGAAATTAGTCATTTGTAGCAGACCTTCACATTTATCATTAAATCTCCCTGATTCTACCACTGACCTTTCAAAATCAATAAACCAGGCCGCCTGAAACAAGGAAGTTTCCTTTAAAGGAAAGAAAATGGAACTTATGTTTGGACCTTCTGTCTGCTAGTTTTTTTCTGAAACAGTAAGTCACGTTTTTACCTCTCCTTTATCAAGACAAAAGTGTTCAAAATACATTGCTTACTTAATGAAAGCTGATCTTCTTCTTTATTTGTTGTCTGATTTCTGGAGATTATGAATTGTATAGAATGAAAAGCTGAAGCATATTTTTAAGGAGACATTCTTTTTTCTTCATGGCAACTGAAGTATAAAATTGAGTCAAACTCAGTATAAAATCAGTTATAAATCTACTTAGATTTTTTTTAAGGATTGGATTACTGAATTCTTAATGAAAGGTAGGTTATTCCTTGTTTTGTTTTGGTGAATAAAAAGGGATGTGTGTTACTTGCTGGTATAATAAAATCAAATGTAAAAGTAGTAAAGTTAATCAAAAAGGAGTATTCCAGATAAAGATATTGTTGAAACTTTTCCTAATCCATTTCCGTGTTTATAACCTAAAGAATGTTATTGACTAGTTTGAAACAGTTATTTACTGAGAATTGCCCTTTGGCAATACTGTATCCTTCTCTCTTCAGTATGCAAAATGTAAATGAATAAATCTCTGTATACAGATGCTGAATATTATCTTTATTTTTATGCATCTGCAAATTATTTTTATGTAGGTTTATTTTTTATGTGTCAGTATGCATTGACATGTTTTTTGATTGTCTTTGTTAGTTTGTTTGTTTGGTTTTTTTCCCCATAATAAAGTATTATCAGAATCTATTTGGCTACTAAAAGCAAAAGAGTTTAACTTGATGAGAGTATGTTTTCTTTTCAGGTCTGTCTGTCTGTCTGTATGTCACAGATGTCCTCAAACAGCAGCCAGATGCCACTGTCCCTGATCTTGTAGTGAAGAGATGGCATCCCTTCCTCTACAGCCAGGTCCTTCTATGCTCTGGTGAGTCAGGAGGCTTGAAGAAGAAAAAGAAGTCATTTCTGTCCTGGCAGGTAGAGGAAAGGTGCAGGTGCTAAGTTTCTAAGCTAGAATGACTTTAATTTAATTGTAACTTGTGTATTTGTAAGTTCCTTAGAAAATTAATCAAATGTCTACAGATCAGATCTGATTTTGACAGCCCCCTATATCCTTAGGACACACAATGCACACACTGTGCATACATATCCACCAGTATAAACTAGGCATCTGTGAGTGACAGTAACATAATGTGTATAATGCATGTAATGGAATGGAAATATCACTTAGTAATGTACACACTGAATTCAAACTTTCACAAAAATAGCTTCAGGAAGCCTGGTGTTTGAAAACACGATATATTTAACCAAGTGTCATCGAGTAATAAGGCAAAGGGACAAATTTCAAGATCTACGCTAACATAAAGTCAATAAATGCATGTGAAGTCCAAAGATGTGATGGACAGATATATTGTACAAAAAGGATTTCTTGGACAGATTCTGTCAATATAAATATATTCTGTCGGCATACATGTGCCTTGTCATGCTGCCTTGTCATAATTGCAGTCTCAAGAGCTTTAATTATCTCTTTAAACCATCGGTATTTACATTTGGTTTGTCTCATGGTCCTTCATTGCTAATGTGTCACAATCTTTTTTTTCCCATGTGGGGGTGACAACTGGTCACTCTTCATTAATAAAATGACAAGTCTCTTATCCATGTTGTATTCACAATAGGCTTTAGAAAGTTAAACTTCAAGAGATTAAATTCCCTCTGTGGTTATCCTACAGAACACACACTTCAACATGAAATGCTTATACGTCCTCATTTTTCTTCTGCCAAGAGTAAATTCTGTGTTCCAAGACTAAGTAAAGTAAGGTTGGGATGAAAATAAGAATATGAATTCTGTAGTGAAACAGTGACACGTATGGTCAAATTGTATAAATATTTTTTCCTTATTACATGTTAATAAGCAAAAAATGTATTCCTATGAATGCTCTCTTGAGTGACTTCACTAACAGCATAAATATAAAGAAAGTCTTCTAACACTATATTTTAGATACTTTTCATGAAATCCAACATTAGCACTAGACTTCACAGAATCACGTAATAATTGAGGTCACAAGGGAACTTTGGAGGTCATCCTGTCCAACCCCTCTGCTCAAGCAGAGTCACCTGCAGCAGTTGCCCAAGAGCATGTTTAGACAGCTTTTGAGTATTGCCAAGGATGGAAATTCAGTTTGATAAGACTTATGTGTTCATATATGGAGGTGGGTGTCTTGTTCTTTCTATTAAAATTAGAGAGAGTTAAAGATATGAAGCACTGAGAAATGAGGAAATTTTACAACAGCTTGAATGAAACAAAATTGAATTCAGTGTCAGTTTAGTGTTGCCTGATTTCTTTCTCATGGATGTGTTTCTTTTCCTTTCTTGAGTGTAGTCAGAGAATTTGCTGTATGATAAACTATGAATTACTCGTACCAGTTTACCTTGAGATTGGGACTGTGGATACCTCATGAAAGTGACAAAAATGATGGTGCCTCTAAGTGAGTTTCTTCCTATCTAAAATTGTAAGCTGTCCTCAACAGTGGATATAATTTTGCTGGACACAACGTTATCTGAAGCCATTTTCCAACAGGCTGTTAATTTAAACAGGAGTCACAGAAATTGTCATTTCAGAAGGTGGTGTTTTCAAAGTGCAGACCCTGGTTCCTGGGCATGCATGGAATGTGAGAGCACTTAAGACCAAGTGACTCTTCAAACAAGTGACAAAACAGGTATTTCATGGGTTGGGGGTGGGGAGGTGAAAGGCAGTGCATGTGTAGCTGCGGCACACTCAGCCTTCCCCTTGGAAGCCAAGTGGTGGCAAATGCAAGTGACTGTGAAAGTCACACCTGGACAGGTTATACACCTATTCTCCAAAGTCCTACTTTGGTGCCCTTGGCAGGCTGAGCTTCATTTCAGCAAACAGAACAAGAGATATAGTTAAGATACAACATTGGAGAGTCCAACCTGCCCCATCAGGGACCTTCAGCATCTGAATCAGACTTTTCTCTGAATATATAGTATGAGACTAGACAAACACTAAGCAAGAGGTTGGGAATTCCTACATTTTAGTGAGGCCATAAGGGGAATGTCTAGGCATACATCTCTCAAGCTGCTACACTGCCCATCTGAATGTAAAACTTGGGGTCCCACTGCGCAAGAATAAGATTGGTTTCAGCGTGTCATGCCGCTGGCTGCCACGACACACAGGCTTAGGAGGGGGTTTTTTGTAGAGGTTACACACTTGTGTTAAGGGTTACATACTTTCCTTAGGAACCAGCTGCAGCGTGGGTGGGTTGGGCACTGCAGAGCGGCTTGGCCGGGCAAGAAGGAGGCGCAGCCTGGCACTGACGCCGCGGCACTTTGGCCAGGCACTTACCAGGGCATGAGCCGGTTACTTACAGGGCTAGTTTGAGTTTGCCTGCAGTAGATTGCAGGGACTGCAAAGTAAGCATTGCCCAAGGCAGCGAAGCACTCCTGCAAATTTTATTATTCTTTAATGGTTTTTATCAGAAAGGGAGTGTTTAGGCCTAAAAAGAGGATAAGTATGGAAGAAAATCACCACCTCCGTCCAATGGGACCACTTAAAATGAGGATTAGTCATAAAACTTAACAAATGCTGGAGACATTTACAACTCTCTTCTAACATAATGGCACCTATACCAAATACTTATATTAAATTGCAAATTTTATGTTCCATAATGCTATGCACAATAAATTAGCAAAGCCTCTATCAATCTTGATGTGAATATGAAGACAAACCCAAAAAATCATGTTTATTGTTAAAGATAAATAAAGTAAAACACTTTATTGCTCAGTGATAAAAGATTATAAAATACCTTACAAAAATAGAGCACGTGCTATGGTCCGTCAGAATAAAAGAATTGTCTGATTATAGAAAAGACCTAAAATTCAGGAGGAAAGGAGAAGGTGAGGTTTAATGGTACTATTTCATATTAAATTTTAACTTATTCCAGAGAGAATGAAATAAAAACTTTAAGGAAATCGATTCCTAGATTTAAAAAAAAAAAAAAAAAAAGAAGTATCTGTTGAAGGTTAGTACTGTTATAGTGGAAATTGGTGGCTTATTTCATAGGGAGATGTAACATTTAGTTTTCTGTATGCATTCAAGTTTGTTTTCACAAATGGTGAGATAACAAATCATGCTTTCTCTTCTCAGATTTAAGTCATGACTAGTTACCAGCTTTTACTATTGCAAGAAATTAAAAAAGAAACAATTTATTTTACAGTTACATCAAGTTTTTCATTCTGTTTGATCACAAGGGGCTGTACAAAATGTAGAAAACCAATAATTTAGGTGTGGCTGTGCTGCCTTAGAACCATAGAATCATAGAATCAACTGGGTTGGAAGAGACCTTCGAGATCATCAAGTCCAACCCTTGATCCAACCCCACTGTGCCTTCAGGCAGTGTGGCAATGCAAGAGGGTGTGCAGAGCGAAGCTGGTTGTGTAAGAGCATGGTAGAGACACCAGAGTATGCTGGCACTTACCACATCTAACACTGATTTGGCCTTGGGCAGGCATTTTGTTTCTCAGGCTCTTATCTCTAATCCAGGATATGGCAAAGCCCAATATATGTGCTTAAGAACCTCAGCAGAAAATACAGAGGCTCTTACTATGTTTGATACTTCTTCAGAAACAAGGAGACCTCAGACCCATTTGCAGTTGCTAGGCACAGCTCTAGCAAAGTAATATTTGAAGTTTTCTTCTTGCATTTTCAACTTGATTGCATCATTGTGGCCTACAGATGTAATGCAAAGGTATCTGCATCTGTCTATATGTATTTTTTTAACTACAGGGGAAAAGAGGTCAGATTCCAAATCCCTAAAATGGAATGTTAAATTCCTACAATACAAATAGGAGACATCTGGATATCTTGTCTTTTTTTCTGAGCAGTTTCTAATGCCACAGATGTGAGTAAATATTGGTATAATTAATTTTCATAACCTTTTAAACATGTAGTAATTTTCTACTAAAAAAAATGAAACAGGGAAATTGTGCTTTAGAAACTTACATAATTCAATATTGTAAAGATTAACCAACCCTGAAATAGTATAATAAATGGGAGACAAGAGATGTTCAGGATACAAATGAATGACCTTTGGAAACAAATAAATAAATAAATAAACAAAGCATGGAATTGTCAGTTGTAGTTGACTGTGGTTAGATTTTCACTGGAGGTAGCAGAACATTGATTCAATAAAACATCATTCAGCAAACTGTCCTTTTTCAGCAAGGCACATAAATATTTGCCTAACTTGTTTAAATCCCACAGAGCTTAATTCTGTGCTGAATCAGGTAGTGGGGAAAATGATGCTTAAAAGCAAGGTTCAAATTTCTGATCTCCTTAATTCCTTGGTTCCTCTCTTAACCTTTGCTACTCTCTTAAATCCTTCCCCAACTACTAGCTTTTACCTGCTGAACTGTCACTTCTTTTTACATTTAAATAAGTATTTCAACACTCTGAAACAACAGGCATAGCAGCATTTGGTGAGGCACACCTGAAACCCAGGCTGGGTTAGAGCTCTTTTTGCTTGACAGAGGGGAGGACAGGAAAAAGCCAGCTCCAAAATTATAAAAACCCATTGCTTAACCTTATTACCCATAGTTGCTTCGGTCGTGTCTGTGTTGGTGCATTTACTGAGTTTTATTTCTTTTTTGAAGATGTGAATAGTACTGCTATGCTTTTGCACTCATGAAAGTGTACAGAAGCACAGCTGGAGGGAAAACTTGCCTTTGTTCCCAAACAGGTGGTTTCACTGTATGGCCAAAGCTAAAGGTCAGTGGAGGAGGATGGCAACTCCTTCTGGATGACTGGAAATTCTGATGTAAGGAGTGTTAATTTATTTGGCTTCCCCATTGGTAAGTGTTTGTTCTATGGCCATAGTGTCATGGGGGCTGGAACTAATGCCATTGCTTCAGAGGAAACTTCACAGCAAAACCCAGCAGAGTTTGCTCCTTGAGCAGTAAAACAAAGCAGGATTTGCCTTAGCATCCAGCAGGCCAGCAAAAGCAGAGATGATGTCCTAGATCTGGTCTCAGATAAAGATTAGATCTGGACTTTGTTCTCAGAGGTAGTTCAGTCTTTAGTGATGGACTGTCTTCTGGAAACTGCATAGTTTGTATAAAGCACCTGAGAAGGCTTCCAATACCAGTCCAAATTTTCTAAAAAGGAAAAGAACTAGAAATTAATGACTGTTTCTCCCTGCAGAGAAAGATAAAAAGACAAAGACAGGAAAGTGATGAAGGTGCAAAATTAACAGTTTTGTTACAAAATTTAAAATTTCTCGTAAAAAGGAAAAATTATTCCTAATGGAGATAGTATATAAATAATGATAGCTACAACATTTCAAAATAGTGATCCAGAAAATTAGTACTGTCTACTAGACAAAACAGTACAAGCTGTTTCTACGTGTACAAGCAAGCTCCTCGTGGCAGGGCCCATTAGAAAAAGACTATACACACTTTCATGACTAAGGAAGGAAATACTTCTTCTACAACTCACTAAAAAAAGAAAGGAATAAATAAATAAATAAATAAATAAATATATTAGTAAGCCTTTTAGATCCTACCATAACAAAAGTGAAGGAAGAAAAAGGTTTTGAAACTTGAAGACATCCCAATAACAGAAGTTCATTAATTGTCAGCAGCCAACTGATCTAACTACTGATCTAACCAGTTCAGTAGTAAAGCTTCTGACATATTAATGAAATTTGTTGCAAGTACTTTTTAAGTAAAAGCAGAATCATCACAGCACAGGGTTTTATGGTAATGGAGGCTGAATAATGAGAAAATGGAGAGTTGTCATCTAATCATGAAGATCCCTCCCCTTTGAACATGAAATGCATAAAATATCTGAAATATTAATATAATTGTACAAGGTCCTGAAAATCAAAATGAAAATATTTTATGAGTATCCTTAGTGTGCCTGTGACCTGTAGAGATCATTAATTTTAAGCCTAATAACCTACCTGATACTGTACAACTTCCACAACCTGATTTGGCAGAACTGTATTATATGTATAATATTGTTAATAATGTATAACATAATAGAATGCCACATGGTATTATAAAAAACAGGAGAAGAAGATAATTATCAGTATTACAATATGCCAGTAAGAGATCAAAGAATATAAATGTTATATGGACAAATGAAAGTCTGATGATGCACTAATTTCCTTTTCAAGAAAAGATTACACCACTGGAAAAAAAAATGAACACAATTCCCATTGCTTTTGTATTTAATAAAAAAAAAGAAAAAAGAAAGAAAAAAAGAAGTAAGTATGTGGAAAATTAAAGACTCAGTGCAGTAGATTTTTCTCACTTAAAAATATAATTTAAATGATTAGAAAGCACTGTAATTTTTTCAGATCAAGGATACTTGATTGTCCTTATCATCTGTACTTTTCTGCATCCCTGCCTGATATACCTCCTTATCATTTAACTAACTAATCAATCACTAGACTTTTCCTTACATTTTAAGCACTGCAGAAGAGTGTCTTTCCATAGCAAGAAAGGTGGCACTGCGTTGCCCTTACTCTGCATCACCTCTGCTCACTTTATCATCTACATCCCAAAGCTTAAAATAGAGCGATTATGTATTAGGATTCAACGGGGCCTCTAAGAATTGCACGAGTAATATTTATTAAATGTTCTCTTTATTAGGATTAAGATTGCCTGTACTTGTAGAAATCTTCTGCAGGAAAAAAAAAAAAGTAATTAGAAAGAATGAACTGAACATGATATATTATAGCAGTCTGCACAGGCAAGACATTGCCTCTAGTGGATCAGGGCTTCACTTAGCACGGACTGCAACTGCAGAGAGAGGCACGGAAATCCTCACCTGCCTTACTTCTGACAAACCAAGCATGCCTGGCTTAGCCTGCCACTACATTAAACTGCTGAATGAGACACAGTGATGTGACATCACCTATCTCAAAAGGAACAAATGACTCCTAATTTTTCAGCGCTCTCACCTACTTACTTTCCTTTTTTCTGCTTGGTGGATCAGAAGCGCATTATTAGGCACATTATTATGGGCCAAACGGGGTGATGACCTCCATCCTTCTGCTGCCCCCTCGTTTTGAGGGAGCCTGTGGTTTGTATATCTTAGAGAGAAAAGATGATATATAAGAACACACAATATGGTGATTCCATCAGGACTTTTTATTCTTTTTCTACCAAAACATCCTATTTTGTGGAATGGATTTTTATGTCTAAATGGATGCCTCAGTGTTACCACGGAGATATTTGAATGTAGAGGAGCTCATTTCGTGGTGCTGAAAGGGCACTGCTGAAAATGTTTCACGAGCAAAATGAGGGGTCCAAGTTATAGACTCGGGGTGTCCTAAAGGCTGAAAGTTGATCAAAGCGTTGCATCTGAGAATCCAAATGTTATTCCAGAAAGGTAAGAAATATAAAGTATTGGGTATATTTATTAGGAACTTACATGTCATTCCTTTCTCACTGCGTACTTGATGAAGTTATGAAAACCCTATCAGAAGAATGTAAAAAGTATTTCCACTGAATTCCATTCTGTCCTCAGCTTCACAGACCTTAGACCCTGCTCCTGAATTTTGTGTAATTCTGACTTTTGTAAAATGCTTTGTGAAATTACCTGAGTTAAATATCTGTGAATGGCTATGAAATGCTATGAATGCCTTAAGAAAATCTCTTATCTCTCTTTTTGTGGCTATCGCTGTTTGAGTTCCTAAAAGAATAGAAAATTTTGTATGACATTATGAAAATAGAAATGTTTGTGTTCACATTCACAGACATTCTCAAACAGTAAAATATTTGATGTCACACAAAAACCAATCCTCAAAACATGTACTATGAAACTAATTTATTTGGTATCACAGGTTTTTGAAGAGTAAAGTTAGCAGGAACAGACTTCCTTTTTCTTCTGTGTAGTTACAATGCTTGTCATAGTAGAGTCCTCACTTCTCTTTCTATGACAATAATATAAATAAAAAAGTAAATACTATTGATGTTACAGCAACATCTGTGAATGAAGGCCCAAGTGAAAAGTAATAAACATTTTGCTATGTGTGATACAAATACCTGGTGAGGGATAGTCCTGGAAAGGCTTAGAATTTAAATAAACCAAGCAGACCAGGTGGGAAAGAGGAGATAGAAACAGAGGCAGGGACATGTAAAGTGTCTTGCCTGAAGTCACAAAGTCACTGGCTGGCAGTGGATCCCTAGTCACTGAACTGCAGTGCCTCACCCAGTGGTGCTTGTGTGAAAGTACATGGACTGTTTTCCTGCAGTTAATGTGGATAATCAGATCTGACTCAAACAAATATTAGCAGTGGAAACGTGTTCAGCCCTCTCCATAAAAGGCTGAGCTGACTTGCAGAGTCCAAGCAACTGCAATGGTTAAGAAAGCAAGGATCTCTTTGGCCATTAGTAACAGAAATACCTACAGGAGAATGGAAATAACAAGTGGGCTTCTCTTGCACCTACTGTTTTGGAAAGTGTTTTCTCTACCTATTAATCTATGCCAATTGATAGGGAGAACTTATTTGTGGTTCCACTACACTGGTATTTCATCACACACATAATTTGATACGCTTTAGAATCTGATTTAATGTCTTCCAGGTCTGTGCCCCAAGGGTGAGATGACTAGTTCTCATATGCTTTTCTGACTGTTATCCTGATTTTTAAAGCTAGAAATAGTGAAAGTATTTTCTTTATTTCTTATCATGGTTTCTTCCTGTTAGCTCAGTGGTTTTCAAAATAAGGTTCCTTTTATAGAGTCATTACTCATTCATTACTAAATTGATCAGTCTTAAATTTTCTTCCCATATATTGCTTGGAAAATAACATGTTTCTCAGGTGTGCTCTTCACTGCAAAGATATGGAGCTGTGAAGTTTTCGGAGGACATATGAGGAACATTCTCTTTAGAGGATTTATCTCTTCAAGAAAAATAAAGCTTTGTGGCAACTAGATCAGTTCCCCACCATCAAACTAGAAGACCATCTTGGCTGCTCTTTGGTAAGTGCTAATTAAGAAAGGACTGCTTCCTCAGACAGATCAGTGCTGAGCTGCTCCAGTGACATTGATTATGCATTTGTAATCAAGACTCAAAGGCTACCGTAGGATTAGGTACAAAATCAAAAAGTGTTATTGAAAATCTGCTGAATCTAGCAACTGTGAAGTACTGTAATCTCCAACATAAATTTAACAAAATCTTAAATGACAACAGAGTAGGAAAGAAATCAGGGAAACTTGGAGAGCTCCAAGAAGTGCACGTATCCATATTTAGATCAAATACATGTTTTCATATGTCCATATGCTGGGTATGTAAGCCATTATGAGGAGTTACAGTTACTGATTTTGCAAGTTTAATCTATCAATAATATACACATTTGAATATCACTCTCCATCATAACATTTTATCTACAGAGATTTTTATTAGGTGGTCATAATTTGCCAGCTATTTTCCTTCAGGCTATCAGCAGCTAAATATGAAACACTGTATTTGATGTTCTGATGTTTTCTGTCTTCAATTCAGATTCAGACTTTTGCTAATACTTATTTCTGTGTAGGAAAATATGCATGTGCCTCTGTGCTATTTTGAAACACTGCTTGTCCTCTTTTATGTTCAATTATATCATAGTGACCACAAAAATTAACTAATGTTTAGGGAGAATGCAAAATGAAGATAGATTTAAATATCTTATTTCTGTAAAACCTCATCTTGGCAAACCAATTTATTTTAAGAACTGTCCAGCCAACAGCTTGGCTGTTTTATTTTTTTCTTCCTCTAATTGCTTTTATGTTCAAATTCAGCAAATGAATATATTTGTGGTTAGGTTCAATCAGCAGGATTCCCTTCATTCTTAGCCTTAAACACATTTAAAGATTTCCTGGAAGAAGGCTTTTAAAAGTTGCCATTTGATTGCTTATTCAATAGTTTTGTCTCCTCCTTTATGTTTTTCATAAGTATTGCAAGGAACCAGCATTTACTTCTTTCTTCATATTCTGAAATTTTCACTTTGGATGTGTATAAAAAAACATGTCTTACACTCCTTGCTCTAGTACTGAACTCATATACTTCAGGTGCTGCTATTTTCATTTAATTCAAGAAAAATAATAGTTGCTAAACAAACTTTGTCATTCCCAAAATGTTAATATACAAACAAACATTTTCTATAAGAACATGTGTTTTTACAGTCTCAAACTAAAAGCTTAAATAAGTGAGTGTAAGGCTCCATTGATAATATTAATGGAAATAATTTAATTCATGTATGTGCTTTTAAATAGTATAGAACTATCAGTCTGAATGATGTGAGGCATATATACAAGTTGACAAAAATGCAACACTATGCCCCCAGTAATGGAGTCACTGTTTATGGCTGATCTGAATGTCCTTTATGGGGTAATTTCTGTGCTCACTAACATCAAACACTGCATTTTGCATGCACTTGCATGATTTGATCCGAGGGTAAAATTTTTCTCCAAATTTCCTTTCTTAAAATACTTGCAGTATTTGTGCCCACAGCCACCTCACGGCAGCTACAGACTGGACCTCCTGACTTGCAGAAGTTAGAGATGGAAAAGATCTATTATGTCCTTTACTCCATTCCTCTGCTCATGTGAAATTGTTCTGAACAATCTTTCTGAGAAGATACTGCAAAGTATAATCCTGCCTATGCAGGGGGATGGACAGATGACCTACCAGGTCCTTCCCATCTAAAATATCTCTCATGTTATGACTAACTTATCTCCCACTTGCAAAATTCAGGGACCAGACATCTTCATGGGAACTGCTCATGACATAGGCTCTTGCTGCTGCA
>JAWWES010000041.1:69675906-69694387 GCA_035583135.1 Lophotriccus pileatus
TGGGAGGGACCCCAGGGGAGCAGGGGAAGGACTCCTCTCCCTGGGCAGCCACAGAAAGAACAACTGACTGTAACCCCTATTCCCCGTCCCCCTGCACTGCTGGGGGGAAGGAGGGAGAACATAGAAGGAAGGAGGGGTGGGGGGAAGGTGTTTTAGGATTGTTTTGCTTCTTGCTCTTTTGCTCTGATCCTGTTAGTATTAAATTTAAGTAATATTCCCACTTTGAGTCTGTTTTGCCCATGAAGGTAATCAGTAAGTGACCTCTCTCAGCTCTTATCTCAACTGATGAATCCTTAGCTGGTTTTTTTTATTCTCCTCTGTCCAGTTGCAGAGGGGAGTGAGAGAGTAGCTGTAGTGGGTACCTGGTGTCCAGCCAGGGGCAGCCCAATACTACTATATATTGCCATCATGTGCTGTAGGGAAAACAATTGGCAGATATCTGAAGGAGCTGTACCTTTACTGGGATGCTCAAATCTCTGAATATACATTGATGTAATTTTCTCACACATAGTGGATAAGTTGTACCACGACCTTTGCAATAAGACAAATGAGCTCAGAGGAATCACACTTTGGAGCTTGTGATAACAGCAGCAGGGATGTGATGAGTTAGGAGGCGTGCTCAGCAATGTGCAGAGGGGCACTGCAGGTGAGTTTGGCAGGGCACAGCTTAGCAGGGTACCTGTTTCCATGGCTGTGATGTGGTCCTCTCAGGCTGTCTACACCAGCCTGCAAATGTGCAGGTTTTTGCCTGTGCAGAACAGGAGCTCTGTGAACACAGCCCGTGGGCGTCAGGGAATGTTGCTCTTTCCCGTGTAAACGAAATAACAGAACGAGGTCTAAAAAGTTTTGGTCTACAACCTTGATCCAATGCCCATTTGAAGTCTTCCTGTTGATTTCAGGCTGGCTTTGGTCTGGTTACAGGGGAAAAAGAGATTTAATTGTCAAGGCAGCTGGGGGTGAACTTGTTTAAAGTGTCTTTGTAAAAAGCTGGTGGCAGACAAGAGCTGATGGCTTAAAGACATACTTCATCAAATTATATATCCACTTCTGGTATTAAAAACTAATGCGTTTGTCACATGCAATTGGTCCTAAAGCAGGCAAAAGTACTTCACAGCATGTCCTCTGAGAGCTATCATAAATAGAAATCAGAAGAAATGCCAAAATCTTTAAGGCTTGACAGCAAATGATGTTTTAATTCAGTGGACATACAAAACTCTCTTTGACATCTAAATGGATGTTTGCCATTAGAAATCTCTCCCCCTTCTCTCAATACTTGTGACAAAAGAAGACATGTACACAAATGTAATTGTTTATTTTAATTTAAAAAGCATAATTTGCATAGTACAGAAAAGGTTGCATTCAGAAGGACTGAGCCAATGTTCTGAAGATGGAGATGTCAGCAAATTGAGAAAAAATTTATCTCAAAGTGGAAATAGAAGCCTTTAAAACTGTATCACTATTTACAGTAACCTCAGCACAGGGTGGAGTATACACATAACATAAATGTTATAATCCCAATCCTTTACCACAGGATTAGCCTAGTGACTGTAATTACAAT
This sequence comes from Lophotriccus pileatus, assembly GCA_035583135.1. NCBI lineage: Eukaryota > Metazoa > Chordata > Aves > Passeriformes > Tyrannidae > Lophotriccus > Lophotriccus pileatus. The sequence goes on from JAWWES010000041.1 coordinate 69,677,465, forward strand.
GAAGTAGAAGGTCAAACTCTTGGAAAGGAAATCTTATTGCTTTTGCAGCTGTTACCTGTGTTAAAAATGTTTCTGTTGAATCCCCTAAAAACCTGTCTACCAAGTTGTTTGCACTTCTAAACCAAGAGCTTTTAAACAAGAGGGATAAGACAAAAGTAAAATGATGTAATACGTCCTTCAGATTTAGTAGTTGTATTTGTGATGCTTTCTGACCCTAAACTTGGAAAGTTAGATTAAAATGAGCAGAGACAGCTTACTGTTGAAAGGTTCTGACCTTTCAGCAAGGTTGCCTGTTCATTTATATGCTTCCTGAACTACTCATCAACTTCATTTATGATTAATAAACTCCAGTCATCCTGTTTACACTGGATCACAGGTTCTTTATTAACTTTTCCTTTTTTGTATCCTTTGGTATAAATGTAGAGTGCAAAATCTGTGGGAATATATTGGACTTTTCTGTGAAAGTTGTTGTAGATACATATAAAAAAATTAATCAGGTAGGGCTGTGCAACCATGATCATAGCATCCCCAAATTTGTGATGAACTCTGCAGAAGGTGTCTAGATTACAGTACTACTGACTGAAGTTTTGGTATTTTCATAGTAGGACATGCTTATTCATGTGTATGATTCTTCTTTTAAATTTATTTTATTTTTTTATAGACCAGTCTGCTCTGCAGCTATCATTCAAACAAGCACAAATGCAGCACAGGAGAGCAGAATTCAGGGAAAAGTGCATAGTTCTGACGCTTCCTCCAGGGCTGGAATTGAATGCACAAAAGTGTTCCTTCATAAATTTGTTGCTCAAGGCTCTAAGTTTCTTTGGCAGATTTATGCATGTCTAAAAAGGGAGAGGCACAATTTCTGCCTGTCATCTTTTCTCCTGGAGGTTCTGTACCTTTTGGAAGGATAGGACAGGACACCTTAACACAAAACAAAGTAATGTTTTTCTTAGTCTCTTGACAAAGTCTGGCCTGAATTATGTCTGCAGAGTGGACAGAGGACTCCAAGTCTTTCTGCATCTTATTTATCTTCCTACAAAGACATGCTGTTATCTCTGTATGAATAATGTCTTAAAAATCCACAAAAAGACTAAAGGAAATTTTGATTTTCCAGAAAAGGTAGACTGATCTATCTTTTAGATTAACTGGTTTAGATACAGCTTTTAGTTAATAGATAATAGAATTGTAGTCCAAAAATATCCTTCAGCAACTTTAAGGATTTGTCATGTACTTATGTATGTTATTTCTGGGGGATGGGAAAAGACCTCCAGAGCTCTTCAGATTCAGTCCTCTTCTATGACATTTGCCAATTCACATATTCCATTTTATAGATTAATCTTTAATGAAATAGATTTTCTTATTGTTTTTCCTACATATCCTCACTGGGTCTACAACATTCTGGAAAGTCTTCTTTAAAGGTCCTCCTGCCAAATGTACTTATTAACTCCAATAATCTTTTCCTGGTGGTTATGTGCTAACATTTTTACAGTTCATGGATGTGTCATTGTGTTTTTAAATGAGATTACTTAGCTTTTTTTAAGGCCCCTATAGTCACAGCTTCTTTCTATTAACTGTATAAGGGAAATAATACACATTATTTTGTTCTATATAGTTTCTATTTCAGTCAAAAACACTTTAGCTTGAAGTTGTCTTTACATATCAGGGAAAAGAGGGATGGTCTTGGGATCAGTTTCATGTTTCAAATCGCAGACAGGTAATTTCCTAGATTTTGGCAGAGAGTTTTTCCTGAGACCCAAAGGCATTGGATGTAGGATTGAATTAGTTTAAGTTTAGCTGACTAAAATGTTGGTTTTGATATAAAGAAATTATCTGGATTTTTTGAGTCAGTGAACAGAGTCAAAACCTCTTTTAGTTTGGGAAGAGTCATTCAGCAACTGTTTCTTTCTGTCTCGCTTTGTCTCTTTACTGGTGGAGGAACTCCTCAGTAGCTGCCCAAACTATAAGATTTGGGATATTAGATGAAATGTGTCATAACCCCCTCTGGGCCTTTCCCTGAAAAATGTCAAGCCATGTAGCCAATCCAGAAAGTAATTTTAAATCATTTAGAGTTTTATCATATGCTTCCATAGTTTTTTTCTAAACATGAGCATACAATTTTCTGGATGCAGCTACAGAATTTCTCTCTTCAAGTCTCAGGTCTGTCTCCATGCCCATTTCCCAAACTCTTAATAGTGCCTTCTTCCTTTCCTGACTGAATCATCTGAGATTATGTGTGTTCACTATGTATTTAATTAGTAAAATACTTGCACGATTCAGCTTTCGTTTCAGTGGCAGCCCTGACATAATGCTGAAATACAAATAATAGATAAGAACAAATACAATAGAAATTCTTATCCCACAAATAGAGATACAAAAGAATCAAAAAACCTGAGCAGCAAGCCCAAAGCTTGTGTTCTTTCAGCTCAAAATGGGACTCACACTTCAAAGCTGAGAATAGTTGTTTCAGTCCAGAATTCAAATTTACAAGTGAAGTTTGACTATGTCAGAGCTAGTTCTCTTACCCTACATGTTGCAAATACCTTTGAACTCACTCCTATGAAACAGAAGTGCTTTCTGAAGAAAAAAGTTGAAAAGATAAGTGGCTTACGAGCTACTGTAATTAAAATCTAAAAGATGCTTTCCCAGCTGTTGCTTTTGAAGTTGTGCTTAGTTGGTGGCTAGGTGCCAGCATTCAATTAGAAGTATGCATTTTTATTAACAGACTATCATGTGCTATATTATGTCAATAATTCCTTTTAAATTAATTCTTTTTATTTTTAGCGATAGTCACAGGTGTCCAGGACATTAAATATTAAAATGGGCCCCACTGACAATTGTGCAACATCCTAAGTTTGTTTGGTGTTTTATTTGCACTCCATTTGAAGTTCAAAATTAAAATATCTCTGAACTTGTAGAAAGGAGGGTTTGGCCAAGATAAGTTAATGCCTGAGGGGAAAAAATAAAAAGAAAGATGCATAGCCTATGCCCAACTTTTTGCCTGCATTTGGGTTTCTAATTATCATGGTTTCATCTACTTACTCATCATATGCATGTTGCAAGTGGGGGCCTAATTATTTTGATTCACTTCCTTGGATGTCGAAATCTCAGGCTGAAATTAGTATTGTGAGGTGGGTTTGATATTCAAAGGCTGTTAGATGTACTCAACTCAGTGTCAAAACAACACAAGAATCATCTCCCTGAAAACAGTCCTTTTCCTGCTTTCCCAGCTTTTCATTGCAGCATTCATCTCACCTAATTTTAGATGGTTTCAGAGTAGATACCTTCATCTAAGCTTGATGGCTAAATTTTTTTAATCTGGCAAATTCAGACATCTATTTTGGGTCAAGATGAATGAAGACTAGAATAATCTTTTAGTCTTCCTCACAGGAGCTTTTAACAGCAGTAAGACAGAGGTGTGTCTGAAGATGCCTAAAGTTAGAAGAGGTCTTCATTCATGATTAAGGCCTTACTCAGTGCATAATTGAAGCATATTCTCTTTTTTGGGGGTGCCAGTGGAGGTTCAGGATACTATCATGCCATTTGTACTATAATGTACCAAAAAAACCCAAAATATTGGGTTTTCTCTTCCTTTACAGCTGACAAATCTCGGACTGCAGGCTGTATAGACTGAACTCTTTAGCTTGTGAAGCAGCTGGGCTGGTGTCTCTCTGTACTTGTTAACCATGAGGGTCAGTTTGGAGAATGAGGCACCCTCTGCTCTCCACTGGCTTTGGCTATTCTTTTAGAGATGGAATAGGGAGAAGGGTAATTACACTGGTAAAACCAAAGCTAAAAGCAAGAGCCTGGCTGCCTGCTTTTTCTCAGTAACCACTCTCTGGTTTGTAATAAAGATTACAATGCAATACATATCCAATTGGTAAAATATATATAGTTGGTAGTGTTCTTCATTTGTGGCTTGCAAAGTGTGTCAAATAATTTTGCCAACAAGAGTTAATTTCTTCTTGCATAATATTTTTGAGTAGCTGCCCTCTTCATGTTACACTTGGAAAAAAGTAACCTGCCCACAGTCACATTGGAAATATGCTAAAAGCTAATTGAAAACCTAGAAATGCTCATTTGTATTCCTGATTTGATGGCTGTTGTGGATGTTCCTGGCAAGTGCTATTTCTTATGATATTCTGCAGTTAAGAAAAGTAGGAAAGCAAGTGGTATATATGTTTTTCTGCCCCCCCCCTTCCAACTTCTCATTTTAACCTCAGTTAAAGAGGGCAAACTTTTCATAAGCTCAGAGGAGGGAGTGAATTGTTAGAAATAACAAAAGAGGAGAGAGAACAATTACAATGACAGAAGAGAATAAGACAAATAGATTTAAAACCCATTTCTTGGTAAAAGCCTTTTTAAATTATTTAGCTAATTAAAAAATACAGATGTTGATTTGACCTATTACTCATTTTTCACTGCACTTTAAAAGTTCTGGGACACAATGCATTTTTAACCATCTGCAAATAGCTTAAGAAAACCGTACATGCCAAAATATTCTTTTTATAACTGAACATCTCTTTCAGTAAAACCTGAATTTTCACATAGATCTGTGCAAGAGCTCACGTTTCCTCTTTCTCTGACCTATCCCTGACACCTCCAAGAGCTACCTTCAGGAAATATATCACTTCCCTCCATTTATAGCCCACGTTCAACTGAATAGTAATTGATTGCTGGCCTTTGCCAACAACAAATTATGAGTTTAGCTGCACTGTCCAGCTGTGCCGTAGGAAAGAAAGTCAATGTTTTGTCTACTCCTCACTTTTTTCTTCATGCTGTACCTGTCCATTCACTCCAGAAAGGCCCAGCATGCTCTGTTTGTGTCAGTCCAATGATCTTAGACTGTCAGTAGCCTCAGGAAGTTGCTCACTTGCCATCCAATCCAATACCCCACACATGAACACATGGACCATTTGTCCATACATGTGTAGACTAAGTGATGGATTGCAGGATATAGCAAAATCTGCCAGGGACTTGGAAGGATTTCAGTTTCTTTGGCTAGTCTGTGACCTATTTATGCGTGCTGTATTGATAAATGAAGTGAAAAATCTTTTACACCTTTCAATGAAGGTGCCGTTTGGTCTGGCAACAGCACTGACACTTTTAGTGGTGTCCTATAGGAAACAGCTGGGATTATTAATTCATTTTTACACAGGTCACTAAGCATCCAGAAGTCAATATTTCTTTTAAATTGCTCTCAATCTGGACCAAATCCATTCTGAAGGTGAAAGGTTCCAGATATATACTGCTACTGGCCATTATTAGTGTCCTTTTTAAGTCTTGCCAATTGTTTTTCCTTGGTTCAGCCTGAGAATGACTGTATTAGGCAGAACAGAAAAAGTGTACGTGGTCTTTAACTTTTTTCTTGGCTCATGGTGTGATTTCATGTTTTAGTTCTTGGAAATATACTTTATTTTATTACAGATGACATCAATCAGAGTTAAAAAAAAGATGAGAAATACTTTAGATTCTGAGTCTGAAACAATTGCTCAGTGACTCAAGACTCAAACATAATGAGGAAGGAAGAATTGCAAGGAGAAAAGATTTACACAGGCACAGTTAAGGATAAAGCTGAGCAGAACTGCATGGTTTCAATTCGCAGGAATGTCTTCAAACCTGTAATTTGACCTTGGGAGAAGACATACCTGCTGACTCTGACATTTGATGAAAGTCAGAGCAAAAGTTCTAAATTTGCAGGTGCACGATGGCAAAACTTTGGGCCTGAAATGTGACCTTAAGAGCCTCTGCCTTTGGAGGAGAAAGAAGGCAAAGTGAAACTTCTCTGTTGGTCTCTCGAGTGATAATGCTATCTTCAGATGTTGGCATTTACACTGCTACCTGGCTGGCTTAACACATTACTGATTCTCTTTTATAATCCCTTTTCAGAGCAGTCAATGACTAAACAAGTTCCAGAAAATCAAGCCCTGTGTCTTACTTGGATATTAAACAGCTGGAAAGAGTATGGAGAAGAACTGTAACTATGCAAGGGCTGTAAATACTGCCTTACAGCAAGATGTTAAACATGCAGTACTAGCTCTTTAAACAGAAGATTAAAGATTATTTGATTACAGTGTGCAAACTCCTTCTTGGAGAGATACTAGTGATACCTCAAGTAAGAGAAGCAAGCAGTAAAAGACCAGTGGCAGGAAGATAAAACCAGATGTATTCATACTAGATATATAAACAATCTCTTCATCATGGATATTAGAATAGACAGGGAAAAAGTGGGCCATGGTGTTGATGCCAAGCCTGCATGTTGTTGTGCAATATAGTTTTCAGCCAAATAAAATAAATTAGGTGCACTGTAAGGGTGTCTGGGCCACATAGTATCACTGACGTTATACAATGGTCACATCAACTGGTTCTGTGGGGTGTTTGGGTCTTGGTATTTGCTGCTTGACAGCCCTGACTTTGTTTTGCCTCCAGCCTTGATGTGAGGTAATGGAGTGCTCCTTATATTTGGAAATACCTGAAGGAGATTTGAAGAAAATCACTGATAGAAGTTGTTGGAAACTTCCTTTCATAAAAAGATCTCTCTTCAAAAGAAAAGTTTTCTGTAGGAAAAAAACTTACTTCTGCAGTAAGTTTTTCAAATTGCATTAGGAAGTCTGAGGCAAAAATTATTTTTGAGCATGTTGGACCCGAATAAAATATCTCAATTTGTTCAATTGGAAAGAGTTAGTGATGAGCTGGTTCAATATTATTGTTTGGTTTGTTGTCCTAATTCATTCCCATTCTATCTTTTTGGGCCAATTGATTATCTGTACATAAAACAGCCAGGTCTTCTCTGGAAGCAAGAACAAGTATGGGAGTTCTGTGATGCCTTATGGGAACATCATCCCTGCAGAGAGCACAGGACAAGGAGCAACTGAAGGTGTAGTTTAGTCAGGTGGAAAAATAAAAGGGCATGCCAAGGAACTATTTTTCAGGAGTATCTGCATTATAGTATTCATGATCAGCTGAACTATTACTGTCAAAAAGAAAAAACTTCCTTTTTTCCACTACTATCACCTTTTCTTTATCTCCTCTAAGCTCCATTTTTCTTTTTTATCAGTCATGTTGAACACTGGTAAGATCCTTCATCCAGCCTAGGCACTCATTTTCAGGAAATTAACTTGGCATTGTAACAGCTCTTAACATCTGTGACTCTTGACTGTGACTCCAGATAGTTGACTAAAGGGGCTAGGCAGAGTTTTAATTTATTGTCAATAAATTACTGACTGTTTTAAAACAAGAACTTGATAGTTTGATTTTTTCTCTTCCATTGTATTAAACTTATTTGGGCATAAAAATAACACGAGCTTTATAATGTGTTTTGTACTCTCTCTTTGTAGAGAAGAGGCCAAAATAGAATATCCAGACAAATTTTGTCTTTGCTGGTATAAAGACTTTTTGTTTCATTTTTAGACTGGTGATGATAAGCTCTTGCTGTGAAACTTGAAGTGAATTTAAGATGCTGGGAATATTTGCTGCAAAATGGCTGTGCTCTCACTTACTCTCCTAGTTCCAGTTCAGCATGAAATTCACCTGTATTTACACCATGGCGAAACAAAATACCCCTGGGGAGAAAAAAGCTACCAACCAAGCATACTTTTAGAGGATAATGATTTTTAGAGAATGTGATGAAAACACTTCTGTTCCTAATGAAAAGATGAAACAGGCAATAAAGAGTGTAAGGTAGCCCCACGATCTACATGGGGAAGATGGTAGGCACACTGAATCACTGTATTCAACTGGTTCTGTCCCTTATTTTCCATTTCTAATGTAATATTATACTGATATTCACCTTCCTTTCCCTGATCATCTTATCTTCTTCATGGTCTTTCATATCTTTCTTGATTTTCTTTACATTAATTAAGACAAGAAACTATGTCAAAGCCTTTCAACATGAAAGAACTCTTCTGCATTATAAACTGTTTGGGGCTTTTGTTTGTTTTTCGTAATTTTCACTTTATTCCCACTCACTCTTTTCTATTCAATCTTCTTCCTATTATCACAACTCTCTAACTTAACTAGAAAGGCAAATAGTGTAATTACTTCATAACAGTTGAGAATTCTTTCCACTGAGCTGGAGCTGCCTTGGCTATCAGTCACACTCAGGCACAAGATGAATTTGGATTTAGATTCTAATTTTAAGATGTTCCTTTTCTGCAAATGGATGAGAAAAACCCCCATCCCTTAGACTTGATAGCTTTCAGTTTTTATATCTGGATCAGCATGTGGAAGAGGAATTCCATTCTTACTTTTCCACTCAAATTCCCTTCACTTACCTAGTAGTACCATATTTTTTTCCTCTCTTTAAATCCTTTAAAAATAGTAATTAAATGGTAACTATACTTCTGCTTGAAATATTTATCCAACAGAATACAAAAAACCTGCATACTTGAGTGGGAATTGTGTATATAATTTTTAAAATTATTGTATACTCAAATTGTTAGGCAACTGTCTTAAGAGTGACTGTTCAGAAAGTTCAGAACTAAAGGGTTAAATTTTAGCCTGTTTCTTCAAAAGTGAAAGCATTGGCATTTCCCAGTGGATTCAAGTAGAGTTAAGTACATATTTTAGATGCATATATTTGAAATTTTCAGTCCAAATCTGTAAAGTATAAAAAGAAAGGTCCTATGCTATCACTAAGCCTTTAACAGTCCCATGCCAAAGCAGTATTAAACTGGCACACTTTGGTATTCCTAAGACTTAGTAGATCAATATTAGGTATTTTACATGTAAATCCTCTGCATGCATTTCTATATTCAGGTCAACATTTTGAATCTCCCCATTTATCAGTTTATGGAAATGGACAAATAGCCAGTGTTTAGAAAATTTCAAATTTAAGACTTCCTTTACTCTTTTTTAAGTAATTTGTATTTTAGTTCTTTGGCACTACAGGTGCTTCCTTTCTTTTTCTGAGTTTAAAATTTGTTTCTTTAATCAAATGACATTAAAATATTCATGCTTAAACTTCAGGGGTTTTTGTTACTTCTAGTACAGAAGATCAATATGACAAAATTGCTAAAAAAAGTTTTAAGGGTTGTACTTCCTACTATTTAATTTTTGCTGATGAAACAAGTTTTTTTTTACTGATGAAACAAGTCTGTTCCATGAGTCATATGTTTCAAATCATTGTAACCACAGATATTTTTTAATTTAAAGACAGAGATAATGAAATTATTTCACTCGTGAGTACCATCCTTTTTCTTCTCTCTCCAGGAAAACTTTCAATGAGCTAAACATGAAAAACCTTTAGAACTCACCCTCAGCTGATGACTCCTGTCCTGCAGTGGAACCCAGCTCTCACAGGACCAGACTTCCCCATTCTATTCACAGATGTTACCCTGGACTTGTTGCTATTTCTACTGCTTAGGAGCATTAAAAACCCTGATCCAAACCCCACAGGAGTAGTGGTATTACTACTCTTTTTATTTTTTTTCTAATTATGCCATACAATATATGCAGGATACTGAGATGAATGAATGAAGAATTTTACTTCTCTTGATAAGAAGAAATGTTTAATCCTGGGTCACTTAAAGCAATATTAACTATATTTGTGTGGGTTGGCTTTTTTCTGGATTGTCCCTAAAACATTTCACCTGTATGTTCTAACTGAAGTAGTTGCCTTTTAGTTTGGTTTGGTCACATAGTGCAGAGTTTCTGTTCTTTCTGCCTACCTGTTTGTGAGCAGTGCAGTCACTGTGGCACAGAAATCTGTGAGGTCTGGGAGTCCTCAGAGGTACCCTCATATCCAGCATTGTCCCTGCTCTGCAGTCACATTCTGGGTTGCTTTGTGCGACCTGCTAGAGCACGGATGAGGATGCCATGCCCTCCCAGAGGAAGCTGGTGTGAGTGACCTGTAAAGAGTTCTTCAGTCCTTGGTTTGCTCTGTTTTGATTCCATGGGGAAAGAACTTTAACCTTTGGTCCAGGTTTTTATATGCATTGTCCTGTTCAATAACCAGAAACCAAGAGAAATTGGCATTTTCACATTTTTTGCTTTCTTTCCTGATAAAGCTTGAAAAGTATTTAATTCCTTATCTGAAAAAAAAATCATCATAACTCCTTTTTAACTGATTAGCTGGTAATGAATGTTTATTCTCTGTCATCATTGCAAGTCCTATGGTGATCAGCATAGTATAAGAGCCAAGATAGGAAAGAATGTGTGTTTGTAAGCTAGCAGACTGGGGATTTAGAATTTTCCCTTTTCAGCTTTAAGAAAATCTTGTAACCTGTGTGGGCCATCCTTTTAGGTCAATTTCATGCAGACTATTTTCTCTTTTTCTATATCAATCCTAAATTAATACAGTAGGTGCTCTGCAGCCAGCATGGTTTTGCATTGATCTTGGCCAGCTTGTTTACAGTGTTTTGGCAAGTTGCTGATGTACTTCTCCCTGGGGATAGAGCAGGGGTTAATTGCTGTTAAACTCTCAGTGCCAAGTAATGGTTCAGACTCTGTGCTACATTAAAGATGACACTAATAAGGAAAGAGTGCACTGGATTGCTCTGTGTTGAAAATTGGACTTGTGGTGACAGAAACTTGGAGCAGAGCTGATGTAATAGGGAGGCCGTAATGTAATTATAACTGCTGAACATGTGTCATAGCAAGTTAAATGATACATTAATGAATCAAAACAGGTGATGGAGTGTTGCTCTTTCAGCAGATAGAGGTGTTTTCAAGGTCAAATTGTCATTAATCTAATAATCTGTAAACTGTATATTCTTCAAATTATAAGCAAAATAATGTTTAATGGTTTTTTTAGTGTCTTTCTTGTCCTGTACCAAAGTGGTGTAAAAGCAGAAGATGCTGTTCTCAGTACAGTTTTGTTTATCCCTCTTCTATTATATTTCTATTATACCTAATAAAATATATGTGTACCTAACATTTTTCAGTCAGGTGTGAGCTTTGGTTCCCTGTGCTCTGAATAGGCTGAACACAAGCCAAGAGGTGTGTAGACATATTAGTGTAGCATCGAGCCAAACTAATAAGCTTTGCTGAGGGACAGAATACATTACACTGAATACAGTCAGTAAATCGCTTCAAGCCAGCTTGAACCATGTACAAAACAAGCCCACGCCTGCTCAGAGCAGCAGTAAATGTGTACTAATATTGTGAGTTATATTATGTATAAATTCTCTCTGCCTATTATGATTCCGCAGAAAATGAAAACTATCTCTTACCTCAGCTGGTTCCTTGTTTAACTCCAGTGTCATGGACAGAGCTCCTACTTTTTGATCCTGGTAAGACCACTATATTCAGAAGGTACATAAAGGCTTCTGTTCCAGATCGTGTAACAGTCCAAGACACAACCATGCAAGCTTGTTCCATAGGTACTTGACTGCCTGAACATGGCAGTATCTATCAATCTCTACAGCAAGTCCTGAGTACTTAAAGAAACCTATCACCTTTTCTTTTATGTAATGAAACCTACAGTATTTTCACAAGTAACCTTGACTGAGAAGTTAAAATTAGATCCCTATGGAACAATAAATGTATCCATTTTTGAGAAAAAAGGAAAATCCTGTTTTGAATTTTACAGTCTTCTGATTCATTCCATGTCTAAAAAAATTCTGTTTATTTCACATTTGCCTTGCTTTTCATAAGCTGCTCATTTATCCTCATGCTGTTAAAAATTGAAGCAAAGAGTTTTCAAAATGGTCTAGCTGAGTCCATTCCTAAGTTTCTATTTAAAAAATGGGATTTTAATGCCTAAATCAAATTGGGTCTTTTGACAATGTCACAGTAAGAAAAGAAAGAGTATGTGAACAGTTCCTCCTCCCTCAGGTGTTCTTTACAAACTCGTGCCTGGGAGCTGCTCAGCCTCCAGGAGCTGCTCTGCCAAAGAGCAGTTCTGGAAGACAGGACATGCTTAGGAACAGAGCTGATATGGATCTGCTTTCCAGCTGGTCTTCTTAGACCTATAAGAACTTTTTGACATACTGGCCATTGATGTCTGGTGGGGAGAGATAGAAGAAAATATTGCTTCCATGGTATGTACTGTAAGTCGTCTGCCTTTACTGTCAGGTCAGGTGAAACCCTTGATTTTTTTAACTTTTTATTTTTTAATTTATTAGGTTTTTTACCCCGAAGATTTTATTTAATTTGTTTAAAGCCATGTCTGTTTCAATAAAAGGTTTGCTTATCATGCTGGAAGCCCACATTGGTGTACGCTGTGCTGTATGGTCTCCCAGCACTACACCTACTCCAGTCATCCTTACTATAGAGGCTTGACACCCCTGCACTGTCTTGTTTGGCTGGTCAGTTAACCACATCTAAGACTCATGGATATTTATTATGGTTGTCAGTCTAAGACTGAATTTCACCTTTGAGAGCCATGGGAAATTTCGCTGCCTGCTTTATTTGTCGCAGTGTAATATTGGAAAAGAATGGCTAAGCACTGTAAAGCTCAAGATGACATTCTTAAGAAAAATTTGTTACCTTACAAGGGATAAATTACCTAGAACAATTCATTAAGAAGGCTTTTTGCAATACCCAGAAGTCGTGCATGTTCAGGGGAAGTAACTGACTTTCCAAGGTGTAAACTGCTGCTTTCTTAATGGGGGAAAATAGAATAATCCTTTACCATGAAGCAGATCCAATCAAAAATGTTATGTTGTCAACGCTGAAATGTGCTGTGGGAATATAGAAAATTTGTAGAAATACTGTGGAGAAAAAAAGCATTTTAGTTTTGGAATGGACCATTGAAACTTTTGGATTTGAAGCAGTGTTTTGTGTCAAGATGTATTAGATTTTGGATTGTTAACCATCATCTCAGATTTAAAAAGTCAAGATTAGACTAAAGGATTTTAGTTTTATAAAACCGGAGCATAACCCTAACACAAAATTAATTTCTCTCATAAATTTTTACTTAAGTGGAATAAAATAAATGAGACCTCTTGTCCTGACTGCATAGAAGACATAATATGAAGAGGAATGTGAACCAGAGTTGGAACACGTGGGGTCTCATCCAGCAGATGCTGTAAGTTTGTCTTCCAAAATCTCTCATTCTTGGTTTTCCCTGAGACAAATACCTTGATACCTCTGCTAAAAGTTGTGTATGAGATTCATCATATCTGGCTCACTAGTGTGTTGTTATTGATTCAGAAGCAAAACAGATGTAAGAAAAAAAGGGATATATGCTGCAAAATGGATATTCCAGACTTTATACCAAACTTTAAAGAATCTCCTCATTCTGCTTTTCTCCAAATCTCTTTTCTTGTATTCAGCCACCCATCCAAGGAATATCCCACTCTTTGGTACATATCAATAGTAAAATTTGTTTCTGAGTCTTTATAATAATTAAGAATTTTCAGTGTCTGTGGATGTGCTCCCAAAGTACAGCTCCCCATTGCTGTTACTTTTATGACATCATAGAATTATGACAACATAGAACTAAATTATGTGTAGAAATAAAATTAAAAGTGCAGTAAACCTTCTTTCACTGACATCAGTGTCAGGTTGTCTGTACAGTATTTACATAATATAATAGCATGATCCCTTGCATCATTCTCATCGTTCTCCATTTAAAGCCCATACTGGTTATTAAACAGCCTCACATGTTACAGGCCTGCTGAACTGCTGTGTCTACAAGTGAGCCTTAATCAATCCCCATAAAATCTATCAGGTCCTTGAAAAAAAACAAAGCACCACAGAAAATTTGGATGTCTTGGTATTTCTCTATACCTTTTTTTAACCCATATTTAGTTCTTGAGTTACAGCCTTGATAGAAGGATTCCTTTGAAATATATTGAACTGTGTAATGTAATTCACCAGAAATTGCAATTGAGTTATCACCTGTTACTGATGACCACAAAAAAATTGCTCAAATCAGCTATTTGAGGTTAATGTGCCTGAAATACTATTCAAATTTCTCTGCTTGGGTTGTAGAGTGATTAGGTTCTCATGATTTGGTCAAACGGATTTTTAAATTTCTCTCTCCAGTAATCTATTTACTATGGTCTGAATCCTGCTCACTTTGCTCTGAGGCACTGAGACAGAATAATGTACTTTAACATGTCTGAGTATAGAAAAAAATTAAGTCTTTGGGGTCACGTGAAGGTGGACTTGAGTAATACGTAAGTAATACTTGGCCTAGGATAACCTGCTCCCTGGAGGAGGAACTTATTTCTTAATATTGCTCTTATACTTGCAGTGGCCCTTTCTACCAAGTGTCAGGCCTTGAAGGCACATATGTCTTTTCTAAGGAAAAAGAAAGGTGCATTTCAGAGACATTAGCACATTCCCAAAGTCAAGTCTGTCTGTTCTTCCAGTTCCACACATCTTTCCACTGGAAGCACAAATTCTCTGTGGTACAGAGGCTTGAGTTTTGTGCATTATCAACATTCTCTGGCATCATAGTCCCTGTATGATGGAGTCAAAGTCTGGTATTTCACTTGCTTATCTCTGTACAAACATAAAAATGGTTCCTGCTCTAGGGATTGTACAATATAAGCATTAAAAATTAAAAGAATAGGCAGTGGTTGAATTCAAGAACAGGAGACAAAGAAAGAAGGACACCAGTAGTTTCATCACAGCTGGGACCTAATGTTTTTCAGTTTCTGTTGGCATCACACAAGTGAATTTTAAGACTAGGAAGATGAATAAGAAGGTGGCTTTACAGATGATAATAAGGTACTCCTTTGAGGCCTATCTTCATCCTTTCTAGGTTTTGAAATGCACATCTTCCTCCTTTCTTGTATACCCTTTGTAGCCTGAGCACAGAAGAAAGAGGAAGAGGTGCACTCCACGGTCTGTAAGAAGATGGAGACCTGTCTCAGGTATTGATTAGAGGTCAGTGTTACATTTCAGTGAGCTTCTGTTTGCATATGAGATTATCCAGAGATGAAAAGTGGACAGAGAAAAAAGGCCCCCAGTAGGACAGTGCACGACAATAAGGACAGTTTACTGAGGAGTACACTGTAGGAATGGTTAGAAAATTAGGAAGAAAAGCAAAAAAGAAGAGGGTCACTGAGGCCAAAAGAGAACAGTTTCAAGAACAGTTTCGTTCGCTGCTTCAAAGGTAAGTAAGAGGTCAATGAAGATGAGAGAGGAAAGATTGTCCTAGCCATCCTGACGTAAGAGAAGTCCTTTTAAACTGGGAAGAATAATTTCATTGCACTGGAAGGAACATGATGGTATTTTTTTATGGGATTGTAAAAAGTATAAACATCAAGTTTGTAGGTAAAAGGAGACTGCACATAGCAACCACAGCCTAAACATTACCAACTGTGTGATAGTGAGAATATTTAGTGAACAGCAATGGTTGATGTTAATTTATGAGTTAGATGAAGCTTTCTTTCATCCACAAACTTCTATTTGTTGTATTTCCTGGAATTTTACATGAAATGTAATTACTTTTTTTTTTTTTGATAATTGTTAATATGGGTAGTCTATAAGCTACTGCAGCGTTTAAATTAGAAACATGTTTACCTTATCCTTAATTTGAGGTTAAGGTTTCTTCAGTTGTTTGAAGAACCAATACCAAAATTACTCTTGCAAATTAGCTATTGAACTTCCACTCTGATGCAATTCCCTTTCAGTGCCTTCTGTACTCCTCCAAGCCTTCTTTAAAAATGGTCTTATCAACCTTTCTCTAGATTTTCTTGAAACTACCATTGTTCAGAACATATTTATTCAATTTCCTCTCCCCTTGTTTATTTATTATCTTTCTGCTGCTTTGCTTTTAGAAATATACATTTCCACATAGGACTTACACACTGGGACATTTTAGCTGGATTTTTACTGTGATGTGTTGCATGTCTGAAAAATCTATTTATTTTCAAATTTGACTGTACCATATGCTTTTGAGTTGGCAATGTAGACCTAAATATTCTAAAGAGTGCTAAGGTGTTTCCATTGCTACAGGTTTCGATTCATACCCTGGGAACTGCACAACACAGGAAATAAAATACTGGTTTTACTTATATATTTCGATTTTTCTAGAGCTTCCTCTTGGCTTGAGCTGTGATCATTAAGGGTGCCAGTTTCCCACAAACACAATTACCTGTATACTGCTGCTTAAAGAGGTAGGTAAACCTGCCTTCCATAACCTCACAATTGCACGTGGCAAATCTCTGGTCTCCCCAGTCCTTTAGCATTCCCCTCAGAATGCTCAGCTGTAGCCTCCTTAACATCTTCTAGGCTGCAGAATTGCACCTTAAAATGGTGTATACCTATGATATTTGTGGGTTTTATATTTTAAACTGGATACATATCCGATTACAGGGAGAAAACAGGAGGAACATTCCACTTCCGAATGACTACTGTTTCACTGCAGCAGGGACTCGGCTAATAAAGTTTTTTTATATTAGGAGAGTTATAATTTGCTAGCAGGATCTCGACAGTTGTCTTTAGAATGAGACAATATGCCTTTCCCCTCCCTACCGGGCATAATTCCCTGGTAACCTTATTGAAAATGTGCATGGGCTACAAAACTAAAGATTAACTGTCCAGGGACCTGCTTCCTGGAGCTTATTTGAAGATTAAATCAAATGGCAGGCAATATATATTTGGTAATTCAGCTTTGTTTCATACTTTTCCAATCTAATGGCAAGTATAATAGAAGAATCTGACACTCAAAAGCACTAAATGGGTTTTTGTTTTTTTTTTTTTTTTTTTTTTTTTTTTTTTTCCTATTTTTTTTTTTTTTTAATTTGAAAATGCCTGGTATTTCTGTCCATAGTAAAATTAGAATTAATTATTTATTTCACCATGTCTGAAGATCCTGTTCTTTATTTTTGAACATGAAGCAAAGTAATTTTAATTACAGATGATGTGAACAATTTTTCTCTCTTTATGAGGTACTCTTTTTTCCTTATATTTTACGTAACAAATACCAGCAGAAGAGTTTTAAGAGAGACAATAAAATATCTACTATAGCATTACAGCATTCATTTAAACAGAAAGGGAAACACACTTATTGTTTTTTAATTCAGT
>JAWWES010000041.1:69694487-69729427 GCA_035583135.1 Lophotriccus pileatus
CAATAAAATATCTACTATAGCATTACAGCATTCATTTAAACAGAAAGGGAAACACACTTATTGTTTTTTAATTCAGTGTTTAGACTATGTATTAGTTAAACAGATTTCTATTCAGCAAATTGGATTGAGATGGATGGATATGTTATGCTGTTTTAAAAAACTGTATTTAGAAGACACATTCAAAGACACTGAAGAGCGATTTGTCCTAGTAGCAGACATCTGAAGAACAAGTGACATTCTTACACAAAATCTATATTGGTGATGTATTTAATTACAGAGTTGATTGAAATTGACAGCTTCAGTGACCTATGAGTGCACTGTTACTGACTGATGGATGCTTCAAATCTGGTTACTTTTAAACCAGTTCACATACTGTTCAATAATATCCTGTCAAACTGCAAACTGCATTTTTACATGGATATGGACTAGGCAGAGAACATTTTAATTAAAATAAGGTTGAGATGAATGATGCTTAAAAATTGATGTAATTCTTAAAAATATGATCAGCATGACTTGAGTAACTCTCAGAGCTATTCAGAGTGGCTGTATTCCTTAAGAAACATATATTTTACTTTCATACTCACTCATATCAGCCCAAAACCTCTCAAAACAGATTGGCTCTTAAGCCTCTTCTGCATATATACAGGCAGTTCCTCATTAATAGCTAGAGAGAGTCACTGAGAAAATGGTACCTGAGCTTTCTGAAAGCACGTGACATCTGCTAAGGGAGACTCTGGAACTTTTGCGGTCAACTTCAGTGCAGAGACCAAGTCCAGTAGAACCCAAAGATGGCTCCAGTGGCCACTTTGTTCAGCCTTTCTGGATCATTAGTCATGGTCTCAACCACAGCATGTTTTTCGTGCCCCTGTAATAGCACATGTGGTGTAGAGAGCAAAACCAGGTCTGGGATTGGCAGTGGGCAGCTCTTCTTCTTTACCCCTCTGTCTGCTTTGCTTCCATTTCTCTGTAGTTCTGGGAGGGAAGGTCATGCTGTTGAATATTGTCTTGAGACTCTGTGGACAGTTAGCTATTTCTTAGGAATATTTAGAAGCATAGTTTATCTTCTGGAAGAGTAACCAACAAGGTATGAAATTATGGCTGAAGAGTTCATGTTCTGATCTGAAGACAAGTAAATGACATAAAGGATGAACAGGTACCTGAGATGTTAAAATGTCAAGTAGCCTCATAATCTCATTCAGTTAATTTGTACATATATCATAGAATCACATCCTGGCAGTAATGGGAGCAATAAAAAAATAAGCAAGCTTTTCCTCTTCCTGGATTTGTCGCAGTGATCAATGTCTTCCTTAGTGCTAAATTACATTCTTGTAACTAATTATGTACACGATTTAAAGCAGAAGTAAAATTAAGGCTCCAGGATATTCCAAATATGCCAGCTCACTTACCCAGTGACATCACTACTCCACTGAGTTTATCAAGAACTAACTGAACAGTCATCTTTCTATTGATAACAGCTGCATTCTCTGAAAGAACAGCAAAGGTTACAAAAACTATGTGAAACAAATATGATCTGGGTACAAAACATCAGGCTGGAAAAAAGGAATTTTCAGTGAAGATTAAGCCCCTTAAATGAACTGCAAGCTTTCTGCCTTTGCAGATGCTTTCTCAGTGTAGCTAAAGTTCTTAACTTTGTACATACGTGATGGAAAAATCAAAATTCCCATAGTCAAAATCTACATTTAAAGAAAAAGTGAAATGTTTCCAGTTTACAAAAAAAAAAAAAAAAAAAAAAATCCAATCTAATGGCATTTTAAAGAAAAATTGTAGTAACTTTTACATTAAAAAAGAAAAAGCTACATTTTTACTTTTGCTTTTGTTTCCCTAACACAATTTTGCATTTTAATCATATAAGTAAAAGTAATAGATTAGTTAGATTTCACTCTGGAAATCTAACGTTTTCCACCTGGTCACACCTTCTTTTCTGAAGAGCAAACCACTCTTCATGTGCATTTCTTTCAGGCACAAAACGTGTGGCTTCTGTACTTGCTCTGTGATCTGAGCATAGATCAGATCCTTCTGACCTTTACCTAAACTGTAGCTGTAGAATGACTAGGCATGTTTTCACTGTTTCTTCACTGTGTTAAGTGCTAATCTCCAAGACTAATTTTGGCTTGAACGTGTTGGTTTGGTTTTATGTGACCTCCTTTGCAATAATGGCTACAAATTCTTTATGTTCTTGTCCACAGGTGAATGACCTAAATGGAACATCTTAGGTGGAACATCTATGCCCCTAATTGCCTAAAAATCCCCTTGTAGTATAGGACCACATTTCTGCTGTTTATAACTTCTTCAGACTTCAGGAATGTTGGCTGAAATTTTCTGGGTTGAATATCTGCCTCAGGCTGAGTGGGCTGTAATAGTTCAACTGTTTCTAAGAAGAAGATTAAGAGAAATAAGCCTTGTTTTCTCATGTTAAAAACCACTATTTGCAACGGGTTTAAGATAAAACCTTGCTAATGTCTATGTTTTAATGGCAGTGGGAGCTGGGCAATCAGATCTCTGAGTCAACAAAAAAAAGTCAAATTCAAAGCACAGATGTTGCTCTGTCCCCTCTATGGCTTGCTTCATTCAGTCAGAGTGGAGGGGAAGGCTAGTTGAGGAGCAGGGATACAAACAGGGTACAACCCTGTTTGGTTATTTGAGGACTGGTGTGATTTGATCAGATTTGAGCCAGCAGAGCTTATGAATTATACAAGCAGCATCTGGCCCCTAGAGAGCAGAGTCTGGCTATGAACTGGCATAACTGCTCCACTTTTCCACTTATTATACAATATCCTCTGTAACTACAGCACCCTCACTCTATCACGGCCAGGATGGGCCTTCTTCTGTACCAGGCCAGCCTGAAATTCTCTTTTCTGATTTTCTTTCCTTGTTGGCCAGAGTGCCTGTGATTTCTTGAGCAGGGTGAGTGAACCAGCAGGTTAACTATGAAGTCACCTTCTGAACTTTGTTGGATTATAAACTGAGATAAGGGTGTTTGGTTCCCAGTGTGGTTGCTGTGATGATTTGGTATAGAGCTGAAATTTACTAAATCTGTCCAATATTCAGGCCTACTGTCCTTTTTCAATGGGCTCATGTGTAGGTATTTGAAACTCCTCGGAAAACTTTTCCCTGAACTAATTTTTGCATTTATCTTTTCTCATCTAATTTAACAAAGGTGAGTTAAGGCAATTCTAGCTGCAATAGTCAAATGTTAAGCCAAGTCTCCTTTTTTTTTTTCTCATCAGCTTGTTCACCTGCCTGTAAGTGTAGTATAAGAATAATCTCTGCACATCAGTAAAAGAAATACAATGATGTGAGTATTATACAAAATTTGAACTGAATAGCAGACTCAATGCAATTTTAGTAATTTTTCTTTTCATTTTCAACTTTTCTATTTTCCTCTCTAGCATTTCCAGATAGGCATTCCAAGACCATCAGTATGAATAGAATGTAACAACAGCCATCTGCAGGTCAGATAAACCCATCCATCAGCATATCAGCAAGTGGACCTAAAATATTTATAGAATTTTTATTCACGAGAGAAAGAAACCGTTAATTGGTGATTAACATAAGAAGGTAATAATGAACTCAAATCTGTGTAGTACAGTTTTGTTATTACTCATTTTCTGCAGGCAAGATAAGAAAACAAAATGAAGAAATTAGTTTTCATTTGCCAGAAGAGCTATTTTGTGTAGATTACTGATGAAACGTATTTTGAAATCTGATGCATCTGTACTATCCAGATTCATTTCTCTGATCTAGTGAATATCACAGATACTTCCCAAAAAGGGAGCTTTATAACAAACAGTAAAATCTATATCAATCACTGTGTATTCATAATAACTCCTAGCCCTGATACTTAATTACAGCTAAATATAATTTCTGTCTTGAAACATTTTCAGCATAGCACTCAGCATATTTCTAACTTAAAATGCTTTTTTTTTGGTATAAAAAGTTCAAATACTTTAATGGATTTGAGTTTGTCACAAAGATGTCTATATAGTCAGCAATTACTGAGTGAAAAGTATGAAAATAAGTTCAAATTGTGCAAAACAAGCAACTTTCTTTGAAAAAAAGGTAATGTTCCTTTAACTAGTCTTCTTCAGAAAAAGAAAAGCTGAAGTGCCATAAAAAATTATATCCACTGCTTGTCCTCTCCTAGTTTAATTTCATTTGAACTTAAATAAACATTTCTTTACATTTAGCAACAGTGGAAAAGGCTGTTCTTACTCATTTTGTATGATTAAAACTACATTAGCAATATAGATGTATTAATTTACAGATACAGATACTAATTGCTTAAATATTGAGTTCAAAACTAGACACTAGTACTGGGAAGGGATAATTGGTTCTTGCCGTAGAAAAAAAACTATAATAAAGAACTTGAAAGTGCTGTCACATTTCACATAACAAGCAAAATCTCAGAATATTTGAAAAATATTCTGAAAGAAAATGTCTTGGGGCTTTCTTAATGAGAATGAATGTGGTTTGAAAAGATCAAATAATATCCACATATGTCAAATACAGGTTCTAATAACAGTTAGAGATAATGAATAAAATTAAAGTAGGTCATTTTTAGTCATTTAGGATCCAATAGGAGGCATACCTCTTCATAACTGCTTGTTAAAATATAATTAGAAGCATTTGCTGTATTTACAAAAAATATCAATATCAAAGATTAAAAATATTAAAATGGGATCTTTTACCATTCTTTAATTTTCTGGTTTTGTTTTATTAGCATTTGAGTAGTAAATGGCATATAAATATGTTAATATTGTGATTACTGGCATAACACTGTCATAACCATAAGTAATATGGCAGCTATAAATATTCTGATAGGAGAGGTGAGGTTTTTCCTCTCCTCCTGAGGGTGATGGCTTTAGCAACCCACAACTGTCTGTGAGTATGTGGAACTGAACATAGAGAATCATGGAAAGAAAGAGAAGTCCAAATCACAGCAGTCTTTGGACACTGAGCTAACGTATCAACTCTTGATAATATCAAATTTGTACTGAAAAGGTTTAGAAATTCTTAAGAGAAGAGGAAAAAAAAAATTGGGGTGATGAATCTGACATTGTCTCAGTTCAGTCTCAGCTGTCTCAGTTCTGGTCAATTCAACCCAGATGCTCAGTGCATGTCAGCATTGGCCGAAATGCACCCACCGTGCACTGGTCATTTGTCCTTAACAGTGGCGGTGAGAAACACGACAGCTTGTCAGGATGCTTGTCTTAGACATCGAATCAAGTCAAACCAGTTCAAAACAGATCGAACCAGATCCAACCAGCTCAGAATGGAGCCAGCTGATTCAAACCAGACAAAACCGAGTCCAACCAGTTGCTTTGTGGTCAAAGATGCCCCAGCTCTTCCACAAATAAGCGTTCTTTGAAGTTTAGACTTCTACTACAGGGTCTTATATACAAAATGTGTATATAAAAACACTACTAACACTAGGTTAGTAGTGTTTTCCCATTTTGCTGATCCTATGATTACAAACAAACTGATGATAAGATATTTTTACCAATGCACAAATTCTTGAATTTTGTGGCTCTTGGCTTTACAGTAGAACACTAAATTAAAGACCAGCACTTTATTTATTTACTCTTTCATAGGCAACATAAGCTGCTCTTCAAGTCAAGTCCTTTTAATGACACAGAACCTTTTACACCGTTCTTTTGCTAATATATTCTTTAAGGGAAGACTTGGATGTTTGAAGATTAATCTAAGACATAATGAAGAAACGACAGAAAGCCTGTTGGCCTAGAAAAGAGCCATTCACATCCAGTCATTTATGCATATCCCACTCATATGCTGGTAGTGTTTTGTGACATGTATTTCTATCCCCTTATCCCTGCAGTTATCAGGCACTATATGTAAGGCAGGCATTAAAGCAAGAACATCACCCGTGACACCTAGTTAGCTGGTTAGAGACAAAGTCGTTTCTTCTTATCTCAGCAGGAAGCCACACTACTTTGAGCCCAAAGCTTCTTGGTTCAATTTCTTGCTGGAATTGATTCCTTATAAATATGAATTACTCTTAATTTGATCTTTTCTCATTTGTAGGCAGGGCAGCAGTGCCCCACAGATCTGTGTGTGGAGGGTCCACATAGGTTTTCCATGTGGAAAGCAAGAAGTAGGGATTGGGTGCTTCTATCCATGAGACTTGGAAGAGTGCATTTTATTTGACAGAGTCCTACTTGAATGAGGGCTTAAATGCTTTATGGGAGAAAAAACAAAGAGTCAAATATGGCAGATATGCATTAAACCCCTTTTCATCCTGGAGAAATTCACCACAGAGCCCAGGAAAAATCTATCTTTAAATGGTGGATCTCTGTGACTTGAGTTGGGATTCTGTTCGGTGAATAATCACTGCACTGTCATTCCCCAGGTGTGCAGGATTAGAGAGGGGCAAACAAAGCTTTAAACTGATGAACTTTGTGAAAATGTAACATAGATCCTACATTTTCATGTAGCAATGAAACTATTATCTGCTCATTACTGGGAGAGGAACCAAGACATTATAAGTCACCGTCCACGCATTTAGGAGTAACAAAGACTGACACAGCTTTCATCCACTATTTTGTTTTGTAGGAGTTTAATTTATACCTTTTGACTTTATTTTTATTTTCAATATAATATATGTGTGGATATACCTGTTAAATTATTCTGTGTGTCTCAGTGACGTGTCACTGAAGTGTTCATATGCTTTATCTTATAAATGTTTTTGTTTTTCAAGGAGCTACAACATCACAGAGTGACCAAGGTTGTAAGGCACTTCTGGAGATCTAGTCCAGCTCCCCTGCTCAAAGCACACTCAACTAGAGTAGTTTGCTCCTGACAGTGTTCAGTCAAGTTTTGATATCTCCAGAGATGGATAATCTCCAGCCTCTCTGAACAACGTCTTCCAGTATCCACAGTTTTTGTGTTTTCGTTTGTTTGTTTGTTTGTTTTTAACTTTTAAATAGAATTTACTGTAGTTCAGCTTGTACCCATTGACTCCTGATCTGTCTCTTGGTACTACAAAAAAGTCTGTGGCTCCATCCACATATTTATATACATTTGCTTGTTTTCCTGTGCACTAGGATGCACTGTTCCTGAACTCACAGAAGCTATCCAGGTCTCTGGGACCTGTGTTCTCTCCATGACTATATCATCGTATCACAAATGATTCTTCCAATCAGGTCCCTGAACATGGCAAAGTTTGCCCTCCTGAATTCCGGGGTTGTGATCCTCTGTTTGGCTTTGTCCCTCTTCTCTTAAAGGGCCTGAACTCCACCATCCCATAACCACTGCAACCCAGGATAGCTTTGATCTTCACATCACTATCAAGTTCATAGTTTTTGTAAGTATAAGGTTCAGCAGCATCTCCCCTTCTTGGTTCCTTGATCACTGGTGTCTATAATTTATTGTCAGTGTACTCCAGAAACCTCTTGAATTGCCTGTGCTCTGTCATGTTACCCTTCTGGTGTTTCAAGTCCTTATTCACCTCTTCCAGAGCTGCTTTGCCGCTTACAGGGTCTCCAAAGGTGCAGTTGTATTTTATATGAAGTTTGAAAAACAGTTGCTTTATCTGATTAATTGTGATCATGCAAACAGATTTCTAAAACACGCAATGTTTTTTGAAAAAGAATGGTATATGACTTTAAACAGCACAAGGAAACTCCACTGTAGAAGCCACTCACTAACTGTGAGCCATCGAATGATGCTGGATATTGCCCTCCTTTGGTTAAGAGGTAGGTATCTTTTTTCACTCCTTTATGGCTTTATTTATTTTTTTAAAAAATATATGCCCCTTATTTTGGCCAATATTTCTGCTTTCTCTCACATTTCTGATATCTTAACTACGTATGATCTATTGCTGAGTGTATAGTGAGAGTCAAGTGTGCCAACACAGTCACTCCATTATCTAACTCATTGCTCCATAAAGTGTTCTGAGATACCTTGAATATGAAAGGCCATATATCTATACAAATCCTATTCTATTCTGTGTGGTGCCCAAGCTGTGCCAATACATATTCAGTGTTCGGGGTGATGGAAAGAAAATGGGAGGGGGAAGAGGACAAAACCCATTCTTAACTGTATTACACTAACCTTTCTTTCTGCACTACAAAACTGTTTTCAGATGTTTGACATTTACTCTTGAAAAAAGTTTCAGTAGAGTTATAACTCTGTAATGAAACATGGCAAAGAACTCCATTTAAGTAACAAGACTTAAAGGACTGCTATTGAAACAGGAGTTTCTTTTTTCTAGAGTTAAAGCTAAAAGCCATATTTTAAATTTTGGTTTCATGCATGTCGTACTTTTTTGTACTACCAGAACTTTATGGAGGTGATACTGAGTGCCTCCTTTTACTCTTCCAGAATACTGCCAAGACCTGGAAGAATTCACTCTCTTTTTGACCTCTTCAATCACCTTTTTGTGGCATATTAAAGTGGAATTATGTTCATTTTCTATGAGTCTTAAGCTTGTGTCAGGCTCTTTAAAGGTGTTTTTTGGGTGTTGGATTGTAGACATATGGTACAGATATTCTGTGAACCTTCCTGATTCCCTTGGGTTCACACACAGACGAGAAGAATATGAGGTGTCTCATACCCCACAAAAGAATATATGACCATAAAGGAGAGAAAATCTTTGCATGTAATTTGATTTCTGAGCAGCTTTTAAAATACTTTGATAAATTAAAGCTAAGAGTAACTAAACACAACTATAAGGCTGTTTCAGCATTTTCAAATATGAGTGTTCAAGTGAACTTCAGTAAATAACAAGACCATCCTGAGGATGAAACTTGACTGGAAAACTCTCAAGATTTGGTATAATATTTTGGCAATAATGTTTCTGGCAGGGCCAGAATCAGGATATGTAGAATGCAGCAAAATTCAAAAATCAGAAGAAAAGTAATTTTCCAAGTTAATTTGTGTGAAGTAGAGTTGGTTAAAGGTGTCATTAAGCATCAAATTCAGAACATCATCTGGTCTCAATCTGGTCCCAATCAGTGTCTGAATCAAAAGGTTTTATTAATTCAGTGTGGGGAGAAGAGCCATGTACATGATTTTGGACTTCATGTTAGATACCATGACTTTATTTTAATTGAGACTTACACTATGATGTGGCTCAGCATTGGCTTCATATAAAGATGCTTAATATATTACTGATTTTTCTCTGTCTAGTTCCTCCATCCCTACTTGAAACTGTTCTCTGTTATTTGTGTCCTTTGACTCTAGCAAACTTGTGCTCTTCTTATGGGTTACCTGATGGATACTGCATTAGAAAAAAGCAGACATCTATCTTGAGTTGCATTAATTGTAAGCAGAATGGATGGCTGGACGCCTTCAGTATTCTGTTTTTAATGTTGTCATGGGTGTCATCTCTTTTTCCAGCTTTTTGGGTTTATTGCACTTTTAGTTTCTGTAATTTTCTTGAAACGTAGAAAGTAGAGTTATGCTGTGATGAATGAGTCAGGGAGCCTATAGCTCAGACAGTAGTTTGTTCAAAGATTGACCATTGAATGTAAAGTATGCAAGGCTAAGAACAGTTTTGATATGATCCATTGTTGAATGTGCAGTGATTCATTTTCCTTTTCTAAATATGATATCTTTGCTGCAGTTCTACCATTTGTCACATTTTTCTATTAATAAGTACCCAGAAGGACAAAAGCACGAGCAGGCTTTCCAAAGTTCAGCATAAAATAAATTAATATATAAGAAATATGTTCTTGACATAACAGAACACACACCAGACAGCATAGCATGTAAATTAGCAGCTTCTGAGATGGTTTCTGCAAAATGATGGCACATGGAAAGCTTTTCCAAAAGGTGATATTGAGAGCCAAATGGGAATTTCACGACCATTTGGGAATATTTGGCTCTCATTTCAGGTTATTTTATTCATAGTTCTGTCTGTGATGAGGCATGTGCCTGTATTTATAGGGGCATCATATTTAAACCTGAACAGGTACTGTTGGAAGTCTCAGATGAAAAAAAAAAAAGGTAGGTAAACATTTACTTTGTATTGCCTCTCTTCAGGAAAGTTATAAACATATGATAAAAGTTAATCACATGTTTATATTCTTTATTAAATGGGGGGCACAGTAGTCTGGGCTTCTAAATAGACGTATGGCTGTATTGTTATATGGCCATAGACTATGAGGCTCATGGCCAAGTTGCTCAAGAAATTCATGATCTTGAAATACTGCAACATACTGGAATCTGCAGGATTTAAAATAAATTAAAGGAAAAGAAAAATTTGTGTGTTTTATCCTACCAGAGCGAAGCCTCCTTACTGCTGATTCCACTGTGAAGATCGGGAGGGTATTGGTTATTCAGGCAATGACAGTGCTGGATTAAAAACAAGCCAGGTTGGTAGAGATCCAGGGTAAAGAGTGCTAGCTGAGAAAAAATGAAAAGGTAAGCACATATGGCTGAACAGCTGCTTTCAAATTTATAAAATATCTTCTTTAATCCCTGCAGCTTTCTTGGCTTTTTCCTCTTAGTTGTGTTTCTTTACAGAAGACACTGTGAAAATCATTCCAGTTTTTTATTGTAATTTCCCCCCAATATTAAATCACTTCCATTTCAAGTTTATAGTTTTGGCTTTCACCAGAATACTCCAAATGCAGAAGTAAATACATCTAGAGGAGTTAAACAGAGTTTTCAGTCATAACATGGAGAGAGAGTGAAGGAGAAGAAGAACTGTTCTATAGCAAGTCAAATTATTTATTCTTGTAGGCTGGCATGATTTTTTTTTCCTACTGTTTTTGCCGCAGCAAACTTCAAACTGAATCTATATGCATGATTTTATGCATAGTCCAAATAAGGGAATTTTTATGTCTGAGTCTTAGGATAATAGTTTTAAACAACACTAATTTTCTCTATTTTGCCTTGAAATTCTCAAAGCACATTTAAGGGAATAACTTATTAAATTTAGTAATACACCTAAAGGGAGAGAAAATATTCCAACTTTCAGCCATGAAATGCAGTGATTGCTGCAATCCTCAGACAAAACAAGGAGTGTAGAACAGAATAGAGATTGAATCTAGGGAAGGGGCTCCTGTTCATCATAGTCTTAATGCACAAAAACTTTAATATAGTTCATTTTGTGTTGGATATATTTACAACGTTGTTGTCTGTCTCTACAACAGAGCTTTTTTCTTCTTTTAGTATACTCATTTTTATTTTGATTCTTATTAGCTGTGGGAACTGTACGTCAAATGAAAGATCTAATGCTTTTCTCTCAGAAAAAGGTCATGTTTCAGAAATTGATTTTCTTTTCAGGTTTCAATAAATGAATTTCTTTCAGATGACATTTTAAAGAACAATAACTTTTTCAGGATTTTTCTCTAAAATTGTTTTTTCTGAGTTCTTCAACCAAATTCATGAGAGAAATGACAAACTTCTGCTTTTATTTTCAAATTTAGATGGGGATGTTCTTGACTGAGTTGGATTTTACTATTATTTTGATTTACTGCCTTTTGAAAAGAAACAAAACTAAAAATGTTGCCAAAAACTCGATTTTTTTGTGTTAAAAATGTTCTGTGAGCCCAGGCACAGGTACTGGTTTGTGTATGGGAGGCAGTACAGTTGCATAATGATGACATTTAATTTAGTCTTCTGCTGCTTATGTTTATGGAGTCATTGTTTTGAGTTTACTACAAGTCACAGTCCAGCACTATGCCACTTGGATATGGATTTAGACTCCTGAATCCCATTTTTTTAAAAGTAGTTTAGATGATTTTGGCCATACTTTTCAAAGCTTTCCCAACAATACCTGTTAAAACAGGTAGGGATTCACTGAGATTGCTATAGACTTAATTTATATTTAAAGAAATCTGTCATGGATTGTAACTGATGTTAAAGAGAAAGAAGTTCCAGTCAGGTGGATTTTTTTGCCCCTGAATACCTTCAATACCTTCAATATTGGACCCAGAACACCTAAAGTACTTCAGGATGAGAAGCTTTGTGTTTAAGGCTTGTAAGAGGCATTTGGACTTTTAATAACATGCTGTAGCTTTTGTTCAGCCCTGAAATGATCAGGCAGTTGGACATGATCGTTGTAGGTCCCTGTGAATAGGATTATTCTGTTATTATCATTACTGCTATACTGTAAATATCATATTAGTATAGTATCAGAAATTATTGGAAAGGTCATTCTTTTATAAACAAACAAGTACAAATAACTTTCAGGGTTGTTTCACTTTATGTACTTCGATGTGTGTTTACTATAGGACTGAATAATCTTAGGTTGACAGTACAAATATATTTTGCAGAGGAAAAAAAAATCTCCAGAGTTATGACTACATCTGCATTTGACAGCTCAGTAGGTCTGTATTTTTCTATTTTCCTTCAGCACATGAGAGTTTAATAGCTTACCTGTAGAACAGGAAGTTTAGACCTGGTCTTTAAAGACCTATGTCCTATTCCAGAGGAGACCTCTATCATTATTCCAACTACGCTGACAACACGGAACACACTGTCAAAGTCCTCTAGGTAATACCCTTATTACATGTGTCATTAGAGGACGTTTGCCATATCTGCTTTAACACCGTAGACATTTTAAGTAGGTTATTCCATCACTTTGCCATTTTGATTATGACAACAAAATGACACCATATTGAAATGGATTTTGGAAAGAAAGGCTAACTGTCCAAAGAGGTCCATGCTCGCTCTAATTAAAATTGGCTTAGGTGGCACAACCTTCATAATTCAGACCATGGCTATGAAGGATATGCATGTTGAAAGCGCTCTTTGCTCATTAGTGCTATTTCTGTCAGACACTGCTACCTGCTCTTTTCTTAATGAATGCTAAGCCATCTCTTTAGAAGATTGTGCTGCTTCCCTGAACTGAGGGAACTGTCTTATTTCCTCCCAAGTTCGTTGAGAGTAAAATCGGGGAGTCACCTCTTTGACATTTCCCAACCTCTGTACTTATTTATCTCTTTGAGACCCTGCGCTCCAGAGATATCACTGTCTTAATTAAGAAGAAGGATGTGACCATGGTAAATTGACTGATTCCATTGATTAAGGACTAGCTGTACAAGTAACATTGATTTTAACAGTGGGTCTACATAAATGTAATTGTTCGAACATGGGGCTGCATAATTATGGTGATGTACGAGAATAGTTGGTTTGTCCTTTTCAACCTTCACTAACATTCTTTTGCATGGTAATGTACCTCGTTCAATTAGCAGAAATCTTAAATGTTACAAAATGTCTTTTGTGAAGGCACACAGTAATCATTATAGTCTAATTTAATCTAACAGCATCAGACAGATACATCTCTTTCTTTTTCTTTCTTTGTTTCTAGATTTTTCTCCCCTACTCCCTTTTTTTTCAGTTCTTAGGAGCACTCATACACACATAAATGAAAAAAACCACAAATGGGAGAAAGAGCCTTCCTTGGTTCTTCTACCCAATCTGTGAAATGTATGATTTTTAGCCAGAACCCACAGAGCTAATTCATGATTATGGACAGTTTGTTTTTCTACACTTCATATTCCTTCAGAGCATACTGGACATAATCTTCACCTACCCAGCAACTTTACCAGTCCTACCTTGAACGGAAACATCACATATTTCCCCAAATGTGGACAAGTCTATGTCTTTTTTGGAATTAACTATCCAAATGTCTGTCTCTCAGCTTCATGCTCCTCTAAAAACAGTGTACACTTGACTGCATGTCTCTGGAATGCCTTTTTGTGTGGAATTCATAAGGCTTAATGCATGTCTTGCTATTTACTGGAATCAGTAAGCAGAATCTGGAGAGCCAGAAATTTAAGGAAGGAAGTGGTAGAAAGCAGTACAAGAACTGAAGTTTTGATTGCTGCAATAAATACGTGGACCACTTTCAGAGTATAGAACTTGTGCTACCAGTTCATAATTATTTTTATGGTATATTCTCCAGACAGAGCAGAACTCCATGAGGCATGAGATTGTTAAGTCTTTTGGGCAAGAACTGTCTCTTGGCACCTGTGTTTCTATGACTGGTGAGTAATTCTTGGTAAGAAGTAATAACTTAGTTTTGTAGGGTTGTTTGCTCAAAACCTGTGATTTTGTGACACCATATGTTACCTGGAAATCTGAGTTGAAGAGCTGAATTACTGGCTTCCCTCCTCTTTCAATGTTTTAATGTCTATTTTCAGTAAACACAAAAGTGGGCATTTTGGCATTCCCAAATTAGTTTGACTTTACCATTTTGGTGCTGCTTATAACTGGAAGATACAGATGTGCTTGAAACCTTGGTTCAATAAATAATATAGTTTGCTGCAGGAGATTGAGGGAGTCACTCTTGCTGGTTTTGGATAAAAGTCTTGTTCACTAATATCCCAACCCTTGGATGAGTGCATTAGCTCTTAGGCAGGAAATTTCTCCAGGCAGGCTCAAGAAAGAGTGTCTCCATGAAGACTAAGGCTGTCAAACCAAATTGAATTAATACTTCAGGTTAGCATCCAAATTCAATGGGAAGGGTAGAGTACCCCAGAACAGGAGTTCAAGCTGGCACCATCGCTCCGATTCAAACAGACTGGGGACTGGAGACCAGGTACAGCTCTCTGCCAGATGAGGTATGGCAAAAAGTTCTCCCTTTTGCCTTGCTGCACACATCAAATGCAGAAGCTTTCCACTCCTCATCACCCCAGAATCCAAGAAGTCAATTGGCCCACCAGAGGATACAGACAAGCAGTTAAAAATGTATCCAGCCTGCCCTGAAAATTTTTGTTGACATGTATTTTCCACTTATCACTGCATAAGTTATGTCACACAGAGTCCTGTTCCAACACTTGCTGCCGTGCTGGACACTTCAGATAATTTTTGTGGTCACTGCATGGCAGGTGCCCTTGAAAAGTTTCATTTACCTTTTTTTCCCTACTACAAAACACATCAATATTTATTCCCTATATCTGCAGTAGGAAACACTTTGGATAATCAGTCTCTTCCATACTATCAAAAATAGGCAAAAGCTGTCCTGTCTGTACGTGTCCATGAGTACATGATACATCTAAATGAGAATGAAAGCCCTCCAGCAATCAAGTATGCACACAAGTTAAGAGAAGTGACACCGATACACACACTTCAGCAAATATACATGCATACGCACAAAAAAATCATATCCTGGATTTAAAAGGCTTCAAGATTAAAGGCCCAAGGGGCTTAAAACTTAAAGAAATATTTCTTCCACCTCATTGCATATTCATGAGTGAGTATTTTGGCAAGCAGACTGAGCAAAATAGCTTACAGAATTATGGAAGGAAGATTATTGTTGATTCCTGTGTGCCACAACAGTGCTTTCACAGAGAGAAAAGAAAATGTAAATAATCATCCAAATGACTGCATTGACACCAGGTAACTCTGAGGGCCCTGTACAACTCAGATCTTGTTACAAATTTTTGGTCCACATAAGCTGCAAAACTTGGGAAGAGGGTGCTCAAGACACCAGCCCCTTCCAGAGACAGGTGAAAAGGTAAGAAGGAAAACCCGTCCTGTGCAACACGACGTTGCAAAGGCAGCTTTGCCATGGCTTTTCTCTGCTGCTTTTTGTTTGGTGCAGACCCAAAGCTCCCACCAGACATCAGGGGCTTATGTAATGTTCTCATGTGTTCCACCAAATTTGCTCTCAATTACTGTGCAAGATGAAGAGTTGCCAGAGGCCAATTTTAATGTCATGGGTTTTCATTTTTTATGACCAACTACCTCTGCTGTGCTGGTTACTGATCTGGATTTTTCTGTCTTCCAGTGGTTTTGTTTGTTCTCATTATATATTTTGCCAAGGCTCTAACATGCCTGAAAACCTTTTTGGGTGGAAAAATATTTTTCCCTGTATCATTGTGACAGATGCCATGAATAGATGTGATACTAGTGCTTTGCAACCTGATTAGCAAGCAAGGTTCAAGAAGTTTCAGTGATAAAACTGAGCAATATTAATGAGATTAAAGTAATAATAACAGGTAAATAATATTAAAATAGCAAGAAAGCTGGAAAGGAACTCATTGATGAAGTAAAAAAAAGCAATTTGCCACTTGTGTACCTTTACTGAAATTGACTTAATTTACATAAAAGCAGCGTGAACAAAGGATAGCTTCTTTAAAAAAGCAGTTTGCATGCCTCCTCTGGTAGCAGACAGACAACTATGACGACAAAATTGCGGCTACCTCTGAAAGCAGAAAGGGTGCTTAGCAATGTGAAAGAGGTAACAATACAAAGAACAAAAGCATTTCTACATCCAGAACATGAGACATACCAGGATTCAGGTATATTACCCTAACAGCAAAGCTCCTTGACGAGATCACACATTTTGGAGAAAAAAATAAAATCTTTTTCTTTTCTGTAAGCAAATGAGCAGCTCTCGGAAGTGGAAGTTCAGTGATGCTCCAGATGCTGCAGGGATAAATCATATAGAAATATGCAGCCATGAGAAAGGTGTTATGAACTTAATTCAGGAGGCCTACTTCCAGGTTAAAATAATATAGATTTTGCAAAATACCTTGCTTCAATTTTTTTTTTTTTTTTTTTTTTACACCTTGAGACTTAAAAATACCTACACCCTACAGAAATATTTCCAGTTTGGGCAGAGCCAGGGTTTCCTGACCTCTCCTGTGGGGCTGTTTCTCATTTAATATAGTAACTAAGATGCAACAGCCTAGTTTTAGAGTTTCATGCTTTTTGTGCTCTCTCTTTCTTTTTTTCTACCTCCCTACCCTTGTGCCTTTGTAGGTTATATCCCTTTCCTTTGGAAAAGGACTACTTGACACCATCTGTCCCAGGGTCAGTTAAGCTTGACCTAATCCTTCTCTGGGAAGAGAAGGTGAGCTGGTGGGTACGTTCTCCAGAACATGAAACACATATATCTTGATTGTCACAAATTCAGTTGCTGCCAGGTCTTTGCAGAGACTTTGGACCCTGAGGCACAAGAGGGCAACAAGGCATTGCTGTGTCCCTTCTGCAAACCAGGGAACAGGGACACAGGGGCGGCTCTGCTGTGTAAGCTGTAAGTTATGATGTTACTTCTTATATTCATTGTTAGTCCCAAGACCCAACTCCTTGCCCTCTGTCATTATCAGTGGAGAGAGAAGTACCTTGAGAAACCCTGAGGAGAGGCAGGAGAAGATGCACAGACAGAGCACAGGCTTTCTCTAAAATGGTGCCTCGCCTGAGCAACCTTTGCCTTTGAAACAGCAGAGGTTCTCTCTCACTCCCATTTATACAGCTGGTTAAAACCACACCAGCCATGTATTTCCCAGTGTGACCTCTGCGTTTGAATTAACGGCACAAATTGAATTTCTACTGACAACCTGCAATTACTTCAGCAGAAAGCAAAGCATAACCCAAAACTTCAAGTTGTTCGTGTCCATTTCCCACAGGCCAGAGGATTAGTATGTGAACAGTGGAAATATGGCTGTGGGGTATATGTGATGATGATTCATAGCACTTCCACCCCAGAGGAGATTTACAGATCTGAAGTGTACAGTACCCTATGTTAGATTTTATCTTACTGACCCCACTTTGAATTGAAATAACATTGTAAATATAGCACTGTAAATATAAAAGTTAGTATATTAAAATATTCCTAATATTATATTAGCATCTAAAGACTGAAATTTTGTGATTTCTCAATTCTCCTGCTGTCTTGAGCTTTTTCATTGATGACTGTAGTATGCATCAGAAATGTTTCTCATCTGCTTCACACTGAACAGGGACTGTAATGATTTTGTGTGAAACTGTAATACTGAGCCTACAATTAAAATTCCTTACACTTTCAATTAGATGCTACAACTTGACCCTTCTGCCACTGATTTTATTAATAATCTTTTGTTTTATCTTTCTGAAAATGTTCATGCTTGTTCTTGAGCAAGGAATATAATAGAACTGTGAAAACAGCTCATGGGTAGATAGCTATTTGGAGTACTGGGGTTTTGAAAAACTCTCCATTTCTTGATAGCCTTCCATTTTCTCTTTTAAAAGCTCAATTCAGAAAAAACCTTTGCACAAAAACTTCATATAAGACTCAACTTTTCAAAAAGAAATACTGCACAGAGAGAAATGAAGGTTGGTTTTAAATTTTTGAAATTATTAGATATGAACTCAAATTCTGGAAGTCAATTATAGGTCTGTGAACATTAAAAATTTTAGAAGGTAGCTGGTACATTTCGCAAGTAACATGGAGAAATGTGCAGAGTTTTCAGAAGGTTAGTGAAATAAGATGGTGAATTCCTCAATTAGCAGCTTTTTTTAATTTATATCTAGCTGATTAATACAAAATCTTGTCATTTGCAAGCATTTAATATGCACCCTGACATGAGAAACTGACAAAGAAGTTTAATGTTTATTTGATAAAGTATTTTGTATGCGGAGAGAAAAATTTTCATTCTTTGTAAATGTTTCAAATACTGATCTGTTTGCACTCCTGTAGCATTTTGAGGATTCCTTCCTCAAAATGCCTCAGAATTCTCTTTTTTGTGGATTGATATGTTTTGCTTTGTTTGTTTTTTTTTTAAACCACAGACACTAGGCTAGTATTTCCATAGGCATGCAGAACAATTCTCACCCACTGCCTCTCAAAAATGTCAGGTTTGCAAAACAATTGACAGACGAAAAATGGAATTCAATGGAATATTTTGTTCTTCAATCTAACCCACGAAGCAGTAGTTTTAGGGGTGAGTATCCAGAAAGTTTCTTATTTCCTGGGTGTCTTCCTAGTTCTGTTTGCATTTCACTGAACTCACAGATGCATAAATAAATGATTAAGACAAATTTCTGAAAACCAAACTGGTAATGGTGCTTCTAATCCATTTCAGAATTTTTACTCATGTGTCATAAACTTTTTGAAGACAATTAATTCTTCAATGTAAGTAACCTTGGATCCAAAAGAAATGCCATATTTTTAATTTTGGTTGGTTTTGTAAAAAGTCTAGTTTGAGGAAATTAGTTAAGCCAAGCTTGTCTTCACACAAAAGTCACACCAATGTAATTTGAATCCCTTTACACATCGATTTTGTTAAACCAATGTGAACACTTGTTTGGACACTCCTAAATTGATTTTGTCCTGGCTTATATTGATTTAGCCTAAGTCAGGAAGGAATTCACTTAAGATAAATTAATGCAAGTCTGAAATAAAATGTGCCCACATAGGGTCTGCATGGGCTTGCTAAACTGATTTAAAAATGCACTTTTAATTAAACTGATGCATCTTTGACTAGGCCAGGCCTAGCACCACAGAGAGAAATATTTGGCTTGCAGAAATTACAAGCTCCATTGTGTCCTGAAAGGGCCTTAAGTTTAGGTCAAGGTATTACAAGATTTCTCCATTGATACTTGGAACAGTTCACAATAACTTCGCATGTGCACGGATTTTTTTCCCATTCAGAGTAAATTTACCTCTTCTTACTCCCATAGTTTTCCAATAATTAGCACCATTTCCAATAAGATTAAAGACTAGTGTGAAACAAAATCTGATTCTGAACTTAAAGATTTTTTCAAAATCTGCACACAGGTTTTAGCTTTTCATCTCTTCACTGGCTTTAAGCAAAACCATCTCCAGGGCAATTTCTTTCACATCCCACAGGCATTGATTTTGGAACAGGGAAGTGTCACTTGCATATTGGGGACTAATTTCTAATTGATGCACACTAGGACATTTTATGGCTTCATAACTAATGTTGCATTACTATTGTAAATCAGTCAATTTTCATTGTACTGCTAATTGTTGAATTTTCATGTGCACTTCGGTACACAATTACTAAGTTTTCCTCAGATCTATTTGTCCAGCAAAGAGGGTCTAGACACCAGTGCCCTTGTGAAGTAACCCTGAATAATGATTTGGAAAACAGGCTGTAACCTTCATGATGCTGTCTGGAATTGGCAATCAAAATCCGAGATTATGCAGAAACCTCTATTTCAAAATGTGCCTTGTTTGCTGAACTTTTGCCAGATGCAAAGTACAATTTGAGGGAATCTGCATTACAGATTGTCATGTAGAAATCACTCCCATACCCAATTCCCTGATCTCCTAGGAACAGAAAATAACAAAATTACATGTTTTCAGAGACAAGGCTATTCATGGGACAGTAATCATAGCTGGTGCTGGATAGGGCACCCATGCTTGAGAGCTGCTTTACTTCACTTTCAGAGACTGCCCTTTGCAGTTGGCTTGTTTCTGTGGTATTCCCACTTCTTCCCTTTGATTGATCTTCAGGGAATGTGATGCCCTGGATTCCTGAAGTTCAGTTCACTTATGAACCAGGAAACCTGTGCTAATTGTAGATCTGGCAGGGTGACTTTGGCATTGCTGAATCAACCAGCTGTATTTTCCATGGAAGAGTTGCCATCTATCTGCTATCACCTAAATAAGAAGCTGAGTCTGGACAGTACACATGTCTTTCTGTGTCTCCCACAAGTAGGAAAATAAACAATGGATAACCTCCACCTGCACAGTCATTGTGGTGTCCTTTGCTTTTCTACACACACACACACACATACAAAGTCTTAAACCTTTCCACGTTTCGTTGTTCTTGTTATTCTGCTTGGCACTGTTTCCAGCTAACCCACATCTTTGTTAAAGTCTGGCAGCCAGCTGGCAACAGTACTTTGAAAGGAGTAGGGCAGTGGATTCCTGTCTCTTACATAAAGCATTCCTGCCAACACCTTTTAGAAGGAGATTTACCCTTCTGTTGCTGCAAGTGGTTGGCATGTTTTGTTTGTAATACATTTCTGTATTGATGCTTTAGGAGTCAGCCCTCATTTTGTAGCTGTGTAGTAGCTTTCTCTTTCCTAAGAGCTAAAGTTTGTACTTATCCATATTTAATTTTATCTTGGTTTTTGTGAATGTTAGAGAAATCCATAGAAAGGTCAAATGGAATGGGGCAGGTTAAACTGCTTTATTGTCAAATCTAGTTTCAGGAACATTTGTGTAATGGAATAGAATACTTGCAAAACATTTATCCCTGTCACACCTGTGTTCTGTCAACTGTTGTATTTCTAACACTGGACTGTATTTCAGCAGTGAAAAAACGTCTACAGTCTTTAAACCTGGTATGATTACTGAAGAAAAAGTGCAAGAAAGGTGCTTAAGAAAGAAAGGTACACTTATTGGAAGAGTCATGGGCTCGGTCTCCACTGCCTGAAGGGTGCCTACATGGCTCCAGTGACCTCCTGAGCTTCATTAGTTAACTATACTGTATTGTTCACACTTCTGCTTGTTTTTTGTTGTTGTTTAGGGGCATTTGTGCTTTCAGTAGCTACTATACTGCACTTGAGCAAGTCTCATGGTAAGTCCAAGGATATTTTTCTTGTTCTTGACTTCAGGGTCTTTTTGAACAGTTCATCTCTTTTTGAAATGCATTTTTCCAAAGTTTCTTTTCACATAGAGTTTCATGATGTGGTTCTTCCCTAACTGTGTTATACCATTTTTTTTTTTTTTCCCCAGAAACTCATAGCTTCAACAGTTATACTTGTTTGGGGTTTTTTTAATGATTCTTAATAATTCTGAAATTTTGAATAGTAGTAGCTACCAAAGGCACCACTTGATGCTGATGGTTACCTGTGCACATAAGAGACATACAAATTTAGATACCATCAAGAAAAAAAAAAGAAAGAAAAAAACAAACCAGCAAACAAAACCAACACAATTAAAAAAAAAAAAAAAGAAAAAGAAAAATATCATAGATGGGTCTATTAGCCATAATGGCTACAATAACATTGAGGTTTGGCTTAAACAGGGGTATGAGTTAGTAGACAGTTTATTCAGAGAACTTGTATACACAGAGGCATAAAATGCAGCACAGAAACCAGTTTCAGTAGTGAGATGGAATCCTAGTGACAGAGATATAGTGGGAACAAGTGACATTAGGACTGGATCCAAAAGCACAGGTGAGAAAGGAAGGAAACAATTTCAGGGAGAGGGTTACATGTGCAGTGTAAGCAAAGGACTGTCTCTACATCCAGCTCCGTGTATGCATCTCTGTGATTGCAGTGAGGAAGAGACGGGCAGGGCATACTGCTCACAGGGCTAGGGATGAAGAAGAGGTCATATTGAGTGTAAAGCTATAGATAGCTATGTAAACATAAATATATAACAGCAAAATGTCCTTACAGAACACACACAGTACCTGCTGGTGGATCTTGTCTTTCCCTGAATATTGCAGCACACTCTCTTGGAAGAAAAAATTTAGTTCATTTGTAAGTTTCCATGTAAGAAACTGAATCCAAGATTGTGCAGCAGATTTTTACTCTGTTCAAATCACCCTGAATTTGGAGAAACTGAGGTCAGATGCTACCTGAAAGTTGTGTTTTGCATTATAAATCTTGAAAGTCTACACATTTTAAATTTGAGGTGATCTGTTATCATTTATTCTTTTCTTATAGTTCTCTGTGGTCACTGTTTGCTCTGTGTGGCACTAACAAAAAGGTAGTAATCAAAGTAAAATGCATTATTATTTAAGGCTTTTCTTATTGTGCTGTTAAAAAATAATTCTATGCAGAACAAGTTTAAGAGCAGCAGATACCTAAGAAGCTGTCAAATAGCACTATTAGCTATAATAATTTATCCTATAATTTAATGTAGCCCTGACCCCTGTCATAAGTTAATACACCATGAAGAATAGTGTGCAAAAAACATGCTTATTAATGAATTGGAGAAATAATGTGACATTGTTTTTTGCTATTTCCCATGAAATATCTTAATATTGGAGTCAGCAGAGCCTAGACAATTTTTGCTATGTAATTATGTCTGTCCATTTCTTACTAACTTGTGCTGTGATTAAAAGGTTTGTAATTTTAATTATGCTATCTGAACCCAATTGTTTGATTCGAGACAAAAATAACAGTATGGAGGAACTCTACATCATGCACTCTTTTATTTTCTCTATTTTTTTTGCTAATGGACTGTCTTAATTTGAAATTTTTTATATATAAATGCTAACTA
This sequence comes from Lophotriccus pileatus, assembly GCA_035583135.1. Classification (NCBI taxonomy): domain Eukaryota; kingdom Metazoa; phylum Chordata; class Aves; order Passeriformes; family Tyrannidae; genus Lophotriccus; species Lophotriccus pileatus. Next base: position 69,717,394 of record JAWWES010000041.1, read on the forward strand.
CAGATGTATGTATATACACAGTTCCTGAGAGACCATGCAGTGGCCCAACTATTCTTTTACTAATGGTCATCTCTTCTCATTCCTGATTGGCACAAGGCCCTAAATACATTGGAGCTGTTCTTCTGGAGTTTCTCTGCACAGAGGTAGGGGGTGTATGTGAGGCTGAGCATCCAAGTGGAAAGGCTGGCTGCTGGTGGTGGGATCTCATTCCAGATATTGCCATATCCCATATATGATTTTCTGTACCATTCTTGCAGCTCATGTACTCATTACTTCTTTGGCCCAGATGATGTTCTAGGCTTTATTTAGCAGGGGGGACTGTTCCTGCATCCTAGAGAAGCTTTTTGAAAATACCTGTCTGTGTTCTCATAATTTGGAACTAATTCTGAAAGCCACAAATTAAGCCGTGGAATATTAAATAATCTTCCTTCTACATTTATCTGGCTGTGTGTTGGAATTAGTAGCGTGGAACTCTGTCTAAAACTTCCTGATGCAGAAGAACTATATCAAAATTGAGGATAAGCTCCTCTTGAAGCTAGGCTGGAGCCGTACTCTTTGAGTTTTCCATGACACACCCAGAAGTGTCTTAGGCTAAAAAGCTTCAAGTCAAGAGGAACTTGTGCTAAGACTACTGACAGCTGTGGAAGGGCTGCAGCTTTAAGTCAGTGAGTGTCCCCGAAAAAAGGAGACCCATCCAGCAGACAACATCCACAGGAGTTCCTACTGCTGTAGGTGTGTGCTAACAAAGAATGACTTTGCTCCTCTAAGAAAAAATATATCAGGTGTTTCTAGACTAGGCATCTAATAGCACTGTAGTCACAGTGTAAAATGGAAAAAAAATTTTTATACATCTCCATTTTTTTCAAAAATTGAGATCTTAAATTTTGTCTTTCAAGTGTCTGATTAAAAAAAACCCCAGGCTTCAGTTCAACAAAGTATTTATTTATGGTACATAGCTTCAGTTTTCAATAAAATGTTTAGATATTGAATCCAGTGGGATTCTTGGACAAGCCTAATAGTTTCTTTTTTTTTCCTTTTTTCCATGGATGTCCATAAGTGGTTTGGTTTTTCCAGATCAATGAAAACTAACAAGTTCTCACTTGTATTGAATATCTGACCACTTGCTTAACAATGGACTTGATGGGCTAAATTCAGGGCAGTTTGAAAAAGCATTGCTTTGTTTGCCCGAGCAATTGTTAGGATTTTTTTGGATGCCTGTTTTCCTAGTAATTTTCCAGTAGAAATGTTGAGTCATTTTACACTCATTTGATTCCTCCAAGGTTTTCTAACTTGACTTGTATGCAATGTTCAATAGCAATGGAAGGGTTAACTGCCTTGGTGTTTTTAGGCTTGTACTGTACACAGGGACTTGACATTTTCACACTAATTAAAACAGACTGCCTCAGTCCCTAAGTACATGTAACTCATATTTAATTCAATGGAAACGTTGAGAGTGCATTGATGGAAGAGTTGGGTCCATACTTGTACTATTATGACAATCAGGAAATTATTTATCCAGTGATATATTTAATTTGCCCATAGTCTGAATATTGAAATATCCCAGTATTTAAAGTATTTCATTTAAATTAGGTATTTGTATCAATGAGGCAGGTGTTAAAGACTTCCATTAATCAAAACTTTCCACAGTTTGGGACTTGAACATATATAAGAGTAACACCTCCAATACATTCATGCTTTTGTTGAGGTTTTTGTTGTTTCCATGCAATATGAGTCATACTGATCCGCTCAAGGTGAAGGAATTTATGGCACATAATTTTTCATGGATTCAATTTCATATTTAAGTGCATATTTACTGGAATACCACATAGAAGTGCATCCTTTTCCTTTTAGTTACAGAACATATGGAGATTTTCGGAGTCTCTGAGGTACTTTTTATAAGTTTGCAAAATGAAAATCAGGTGCTCTAGCTACATCTAGACTTAAGAGTGGATTCACAACATAGGAATCTTAGAATCATAGAATGGTCTGGGTTGGAATGGACCTTAAAGATCATATATTTTCACCCCTCTTGCCATGGACAGAACCACCTTCCACTAGACCAAGTTGCTCAAATCCCCATCCAACCTGGCTCAGAAAAGTTCCAGGGGTGGGTCATCCATAACTTCTCTGGGCAACCTGTTCCAGTCCCTCACCACCCTCACGGCAAAGAATTTTTCCCTAAATATCTGATCTAAATATACTCTCTTTCAGTTTAAAGACATTCCTCTGTGCCCTATCACTAAATGCCCCTGTAAAAAGTCCCTCTCCAGCTCTCTTGTAAGTTTCCTTCAGGTACTGGAAGGTGCTATAAGGTCTCCCCAAAGCCTTCTCTTCTCCACTTGCAACAACATCAACTCTTTAATAGAAGCCTGTCTTCAGAGGAGAGGTGCTCTACCCCTCTGATCATCTTCTGGCCTTATTCTGACAGGACCATGCCCTTCCTATGCTGGGAGCCCCAGAGAGGAATGCAGTACTCCAGGTGGGGTCTCATGGGAGCCTGTTTTCCTTTTAGTCCTGACCCATAAGCTCTCAGTTGGCCCTTCATCCATCCCCAGGCAGAGTGCCATGCACTTCACAGGGTTGTTGGCTTAGAGGGTGACAACTCCTCTTTGTCTCCCCTGCCTGTCCTTCCTAAAGAGCCTGTATCTTTCCATTCCAACACTCCAGTCACAGGAGCTGTCCCACCACGTCTCTGGGAAGCCCATAAGAGCCCTGCAGGCTCTGGGCACCTCTCTAACTGCTCTTGCCTGTTCCCTGTGCTGTGTGTGTTTGCACTGAGGCATTTTAGCTGGACCTCCCATGAAGTCGACTTATGCTGGCTGGAGTGGCTGGAATTCATAAACTGAGTGTGTTGGTCTCTCAATAGCCCAAATCATGGATTTATTAGGAGTTTGTGTTGCTGCTTCCAGCCCATGAAAGTAGTTTTCCTTCTGCTCAGAACCAAGCCATAGGGAGAGGCTTTGTACCCCACAGTATTGCTGGGATGCAGCGTTCCAGTTTGGATACAGCCAGTGCATATTGGAGTTGCATTTTACTCCTCTGTGAAGCTGGGCTGTGTCCATGCACCTTCATTAGAGTCCACACCCTTACCTGTGCAAATAGTCTGTTCTCCTGAGAAGATGAATGATGCTTATGTGGGGGAAGGAAGCAGGTTATTAGGTAACCTTTACCTGGCAGAACAATGCCTCAATTCAAGTTGATTTTCAAAGTCCATAAGTACAATTTTTGCCCTGACCAGTGGAAGAAAATAAAACCTAAAGAGGAAAAAAAGAACCCTCCTCAGATTTCCATTTAAATAAAAAAGACTTAGCAGCTAATTTATCATAGGTTGTTACCTCCATTCTGTCTTGAGACTGCTCTGAGCTGTCATAAGTGTATACAGTTTCTTCCTTAAGGTCCATGGAAGTGTTGAACTATGTGTCTTAATATAGTTTCTTATATTTTAGTGAAAAGGCAGCTGTAGATGTCACCATGACTATGGACTTTTATAGTGCCGTAAAAATTCAGTGTCATCATAAATTCATGCTGCTGAAAATGTCGACATTTATGGCAACTTCTACAAGGACATATTTTAAAATGATATTAAAACTTTATGCAGCAACTTTTATTTAGTTAAAAAAGTAAGATTATAAAGCAAAACATTTACTCTCATTTTTAGAACAAAGAGGTGTGGCAAATAGTTTATAAAAAAGGGAGAAAATGAAAAGGGTTTGTAAAGCAGATCAGACTTCCAGGACACAACATGCTTGAATCCTGTTTGTGTGAAACCACATGACTGAATCAAATAATTAATGTTCAGGTAGATTGTCCTTATCATAGATTGTCTATCATTTGGTCATTTATCAGTGGCACAGATATAGTAGAACATTGCTTTGAGGGCTCAGCATCTCTTTATGTGATTTGCACTAAAAATCTTTATTTCTACCTGTTTTTTAGGACTTGTGGAGCAATTCAGCTTAATGACTACTGTTTAGATTTAGAATTAATGGAAATCTGGGTTCTGGTATCTACTAAAATTTGAGCTGCAATGCTGCAGTCCTTTGGGAATCTCATTAAAAAGGAACTGTATGGACCCAAAATTAGCACAACCCTGCACATGGAAACTTTCAACCCAGGGACAGTTGACTGAGAAACACCTAATCCAGATTTCTTACACCAGTTAAACCATTGATTTCAGACAGCTGTGCAGTAAGCACAGCACATATTTCATAAAAACTAACCAAAAAGACAATGTGACACAAGTAGGGGAAGGTAAAATGCCTTTTGTTTTTTTTCTCATTGAAGTTATTCAGGAAGTATTAACTAACTTCTCCTGAGTTTCTATAAACTTATATTGAAACAGCTTCAGAGACTGATGTACCTCAGAGAACAAAATATATTGAGTATTCCCTCAAAACAGTGACATTTATGTTTCAGCAGAGCGTTAGGGACTGAGTTTAGGGACTGAGCCCATTCCTTGTAAAGTCAGTGAGATAGTCCTATTAATTTTTTTGCAGCAATAGCTGCCACTAACACTGAAAAGAAGTGAATCAAAGACTTGAACTTTTATACTAATGCATAAAGAAGATATGGAATTAATTTTATGACACCTATGCTCAGATTTGCCTTATTTTTATATATAGGAACAATCTTCTCTAAGTTTAATGGCAGTTTTACTCATATGTCTCTACAATTCTCCATACACAGTTCTGCAGCATGTATGATTCTGTTCTCAGGCTAATGGAAAAAAAAAGAAAACAACAAACAACAATATTAGAGTCTTTCTGAAAGAACAGCTAAAAGTTGCAGCAAATTATTATGAAACAGATGACACGTATATAGCAAATTGTCTTCTTTTTCACAGGGTTATCCACAAAGTTGCCTTGCTAATCATTTCAAAGGCTGTTGATACAGCTAGGTATTCATTACATCTAGGAAGAATACTCAGTGCTCCAGCCCATTTCAACTAGGGTAATGACACAGTAGGATGAATTTAATCCTGAAGCCTCTGCAAAAAAAAAACCAAAACCCACACAAACCTGTGTCCTATTGCCAGAGCTCCCTCTTCTGCTGTTTCTTTTGTTTTGCTTCTCATATTATTATTATTATTAGGCATTATCTTCTGTAAACTTCTCTGAGGGTATCCAAGGAAGACAATCAATAACAACTTTTTTGTTTTTCATTCTCTTCTAAATCTTGTTGAGCCTTGTCAATTCAGCATCACTTCTACAAGCCAGTGGGGTTGAGGTAAGAAGTCTCTTCAAGTCTCAATTTTTGTAGGTTATACTCTGAATTACTTAGACAGAGGTACAGATGCACATGATGATTAAACAGTACCACCAGTCTAAGATCCTTTCAGACAGAGAAGCTAAAAAAGACAGGATGTGGAAAAATACTTACTTGCTTTAATATCTTAGATTTTTTTTGCATGATGAGGAGTAATAAAATAGAATGGAGAGGATTTTTTTCCTTTCAGTTGTCATAATTTGAGATATTTTTTAAGTAGAAGAACAAAAAGACATGTATGCTTGATACAGAAGAAATGTCTGTTTGCACCTAATATATTATAGAAAAGTTCAAAGACAGCTTAACCTTGTAAAAATGTTATCTGTGTAATGCTGCCAAGATCAATATGAATTATTACTTTGAGTAGCACACATGACTTTTTTTCAGAATTTATCTAACTTATGCATTCATTAATTGGTGATTTTCATATGCTGGTGATTCCATAAACTGATGATTCATTTCCTCTTTCATTCAAAATCCCACCTCTTAAAAACCTCATGTGTCTTTCTGCCCTCAGAATCATAATATTCAGCTCGGGCATTATTTGATGAATACTCCAGATTCAATGCATTGCAAATTAGAACTTACTGGAAAACAGCAACAATTATTTTATGTTCAGTATCTAACATCAAAGACAGGACTTTAGTAATGACCCTGTGTTAAGGGTCATCATCCCCCTCATTGTAGGATACAATTTGAAGGAGAAACAGAATTGCAGAAACAGAACTTTCTGTTCAAAATTTTCTTTGCAAGACTAGACAACGTATTTAGGTGTTACATTTCTAGAGTAGATAATTATGATGAAAACCATTCTTCTCATTCCTGGTAGAAAGAGATTTTTTTAAACCATGAGTATGTTTGAACCTTCACTTGATATTCTTCTTAGTAGTATGATTTATTGATTTTAGATACCTTGGTTACCTTGTCCATGGATCCATTTGAATGTTTGGCCGCATATGACAGTGGATTTAAAAAGAAACTTGCCATTCATTGAATATCCCACCTGCCTGGTTTTGAAAATCCACCCTTTCTGCAATTTTAAAATGTGTTTCAATTGGACAAATGTACCTCTCTTGCTGAAAGAGAAAAAGCTTCTCAGCTGCATGGTCAGGCACATAAGACATCACTCCAATTTTTTTTTCCAAAAGCTTCTCTCTTTATTCGTTATGTGAAATACAAAGATATAGGGGCATGTAAACCAATAATAGATATTCAGTCTAAACTCTAAGGATGACTTACTATGGGCTCTGGAGGCTGAGATAGGATGTTGTATTTGCATACATACAGTATATGGAGAACTGTTCTGTTTTATGGAGCAGCAATCATATTTAGTTTAATGTCTTATAAGTCCCATAAAATGACATTAAGAAATTTTGCTATTTGGCTGGTGAACAATCTAAGCAGTGGTGTTAACTCATCATAACACCCCTACTCTGAAAGCTCAAGCCTCATAAAATTTGGGATATAAATATGCCAGCTCAACTAAACGAGATCAGAGATCTTGCATATATTCTTTCATAGGGTGGCATCCAAAAATCTAGTGTTCACCTAAATCTTTTAAGAATTTCTACCATTTGTAGGCTACTGGGGAGTCTTAATCTCAGAAAAATCACACTCTTGTCCTTTTGTTTTTAAACATAATCAGTCATCAGGAAACCTAGCAGACAACCTAGCAGATTCTGGGTGTCATCACAGTGATAGTAGATGTGACATGAGACCTCTGAGAGTCCTGTACTCTTATGAAATGGCAGATAGGTAATGGGAGGTGTTCCTAGGTAGTCTAAAATGATATTCGATGATTTCTGAAGTGGAGGAGCTAAAGCACAAGATAGTGACAATAACACAATTGCAACAGCATGTTAATAATTTTTATTTTCTTTTCAAAGGAAGATGATTAATGTTTGAGTTTTCCTTTACTTTTTACTTTAAGATTTAAGGTTGGCCTGACATAAGCCTGAATGGTGTCTGATGATGCTAATCATGAGCTCTGCCAACCCAAAATAATGGCAACTGCTGTTTAGAATTCTTTTGTATACTCATTGTTCATCTCTGTTTTGATTACTGTCCTTCTTTTGATGTATCAGGAACTTCCAGGTGGCAGCAGGTGGAGTTGCAAATGTTAGATAGCAAGGGCACAGATTTTGCTCCTAGCTACACTGATAACCTGCATACTTTGCAACGTGACAACGAGCTCGCTAAGCCTGAGTGCACCGGCCTTTCAGTTCTGTACCAAAACTCCATCTGGGCTGTACTTCCCAGTCAAACTCTTCCCACCCTTTTTATGGTGGATGTTGGCTCCATATGGGTCTTGCTTTTCCGGCAGTTTCACAGAACATGAGTAGAGATGGTATCCAAGAAATCATTCACCCATGGTAACAAATTGCCAGAAGCTGATACTCACCTTCTGGTAAATCTCTTATTTGCTGCAAGTAGGGTTCCTCACTTGAGGACACATACTTAGTTCACCCAAAATATCTTCTTTAGGTTTAATGGATGCCAAAGGTAAGAGATACAGAGAAGTCAGCTGGGCCTACTGTGCATCACTTTCTGGTCTGCAGAGTAAATTCCTTAATGACATTCTCATTGGAAGTTCCTGCTGCCAAATACTGTTTGCTTTTCCCTTTGGAACTGCATTAATAGTGACAGACTCATCTTGAAAGTTATCTACATAAAGTTTTATTCCCATGTCACTGCCAGAGTCTGCAGCCTCATGTTGGTTTTGGGCAGACTGAACACCCTGTGAATGAATTCACAGCTGCATCATACCCTGGGGGCCACGGGCTACCTGATCCCCTTCTTCCCATCCCTGACAAATCAAACCCTATCCTTAGACAGTACCAACACCACAAATTCTTGTTTCTTAGTCCTTTGTCATCTGGTTCTGAAGTGACTGGCCTCACTCTGACCAGGTTATCTGGCTATTGCTAGTGGGTACAGCCTTCCCATCTAGGGAGAAGGTAATAAGATCCTGTAAGGTATCTCATGTCAAGTGGAGTACTGTTAGCTTCCCGGCTCCACTCTTCATAGGAGTGATGGTGCTGCACAACACCAAAGGCTCAGATGTTTCCCAGAGATATTTTGTTGAAATACTCCTTTAGTGGCCCAAAACCAGCAGCTAAGGAATGCTCTATGCCACAGATTGTGCCTTTGTGTCTGATGGGGCTTGAAGTCGCACCAAGGATTAGTTTCTTAATTTTTTTTTTAAGTATTTAGGACCACAAAAGTTATTTTGGATTAAAATTTTCCATCTGCATAGCAAGTTTGTTTTTTGATTAAAAAAAAGAGCATCTGATTTCTATAAGGTCCAATAATTTACCAAGAAATCACATTACTTTTAAAATTAGAAGAAGTAGAGCTGCTTTCACAGTATTTCCAGTCTTCATGGGAAAAACAAGTGTCTTATTTCCAAAGTGTGGCATTTTATCTCATCACCCTTTTTTACCTAGAGAGCTGCATTAAGTTAATCCTAAGTCTACAGTGTTTAGACATTCAGATAAGTATCTAAGCTTCTGATGATTTTTCAAACAGTCTCTCAACCTTTTGTGGTTCACTCATCACCAGTTAATATTACATTAAAAACTGACAAATAATGTTGCATTTTATTGTGACTTGTACAAGCTGAGTAACCTGCCCATTAATTCTCTGCTGCTTCTCACTTAGCATCATTCTCTTTCCATGATAATAAGAGGACTAAAGATTGTATGCAGCTAAAATTAGTTTTTTATTAGTAGACAACTGAATCTTCTTCATCCTTTGTAACCCAGAGGGACAGAAAAGAATTTTGATATCCACTGTGAAAAATTTATTTAATTCATGAAAATAAAATACCTTTGTAAGGCAGTAAATTCATTTCAAGTGAATCAATTCTGTTTCCTCAAAAAATAATCTTTCCTGCAACAAATATATTTTACAGGATTTTCTTATTTACTTCATTAGAAATTATTTGATATGTTTGCAGAAGAAAGGAAAGTGATCTCTTTTGCTTCTCTTTTCCAAAAGCATAAACTTTTTTTTTTTTTACTTTCAACAGCCAACAAAATCTGATATTGTTTTTCCCCGGGAAGGAAAAATATATTCACCTAATCACCAAAAGCGTTCCCAGTGCTAATCAGTTCTCCATTCACTTAAAAGAGGATGGTGAGATTTTTGGCTTCTCTAATGGCCCTGCACAAGAAAGATGGAATCCCAAGCTATACGCTCTGAAACTCTCCATCTTCAAAGTAAGTGGTTTTCATATTTTTATCAAAGACAAAGGCACTTGAGATGAAAGATCTAATTCTCTGTTGCTCTGTAGACTCATTGGCACAAGCACAAAGCAGTTGCAACATGATACTAAATGTGAATTGTATCATTTACACTCATTTTGCATTTCTGATGAAGGGCAATCTGAAGAAAATTAACCTAGGCTTTATTAAAGCACACATACAACTCTTATCTTTGTAGGTGGGAGATAATTGTATCTTTATGGATAGTTTTATACATATAAAGAGTCATGCAAGCAAATTAATGGGTTTTAAGATGCATTTCTAATTGAACTGAACAAAAGCCTTTAAACAGCTTTGATCCCTTATGTCCTCATTACATCAATTTGAGGCTGATGTAACTGGAGGGGAGGGTTGCTGATCACAAGGTTAAGGCTCAAGGGGCCACAATCTCTCCTACACTGGGGCTGTGAACACTGTGGAACCAGAGGGTAGGGCAAAGGCAGCTTTCTGTCTCCCCTAATATCTTTGTAGACCATAGGACTACATCCTAGCTCCCTTAACATGGGAGTGCTGATGGGGATGCTGCACTTCTGTGCCCAGTGAGGGGCTGTGGGCTTTCCAGGGTTGATCCTGGCTCCAGGTTGGGCCCAGAAAGCAGTATGACCTCCATGTCAACAACCATGATGGAGCTGGGACTTCCAGGTTCAGTTCCTCACCTTCACAACTACTGTGGGCCTCAGTCTCACTGTCTCTGAGAGTGCTTGTCCTATTGTCCTGGTGGCTGGAGGCTGAGTTCATTCCTGCTTGGAGATGGTCTGAGGGAAGGTAGCCCAGAAGTCCCCATCTAGTTACAACATTTTCTCAACATGACCAAGCATCCTAAGTCTCTCTCTGGGAACAATTTCCTGCTATTGTTGGCATTTACTGCCTGACAGTTTCAGTCTTTTACCATCTTGCTGTTTACAAATGGATGAAAAGGCAGTGCAAATCATTAGAACTAACAGCACAAAGTTACTCATTTTGGCAAAATCCTGCCTGCTGTCATTTTCTATAGTTAAGACTTTTGCCTGAAGCCTTGAATGTCTCACCCTGACACCAGCCTGCAGTAATTAATCATTAAACAGTGATTGAGGCAGTGGACCCCTGAAAATATCTTCATATTCTACCATATGCTGAAGCCAGCTGCAGCAAGCACTTGGAGAGAAGCCGCACAGAGGAAAGCGCTGCCTGACAGTTCCCTGCTGTGAAGTCCAAGCACAGAAAGCCTCTAACGAAGGGCCATAGACAGACTGTTTGCTTGTATTGACCTTCATTACCTGAGATTGTTTAGAAGGCAAAATGTCAGTGTTAATGTGCTAGAATTTTAAGCATTATCACATTTTAATGACTATTTCCAGCCTCTCACATACTCACATTGTGGAGCAAAAATGTGGATTAGTGTAACGAAAGGTTATAACAACAATAACAACAACAATAATGAGGGATGGGCAGATGTGTTTTGCTTAATTTCCAACTCCCCTGGAGCATCTCAAGTTTGGAATTAAGAGCAGTTTTCACCCACCCGAGATTCATGTTTTATTTGGGGCTGGCCCAGTGCCACATCTGGGCAGTCACAGGCCACAGAAGTCATACAGAGCTGACGGGGGAGCCTGCCTCTAGCTCTGGTGCACGTGGCTGGGTTGACAGATCCCCACAGAAGTGTTGGGGACAGCAGCAGGGTGCAGAAAGGCAATGAGCATCCTCCAGATTATGGGATTGTCAGCACTGGGGCAATTCACAGGCTGCACACCAGTATCATGTTTTCAGAAATCCTCTTAATCAGAGAATCATAGAATGCTTTAGGTTGAAAGAGATCTTAAAGGTCATCTAGTTCCAAACCCCCTACCATGGGCAGGAACAACTTCCTCTAGACCAGGATCCTCACTAAAACTCAGGTGACTTCCTAAAACTCACAGGTATCCTGGATTTACCTCATATGCCTTCCACACAATGTTTCCATGGTGTGGTCTGCCTTGCACCCGTTCCATACAAGTGAACAGCAAGCTATGTGAGAGACACATTTAGGGGATGTTCCCTTCAAAAATTAAAGTCTTTGATATTCTGCTCTTTGTAAGTAGGCACAGAATACTTGTTATTTGTACTACTGGCATTCCTGCAGACACACTAGGCATGTTTTAAAGGCTGAGTTGTAGCATGTTTTTGCAGACTTGCTATCCAGACTGCATGACGGTACCTTCCTTTGTCAGAGTGCTAGAAACTGTCTTCCTCTGTCATTCCCATAACTGACCACTTTGAATGCCTCCATTTGTTTAGGCAAACATAAATCTCCATCTGAAGCCTTCCTGAAGAACAGAAAAGAACTTTAAGGCAAATGTTTTATGGGGATCCCACAGGCCACACATTTCCTTTAGAAATCCAACAAGCATTTTTGCTTCTGTTGTACCTCCCCTACTCTATTCTTGCTTTGCAGAAGAAGTTAATCACACCTATGTAGCATAGAAGATCTTTTTTTCCTGGACCTTTACATACAGAGACAACAAAAAAGATATAACATGAAGGAAGTA
>JAWWES010000041.1:69731586-69747801 GCA_035583135.1 Lophotriccus pileatus
TGATCGTGTTTGCTAAGGTAACAAAAATACAATAATCAAAACAAGGGATAATGAGTACCCAAGGAAGATATTAAAATGTCTGGTTGGGAAAGGCAGGTCATATCTTGAAGATATGAAAAGTATTTAGCTGACTTAGATTTATCCTAGGCCTGGGGAGATTAGCATGAGACCACCATATTGAAATAAGTTTCCACTAATTATTTTTCTCTGTTGTAGCAGAGGAAAACTGAATGTGGCCCAGGCTCCTTGTTCTAATGTGTAAGAATTAATAGTCCTGACAGTAGAGTTTAGTATTTATATTAGAAAGACTGAATAAAGGGCGAAAACAAGACTGTCAACCATGTTTTTCAGGCAGAGTACAAAGGAAGAGACTTGTACAAGGAAGTATTTCAGAGTACAGGGAATTATACTTCTTTTTATCATTCTCAACCTGCTTTACATCACCATTCTGCACAGACAAAGCAGAATAGCAATGCACTTTAAACATGGGCTTAAATTTATCATATGTATGATGTGCTGGATCTCAGTTCTGTGCAATAAACATCAGTTACTAGACAGAACTGAGTGACTGAGTTGATTAAAAGCTTGTATCCCCTTACTTTAATTTTTTACACAGGCACTACCTAATTCAAAGTTTGTTGCATTTGGTAATTAAATAGAAAAAAAATTGCTCATGGGCTTCAGAGCTACAATGAAGTTGGCTTGGATCACTATGAACATATCAAGGTAAGATGAGGCCACAGAACTTGAAAAGTGCTTTAGCACTTCTCACCATTATGTGATAAGGCAAATGAAGGAAAAACAATAACATAGTTTTGATGCATCACTCTTCTGATACCCTGATGAATACAAAGATGGCCACCACTAAACTTGTTTCTTCCCCAAATGAGATTCAGAGTCTGCATCAATGTACTCATATGCTACAATGTACTTTGGAAAAGGGTAATGGTACAATCCTAAAGATTATATGCAATATAATATGAGGCAGGATTTAAAATATCTACACCTGAAAAAAAGGAGAAATGTATCATTTTTACATCATTTCCAAAAATGGGCTTGATAGGGCTCATCAGGAAAGTAGCTCAGTTGCAGTGTTACCTGATTTGTGAGAGGCACACTGACACAGAGCTCTTTTTCAGGGGAGTCAAGTACGAGAAATGAGTTGCAATCAACAAGCTATAGGGGTATGAAGAGCATATGAAAATACATTTGATTGTGGAGGAGCCATATGAAATAAATTCATAGAAACACCTAAGAGATGAGTAAGACTTAGCAAAACATTTGAGCAATTTGGGTTTTTTTTAGTGTAGGACAAGGTAGAAAGTATGAAGATGTGAAGAAGATATGAAGATACCACTGGAATCTTATTTCATTGGCTTGTACCTGCATCCCTTGAAAAGAAGTAGATTGCTTCATACTTTTTTCAATTATTTTTAACAAATATAAACACAATTTATGCTTACCAGAAGTAGAGATTTTTTTAGGAAACCAGCTAGTGGGTGGGGTGTTTTGCCCCTTGTACTGGGGAAGTTATTAATGTTTTCTGGTAAACCATCTAAATTTGTGGTGCCTGAAGGTATTTATATATACTTCCCCAAACTACTATTTACAGCAGTCTTGTATTTTTTTTCCTGAGCTCTTTTTCATAGCTCTTTATGCAGATGATATCTAATAAGTTGATTTATACTTCTCTGTCTCATAACAGAATTGCTTATTATAAAAAATACCTCTTGTCTTCAAAACACCTGAGTTTATAAACAATGAGTCAGTACAATGTGAATACTTAACAAGGCAGATGCTGCACATCCAAAGAGCAGTGCTGGTAAACACTCTTTTAATGGAATCTAGTTTACAAATTTCTGTAATATAAAATATAATGAGTTGTCTTGCTTATCAGTAACTATTTTGCTGTGCCCTTCTTCCTGATTTTGGAAAAGTTTTGAACTTCCAGTGGGATCTTTATATGACGGCACTTTATGGAGCAAATAAGAATATGAATGGTCTAATCCAAATAAACAAACAAATAAAAAAGCAAAACAAGAAAACAAACAAAAAATCCAACAACTTTCTCACTTTGTGCCTGGCAGTATGTATTTTGTCTGAGAGAAAAAATGGGGTGAAACCTAGTACTTAACATGGTCCCTATAATTCTTCATTTTAAAAATAAATTTGTCTGCTCTCAGTGAACCTTCATTTTAAGCCATGTTCTTCACTGTCATTTCAAAGCTACCCATATAGTACAGGTATATTTTTACCTCTTTATTTGTAAATAATCTCTCTTAGGGGAAAAAAACCTAACAAAACACCCTCCAAATTGTTCTCCCACATTTGATGAATCCCATATCACAAGGACAGCCGATAATCTTGACATTGTGAACTCCATGTGAGTTGTATCTTTTGTATGTATAACTCTTTGAATGACACAAGCCTATAATATTTGCCTACCTACAAAAAGAGACTGTTATTGCAATATTTACTGTAAGATCCAGCGCAGTGAGGCACCCAAATGTATAAACTTTCCTAAGGAAATCAACTGGCTATTCATGAATATCAGTGCTTTACGAGATGAAGGTCTGGATTGGCACTGAAAAATTTTCCAGCTGTAGGAAGCAGCTGTTTGTAGCTGTTTCTTGGGAGCTGCCTCCTCTGAGTGATTCTGTGAATTTGCACTTTGGCAATCCAGAAGAAATGGGTTTTTCAGAGGTTGGGACCCAAGAATGCATATAATGTAGTAGCTTGCAAAAAGCAACCCAAACTAAATGTGTTTGGAAAAGGGAATGTGTCGAGCTGTCTTCCACACAACTATAAAGCCTGGGCATCTTAACTGCCTTTGGCCTCTGAGTTCAGATTTATTCACTTCCACAGCCAAAGTGATACATCCAAATGTTGAGTTTTACCTCCCTTCCTCCCTCATATAAACCTATGGAGAAAAACTCTGCAAAGCTTTCAGCCAGGAATCCCTGGCTTGTTCCAGTGGTTCCAGGTGCTCTCTCCGTCTCAAACCTGAAAAGCAAAAGATGGCAAACAAAAGGCTTCAAAGTACCATGAGATATTTACCATGGGAGTAATTAACACTTTCCTCAATATTAACAAGCAATTAGAGTGAAGTCCACTTGTCTTGCAGCTCAGAAGACTCTCAAAGGTCCTGAAATCCCTGAAGCAAGCCCAGGTCTGTATCTTGTGTCACTGCTGTGTCAGTGGGAGTGCTGTATCATCCCTTCACAGAAGACCTCCCAGCTCCTTATGGGGCAGAAGATAGAGGGATCCAAAGTGTGGTGTTCATCCTGCTTATGCTTTGCAGAGTGGAAAAATAAAAAAGCCCATAAATTTATTACAATTTACTTTGCAATGATTTACACATGCTAGGGGAGATTTTCAAGTGCAAGGGTGCACAAACATTCCAAATTCACCACAATACTTTTGAAAATACATTTCATTATGAAGTTGGATGTGCAAGGTTACCCCTGTCCACAGCAAGAAAAACCTAATCTTGTTAAGTGACCTATACTGTTAAGTGCCTTAATTATCTGATGATCTCATAAGGAACATAAGAATTTTTCTCCTGTTGAAAGCTGACTTTTTTTTTCTGATTCAAGGAAAAAAAAAGGATTGTTTAAAATTTTGTACCAGAAGGGGAAAGGAAAGAAAAATAATTTGAGAGCTAAAAATAGTGCTTAAATATATCACTTTAATTTTTCTAAAGTTCATTGTTGAACTTCATTAAAAAGTTAAATAACATTATATGCAGATACTTTTAAAAATCATAATTATCTATCTTTTGACAAGAACAATTCAGCCAAAATATATGCTATCAATTCTATCATTTGGACAGACATTCCTTTGGCACCTGCAGATGGATAATTGCTTTCATCCTATTTAATTAATAAAAAGTTTACGGCAAAGAAAAAAAAACACATATATTTAATACCCTTTATGGTGTCAAATTCCAGACTAGAAAATACACAGCTGAGGCCTACTATGTTCTGCTACAGCCTGCAGAATTCTAGTTATGTACAGACAGGGACAGGAAAAGACCAAGTGAATAAACAAAATTTTTCAAAATCATAGTTATTCTGCTTAGAAGAAAATACAAGAAAAGTTTTCTCACACCAAGTGCTGGAAAAATAGGCATGAGATTCCATCACAAGAGTCTTTACTTTAAGGAGATGAAACTTCAAAATTAGATGCTCTAACAATAATACCTACCACGATATGACTAAGAAAAATGAAATCCATCTTAAACCAGTTAAATCAACTCAATTGTGCTGATAAGAAGATATATTTATTAGTGTTATTTATTTGTAGGATATCAATCTAAAGGGAAAACAGACAAGTGTTCTTATTCTTCCTGGTAGTCTTAAGAGAAATACTGAGGAGTAGCTCCTTCTCTCTGTTGTGTGGAATATCCTGAGCCTGCCAAATTTACACATTATAACCTTGAGTCCAGTGAAAGTAAATTTGAAGAAGCTGCATCTTGTGCAATATGTATGTACAGGTGTCTTAAAAGTAAACTTGGCCAGAGACTTACATTGGTAACTTGGATTTAGAGTTTTAGCTAAAACAAAAACAGGGCTGAAAAAATAGGTTTTGGTTGAACATTTTCAGCTAATCTACAAAATTCTTCATATTTCCACTGTGTTTTTTAAATGGCCTTTTCTTTGTCTTTCCTTTTCTCCATCTATCTTATTAAAAGCAAAGAGAAAATGAAGAGAGAAAGAGAAAGGTACATGAAGTCCTCAAGACATCTTATTTTCCAAAACAAAACATATTGGTTAAAAGGCAGAAGAAATCCATTTCAAACAGCTGAAATATTTCAATTTTTTTTTTTTTTTGAGAGAGAATACATCCAAGTGAATACATCCATGATTTGCCTGGCCTTTCCAAAGAGTATGAAAGAATAGACATCTTGATGCTGTGGCTGCTTCTTTCAAGGCAACGTTGGCCAACTCTTGAACATAGGCATCAGGCTCAAAAAGAAGGGAGTTGTAGCAAATTTACTGACAATACAAACCATGGAAAATGGCAAAAATATGTTTCCTTGACAACATGACTGCCCTAGAGGATGCTGAATTTTTTTTATTTTGGTGAGGAGGGGCTGCGAGATGGAAGATTTCGACGAATTAGGCCTGAAAACTGGCATGCTGAAATCACTACAAATGTGTATTTTTGTGCATGATATCTCTTCTTTTTGATGCCTGACACTGGAACCTGAAATGGAGCACTTCCAGCAGTTGAGTTTTACACGTTTAAATCTGGCCATGGAAATACATTTTGATATGTGAGTTACATTTCCTCCTTGCCAACAGCAGCCAGCTACTAAGCCGAGGCTGCCTGCTGTTAATTAAACTATGTTCCATTAAAAACCTGCAGCACAAATACATGGTAGCAGAGCATGTTCTGTGTGCTGTTCCTCCTCATGTGATAAGCAGTGCATTTCCTCAATGGATGCACATTGCTTACATTTTTAGAGCTATTAAGCCAGGATAATTATGGAACAATCTAGGCAATGTTCAATAGCCCATGCAGATGCCTGACAGGGCATGTTGTCTCTTAATTAGGAATTTGAATGCCTAATGCTTGTATATTAACTGAAATAATTGGATAGATGTTTTACATTTTCTTCCCTTTTACTGACAACCGAACAAGGGACCACAGGAATCAACCTATCTTCCTAAAACAACTCATTTCATTTGCACTTTCTACGTGATCTGATCTGTTGTTTAAGTGGTTTTTTTTAAGAGAATGGATGCTGGCTACTGGGTAAATATATTGTAAGATGTTCCTCAGTGAGTCTTGCAGTTTTAAACTGGTATCCTGTTGCTTCCCGTTGTATCATAACCTATACAGTGTAATTGCCTGGCTGTATCTGTTTTGTTCCTCACGAGTCAGGTAAAATTACAATAGTTATCATTCTTTTATTGTTTCTAAGTGCTGGTAATGGGATATGCATTGTTTCAAGCTGAATTCTGATGCCATACTAGCACAATTGCTATTATTGACGTGAAAATTTTCTTTGTTTTCCACAGGTTGAGGATGCCTTTCAGGGGCTGGGCTTGTTGGACTGGACCCTGCAGCTGTGGCTGCAAAGGAAAGGTCTGCTCGGACACCCCAACCCTTGCTCTCACTTTTCACTAAACGTGGGGAGAACCTTAATGGGTCTGGCCAAGCTGTGTGGAAGCAGGTAGGACTCGAGCCATTGGGTTCAGTGGTACCATCCATTAGCCTATGTCCACAGCTGAGACACCATCCATCTCCTGTCAGTCTAATAAAAACAGTCAAAAAATTCCTATGGGCTTCATGTTAACACAACTGTGCCCCAAATGAGCAATTTTTTAATCCACGTCATCTGTGTATGTAAGAAGTGCTATGCCTGCCAGTATATGCATTGTTTATATTTAGGATGTCTGATAAATGTGTTTATTCACAACTATTAGTATAAAAGCTCCTTTAAAAGCAACAAATTGCTCTCTATTAGTAATGTGCATAATGACCTATTTCCATAAACATTTTTCGTAAGAGAAATTTTAATGTGCAAAACCCTGCAGACATTTTATGGAAATTTGACTGTATTCTGCAGAAGTGCATCACAGTCATATTTTGTTCTTTAATACTTTGTTTTGAGAGGTGAATTACTTTCATTCTGATATATAGTACAAGAGAAACAACCTGGCACAGGAAAAAGGAAAATGAGTCTTAATGTGTTTCTTTCTTGCTAATATATATTTGTTTGATTGATGTAAGGATGTTTTTTACAGAATATGTACAATGCCTGTTGGTTGGCGGTTTGTTTCTTTTTTTTTTTTTTCCATATTTATTTAAAAAGGGTAATGGAGTCTTTAAAATAAAGCTCTTTAAATCCAGTCACAAGGGAAAAGAATAATAAAGGAATGTCTTCATGGTCAACAGGATAAACAGAACTTCTGAGTCTCTATGTGTTGTATTGCATCTGATTTCTATACCTAAATGAAGGTCAAGTGTGAAAAACCATATTCACAAAATATTGTGATGTAGTTTTAGAGGCATGCCTTAAAAAATTAGCCTGAGGCTGTTAAACATGTTGGCTTTATTTTTTTTTGTTTGCTTGTTTGTTTGAAAAGCAGGCAAGCAAATCTTCAGTATTCTGTGGAGTCTTAACAGCATTTCTGTATGTTATATACGAACTGCAACCTGAACATCAGCAGGGTTTTTCATATTAATTTACTATAACTTTGGAGCAAATAGTACTTTTTTTTCTCCCATGCAGAGCTTAAAGCTCCTGAACTACCAACAATTACAACAAAAGACAGTAAAAATAACTCATGTCAGGTGAAAAGTTTGTAGTTCCACCAAATTGTATTTTTACAAAGAAAGCAAGGTTTTATTTTAAATCAAGCTAATCGCAGAGCCATGCAGAGAAGGTGGAAATGGGAAAAACATCCACAGATCTAATAGTAAAGAAACTGTGCAGTATTGCAACTCCACTTTTTGAAGGCACTCTAGGCAACTATTTTTTAAGGAAACGTTGCTCTGTGTTAAGGCACAGGCAGAGCTCAGAGTTCAGTTCTGCCTTTGACACTAACTGTGTTAATTTGGCCAAACCGCCCAAGTGACATTTTTAAGCTGGAAGATATTAACCTCTAGCATGGTCTCTCCATCCCCACTGCATACAGAGAGAGCTTGGCTAGATAATAAAGTGCTCTGCAGATGTACAGAAAAAAAAAATCATGAGGAAAGATGTCAAGGACATGAAAATGACTAAAACATGAACACCTTTAGAAATATCTATGAGGAAAGCATGTTCCTATAGTTCCGATTTTGTCTTGCAATTGTTGATATGCTTGCAATATCCATATGTTCCATTCAAAAAATTAAGGATATATTGCATTTGGAAAGAAAGCCTAAATTTAAACTTACCTTGATGAGGAAGTTTTCTACACAGAGTAGAAACATAGCCTTGGATCATCATATTGGTTAGGTAGTTTAACTTTTAACATGTGCCACTGGCTCCTGTGGTCTTCAAAAGAGAAGTGGTTATAAATGTGACTAAGAGGTTGACTATTCTGGAGTGCAGTGGGAACAGTGAGGCCAGCAGGTTGGGGGTGGTGATCCTGCCCATCTACTCGACCCTAGTGAGGCCACATCTGGAGTGCTGTGTGCAGGTCTGGGCTCCTCAGTGAAAGAAAGACAAGGAGCTACTGAAGAAGGCCCAGCAGAGGCCACAAAGCTGATGAGGGGTCTGGAGCATCTCTCTTATGAGGAGAGGCTGTGAGAGCTGGGCCTGTTTAGTCCAGAGAAGAGAAGACTGAGGGGATCTGATAAATGCATTTAAATATCTCCAAGGCAAGTGCCAAGAGGGTGGTGCCAGATTCTGTTCGGTGCTGCTCAGTGACAGGACGAGGAGCAATGTCCATAAACCAAAACACAAGAATTTCCACCTCAACATGAGGAAGAACTTCTTTACACTGATGTTGTCAGGGCACTGGAACAGGCTGTGCAGGGAGGCTCCATCTCTGGAGACATTCCACACCCACCTGGACAAGTTCCTGTGTCACCTGCTTTATGTGACCTTGCCTTAGCAGCAGCAGACCTTTGGACTAGACGATCTCCAGAGGTCCCTTCCAGCCCCAAGTATTCTGTGATGCCGTAAATGTACTACTGAATATGAGGCTGGAGCCCTCTGTTTTGGGGGAGGATCAGCTGCAGCACGTCAGTGTTGCAGCTGCAGTAGCACAGTAGCTTTAAGTTGTTGTTTTTCTTTCAAAGCACTGAGCAGCTCTTAGTAGCTCCCACCCATGCAATGAGAGATGAGCACATAGATGTACCAACACCTATATACAGCCCCTGTCTTATCTCACTCAAGTAAATGGCTAGCCATAATTAATATTGGTGGGATCAGGACTGTACTACATAAAGCTTCCAAAGGAATCATCCTTCCTTCTCCCAGTCATTTTATATGAGCTTTCCTGCCATTACCACTGTTGAACAGTCATGTAATAGACAGTTGTAAAACCTTACATGAGAATGAATGAAATTTTAAGTGTTGAATTAGTCAAATGAATTAATGACCATGATTTAGTGGTATTTTTGCTGTAGGAAGTGTAAAGAATCAGTCAAGATTTTCTCCTGTGAGGGCTGTATTGTATTGATTTCTTTTTCAAATGACCAAGCAATTAGCATAGCAGAAACCTAGGTGCTCAGCACCTTCTCCATTAAACAGAACAAATGTCAAGTCCTATTAATATAGTCAGCTGTTGCATAGTGGTTGATCAGATGCTATCTATCATTATATATTTATTATCTTGTTGAAATAGTGTTATGAGGTTTTGCTGACAATAACTTTATATGACGCACTCTTTTTCATTTTAATCCTTCTTTGTAGTTCAGGCACAAACAATTTCATCATGTCCAGGCTGTTAAACCATTAAATGTGAGAGTCCAGATTTTCAGCAGTTCAGGCTGGTACAATAAGTCTTCTTTTTCCATCTACTCTCCCAAGTGGAAAAAAAAAAAATCTGTATTTTTAATAATAATAAAAAGACATAATCGCTTAATGCAGAAATGTCCATTGCACCAGAACAGCAAATCCAGCTTAAGTGGAAATTTACACAAAGAATTATTTATAGGAATCAATCATAATTACATTTAATGCATGCTGCAGCTGTTTATAATTGTGTTTTTCCCAAGGTTATTCTCCTCCTACTGTCCACCCACACACACATGAAATTTGTTTCTGTGGAAATGCTTAGGAAGCATTATAATTTTCCCGTAAGTTGTTACAATGGCAGCTGACTGTTGTGAGGCAGACTAGATCCTGATTAGTGAGTGCAACAACAAAAAAAAAAACATAAGAGAAGACTCTTTTGTCGACAAGTAAAAGAGTCTTGAGAAACTGGTTGATGATAACTATTGGGACAAATGTTTTCCATGTCGTTCTGTTTGCTATTTATTATGACAAACAAATCTGACTGGTAAATTTGAAAGTTCATTTTTGGTAATCATAACTTCAAGATAGTGTGGGACAAATGGAAAAGACATGCATAAAGTAATCTAGCTGGGACCTTCTCACACTGAATTAGAAACTTCCTTCCCCAGGAAATTCACTGCTACACAGTAGACTGTAAACTGTCCATTTTAACTACTGGAAAACCGACTTTTCATAATGATATGAAAAAGAGATTTAATTTGGAGTACTTCTTAGCTCTGGCTATTCAATTAAAAAAAAATAAAAAAGACTTTATAGGAAAGAAAATACATGGTATACACATTTTTTGTTGTGTTGAAGGTCCACACGTCCAACCAAAAAGTCTAGAAGGGAAACACATTGGGCAACCACTTGATGTAAGATATATGATTACCCACAAAGGACTCTGAGCTATTTGTTCATATATAGCATGATGCAGGAGAAGGTGGAAATTTAAAACAGCCATTCTTTTTGGCACATATTTCTCTGGCCCCTCAGTCAGTAAGTTTAAATTTTAAATTTCATTGCATGTCAGTGGATTTTCTATAATGGTGATTAGTTCTTAGGTAGTTCAGCAGACTGTGTGATGTTATTGTATTCATTCCTCTCAAGTAGGATCTGTGTCTCTGGTACTCATACCAGGATTAGACCATCTCAGTCAGCCCAAACACTGCTCAGGGAAAACTCTCTGGACTTCAAGGACAGAGGTATTCATACTTTTGTCTGAGGTGCTTCATTTTATGTTATTTTAGTCCACCTCTACAAAATATCTCTTTGAACTGTAAACATTTGAATTTAGATGTTCAGTTAGGCACCTGAGTTCAAAAGTGATGTATGTGTCCATTATGAGCATCTTTGAGTCATGTGATAGACAATTCCTGCAGTAGTTGTAGTGATTTTTGGGTTTATAAGCTGCAAAAAAATTTCCAAGTGTGGAAATGGAGCAGGATTAGATAAGATTTTAGTTTCTCAAATTTGTCTTAACTTTTGGAGCAGGATTGAGGGAATTTGTAACAACAGGCCTGACATATATGTAATACCAGATTATTACATTTGTGTTTAGATGTGGGAAATCTTGAGTCAAAAGTTTGGTAGTTAGGGATGGAGCCCTTCTCCTGGCACAGTTAACTGAAAAGTGACCAAGATTTGCCCCTTAGTTCTCTGCACATTACTAGGGGTGCTGAAAGAATCTGAAGTGTTGGTGTTGGTTTGGTGAAGATGCTCAAGTGACTGAGGAAGTGCCTGACCCTCCCAAGAGCTCAGTCAGTGAGAAGCACAGAAGACACAGAGGTGGAGTTCCCAGCACCCACCCCAGCCTCTGAGATAGAGAAAGCTGAGCCTCTTGTGCATCAGTAGCAGAGCTGCCTCAGTTTACAGTGCAGCTTCTTCAGAAAATTCAGAATCCCAGCTCTCAGATCACTTTGTGGGGAGCCTTGAAAATCCGTGCATTTGTGCAGTGTCCTGGGGCATAAAAACAGGTTCAAGCCTATTCCAAATCAATCCACTCACTTGCTATTTGTGCTTTTATTTCTCCCCACATACCTTGTAGCATAGAATTTAACTGTAGCTGAGATATAGCATAAGTAAATAACCAATGGGGACCAATAATAATTGCAATAAACCTATAACTTTCATGCTCCAGTATTTAACATTCTGGATCAACCTCTGCCCAGCCTTACACTATACAGAACCCCCCTGAGGGCAATAGGATTTCATGGGGTGTAAATCAGGGCAGAATGAGGTGATTTCAGAGCAGGTGAAATTGCTGATGTAACTTCCCCATCTTAAAAGGCTTCAGCCAAAAAGTAGACTAGTGATGGCAATAGGGACGAAGGTCACAGTAAGGCATTCCAAAATTAACTAGGAAAATGTTTAAATAGTTTATTGTTCTGTGGATATTGCTCTGTTCTTTGTAATTATTAGACCAATTTGGCAAGAAAAAAAGAAGTGCTAACTATATATGTTGCTGTATAAAATGTTCCAAAACAGGTGCTCAAATTTTTCTCTTGGTGGTGATACTCTGTAGGAATGAAAAAAGTAGTCTGTCCAGGATGTCTAAAGATAGGTGCTGCATGAAGCATTATTTCTTAGCATCTAAGGCTGACTAATTTCAGAGCATTGTAAGAATTTAGCACTGAGTCCAGAAAAACTAACTGTAGTTTTATGGGGAAGAGGCCTTGAAAATCTACAGATGAAGTGAACATTAGTCTGCAGTATAAGTGTAGCTCCGTGGAATAGTTTCTTCTGCAGAGTAGTAATATGAAATCTCATTTATTCTACGAGAATTTTCAATACTAAGCATGCATTAAAAAAAAAAAATATTTGTTTTACAAATAATCTTCTATACAATAAGATTATTTTATTATTAATTTAGAATATGAAAGATCCAAATTGATATATATATATATATGATTTTTTATTATTTTCAGGAAACAAAAGTTTCTGTAAACATTTTTGTTCTCATGTATTTTCTTTACAATCGCTGAAAGAATTATTCAGATGAAAGCTTCTCCTTCAAAGAAAGCCGAAAACAACAAAAAATTCAATAGAAAAATAAGCTTCATGGAAAATATTTAACTGAACTACAAGAACAGACTTTTTTGGCGCCTAACAGAATGACAGGAACTTGCAACCAAAAGTGCCACTGCCATAGCACCTATAATGGAAGTAATCCATTGCATTTTCTATGGTCTATTGGCATAAAATGGCATTTTTCAAGCAAACCTCTGGCCTGTATTTTGTCTTGCATGTGACACTTGGCAACCGCTCTTATTTAACCAGCTTTCCTTATTTTTCCCTTGGATAACTTTTCTTGCACATTGCAGCAGAATTGGACCCGTGAGCTGAGCCACGTTCCTCTTGCATCACCACTGTTGAGGAAAGTGCCTTTAGTGTGTAACTTTGTGAACACAACCCTCCACAGCTGCACGGAGGGAGGGAGGCAGGGAGGGAGGGAGGACTCCAGAGGAGGTGGGGATCGTGCACCCCAAGCCCCCAGTGCCCTCCACTCTCCATCACCACTCACATTTCTACAAGAGAGGTTTAACACCAACACAAACAAGGAGATTGCTGAAGCCATTTTTATATTAATTTTAAAAAAGTGACACGATGTACAGGGTACTGAAATCAAATAATGCTTATGAGCCAGATACTAAGCACAGCAGTTATAGTGAGTAAGAAGGTGCCACAGAGGCTTAAAATGGTTAGTAGAGCAAATAAACCTCTCCTAAAGAAAGCTCTGAATGTCAAAAGAATTGATTTCAATGTAACTATCCACACGCTGAGAATCCCCAAAGGGGCGTTTTCAGCGGGGGTTGGAAAGTGTCTATTTTAGTGCAACGATGTATTCCTAAGCATTAAAAGGAAAAGTCCTTTATTCATGTAAAGTACCACAAAATCTCTGAAAGTTAAGGCCCCAGACACTGATTTTTGGGTCTGGATGCTAGATAGGCTATAAGCCAGTGCCAAACAATTATATTTAAATGATCTCCTTGTCATGTATAAAGTTGATGCTGACAGACACACAGCCAAGAAGTATGCAAACCTAAATTCTGCCACTTTTGCTCTGCCTTGAACTACAGTCTTCAAACCAAAAATAAAGGAGTCCTGAGCTGCAGAGAAATGTCGGGTGGCACTAAGAGCCAACATTCCCAGTTTGTGCTGGAAACTGCATCTGCATTCCCAGTCCAGTTCTAGCATCAGTCACTCTCAGAAGGAAAGTGATGAAGGTCCTGTGCATCACCCAGAGCTACTCTCCCATACTTTCCCCATCAGCACTTGAGTGCACACCTCTGGCGGTGCATGGAGGTCTGGGAAGGCAAATAATCCAAGCATTTTGCAGGAATGACAGTGTTTTGCCCCTCACAGCAGCCCTGCTCCTCTCAGTGGTGGTTCATGGCCCGCAGTGGACAGACTGTGTGTGTATCCTCATACAAAGCAGGGATGTTGTCAGGGCTAAGTATATTTAGATTGTGTCTTTTGTTTCATAGAAGCTTTGCCTAATAGTGGTTGCTTAGCTCCTTTTCAGGGAAACTAGGGGACATCAATAAAGACAGTGTTTCATAGAACTGTAATAATACATGGGGCCTTTCACACTGCCCTGTAGCTTTCAAGCCACTACAGTGGGAGCAACAGAAGACCAAAAGCTTGCAGCTTGCTGCCTTTCTTAGCTTTCCTCCACCTTTACTGAAAACTGCCCTGCCTGGCTGCTGTCTCTTCCCAGGCTGAGAGCTGTGTCTGTCTTGCAGGAATGTATTTCTCTCCAGGGACATTTTCCCATTACAGATGTCTTTAGACTCTGGGCTCAAATCAGACCTAGTCTACAATTTAAATACCTATTTCTGCCAGGTACACAAAGTCACTGGCAGCAATTAAAAAAATGGTATCTCAAGATTTTTAAAGATACAGCCACTACAACTGTTCAGCACAGACAGGCAAGGCAGCTATAGATTAATCAACTCATGTACCATTAGCTGTTCCACACAGAGTAATCAACATGAGGTAAATTACACAGGCTCTTAAGTAGGTTTTACAACCCACACTGAAATTCCTACTGTTGGGTATGGTATGAAAACTAGGTAGAAATTGCTGTGCTTCAGTAAAAGGTTGGAAGAAGAAAAACTGATGTATGCAAACTGTTCACTGCAGCCTTTCCTCTAGTTTCCCTGAAGAAATTTGCCTTCACAGGCTAGCCTGTGGGAAAAACAAGAAACAAATTTTAAAAATTATCCCATGCCATGTATACATAATTCTTCTTGAAACAATGTCAACAAGCCATAATACACCAATACTGAGTATATATTCAAAGGTTAAGAATAAAAACATTCTTTGTGGATTAAAAAAAAAAAGAAAGAAACTGCAAATGGGGTTTTTCTTCAGATATGTAAACTGAGTCAGAGATAGAGCTAAACTCTTCATATAGATAAAATCTTCAATCCTACAGGGTTTGGGCTCTAAAATCTTAACATCAAAAACTTATTTACACCATTACAATACATTCTGCCTCCCTCAACTTCAAATTAAGGGTCTAACCTCCAAAATGCATTCACAGCATATATGTAGGCCCTCCATGAAAGAAAAAGTTAGTTGCCTGAAAGCAAAATTGACATGTTGAACAAAGAGCTCCATATCATAACGGATGAAAAAGTTCAGGACAAGATTGCGATAAATTCCACTTTTCTCTGAGGTGCCTTTCTTGGCAGTACTTAGTGCTGTGGTTATTGATGTCCTTTCCTTCAGACCAACCACGTTTTATGTTTGAAAAATATGGTGTACAAGAAGGTGCCACATTTTAAATAGATTTTTAGGAGTCAAAGAATTCATTCCGGCCTTGGAAGATGCGCAAGATGCAAGTCAGAGCATTCATTCCAGTCAAAAATCTTCAGTCTTTTCTGCTGGAGGTTTCAAATATACTTTCATGTCTGCCAGACTTACCTAACCACCAGGATATAGGCAGGCTAAGGAGAAAGGAGAGGAAGGAGGTGGAATGAAAATGGTGGATTTTGATTCCCAAGTCCTGCTGTGCCTGTGTTGTTTTAGCTTCTAAACAGGGACACTAATGACCAGATTTTAGGATGAGCCAAGGTGGACACAAAAGCTCTCATGCACCTGCCTACCAATTGTGAATCTGGTTCACAGATTCACAGTGATTTTTAGATCTGAAAGCAGGATAAATCCTTGTCTTTCTATCAAATATGCTGTAGGTAAAGCCAAGAGGACTTGATCCAGAACTCATTTGCAAATGTTTGGCTCAGCGGAAAGCATACCCCATGCCTCTTTTGTTGGTAAATACCAAATCTCAGTAGAAATTCTGGCATGTTGTTGGTTAGTAGCAAAAGTTGCTAGGTACCCATTTTTAAAAATTATGGTTAGCTGTGTGTAACACAGACTGCTTTCTCCACAAACACGCTCATGCACAAGCACACAGGGGTGCTAAAAGCTTGTGCCCATGTGTGCTTGTGTGTTGGTGTGTCTCTGAGTTAGGCTTATTTTTCCTGAGCGGTGAAAGCTGAGCAGAAAGTCTCTCACTTTCAGCAAATCCAGGACCAAGGCTGTAAGCCATGAGAATTAGCTGCAGGTGCTTAGGGTTTAGAAACTGCTGAAGGGACCAAAGACCAAGGTGTTGGCTCCAGGTTAGTTCTTATGATCAACTATTCTTTTTATCTTCCCATAAGACCACCTCACCCTTTGTTGGCAAGAGGGAGGGAGAATGGGGCGGGGGGGGGGGGGGCAAAAAGAGAGACTGATTTCAAATGGGAGGTGAAATTCCTCAGAAG
>JAWWES010000041.1:69752852-69762929 GCA_035583135.1 Lophotriccus pileatus
GGGGGAGGAGGCTTAAAATTGCAAAAGAGCTGCAGTTGAAAAATAAATTACAGAAAGTTAAATAATCTGGATTCATTTCTGTGTTGCAGTAAACATATCACTAGACAGTTAAAAATTGTTTATGATGTGCCTAATAGAGCCATTCTAGTTTATCAGTTAAATATGTATTCATAATTTTTTAACAGGAATATTATTTACCCAGAAGACCAGAACAGTTTCTAAAAGAGCTTTTCCAGTCCATAATGTAAATATGTATTTAGGACAAGTGCTGTGTGTACAGTATTAAAAAAAATCCTCTGAAAATCTCTTTGAAAAGTTATTACACATGTCCACTGCTGCAGCAAAGTTTTAAATATTCATATCTCAGCTGTTTTCTTTTTCAGATTTCTCAATTTTGAATATATTGTGGGTGAATTACTCTGCAAGAGCTTCATTTGTTGAATGTTAACAGGCTTGTGTCCTAAAGGACTACTCATGTGTGTCAAGCTATATATGTGCTTAAATCTCTTCCAGATCAGGGGCTTCATTTTGTGAGGCTAACTGAAATATCATATTCACATGTAAAGAACAGTCTTCCTTACATGGTCACATATCAGTTGAGAT
Source organism: Lophotriccus pileatus (assembly GCA_035583135.1). Lineage (NCBI taxonomy): Eukaryota > Metazoa > Chordata > Aves > Passeriformes > Tyrannidae > Lophotriccus > Lophotriccus pileatus. The sequence goes on from JAWWES010000041.1 coordinate 69,753,456, forward strand.
GGTTTATCTACCTCTTGCCTGTCTCTCCTTCCCATTTTACCTTTGGTAAATTATCTGGACACAGCATGTCTGCATTATTTGGACTCTAATGTACACAGGAAAGTCCTCACTGCCCTGCAAAGCCTCATCAGAGAAAGCCCTTCAGAAGTTGTTTCAGAAGTTGGTCATACACAATGCTGGCAGATGGCAAAAGTGGCTGTAAAGAGAGGCGTGTGTCTCTGCTGTGTTGAGATTTGAGCTTGTATTGCCCTTTCTCTGTGATACCAATCATTTGGCAAAACCAGGTCACAGGGTCAGTGCTTGGAAGGGAGAAGAAGGGGAAGTCACCTTAAGTTCTCATTGTGGTTGGCCTGGGCACCAGAGAACTGTCTGTGTAGACCTACCACCTCTGGGTAGAGATGAGAGTTGGTCATGAAGTTCACTCTCATTTCCATAGTATGTTGGGGATTTGGAAAATGTTTTTCTTTGCCACAATCAAAAAAAGTGAAACTCTTGTAAGAAACACGGAGCTACACAGAGCCTTTTGGAAATTAGCAAGAATATTTTTTTTTTTATTTATAAAAGGAATGTAAGCCCAGCTTGATGTTTCTCAGTAGGTCCTTTGCATGAGCTTGCTCCAAATTCAGTTTCTAATAAATAAAGCTGTATGGGATAAAAATTTGGCAGCCTTAGAAATGGTTATGCAATGTGATAGATTAAATAGAAAATGATCACTATAACAAAGAGTTATTTTCTTAAGTAACCTTTCTAACATAGACTTGAATACGTATTAGGTACAAGCCTTTTCTTATGTGTCCAACTGTAAGCCAGCGCAGATTGGTATTCTGTTTTAATTCCATGAATTGGTATGTTAAATTTTATGTAATTTTATATGCTTTATGAAATTTATATATATTTTTAATTAATTTACATTTTCCTGTAAGCATTGCAGAGCTGTAAGAATCAAAAGTTAATTTTTCTTTTTATCTCCATGTTTTGACTTAATCTTTCCTTTGGTAACATTGTAAAAATTTGATTCGTGAGGTCGTGGAAGCATTTTCCACTGACTTCACCAGAATTTTTGGCTGTTTTGATTATGTCAAGGTTTTAACCAAAGCAGCAAGCACAAAAATATCAAAATTTGGAAAATTTTAGTTTATAACATCATGACAGATACAAGGAGAAAGTATGGAGTGTCTAAGCCAACATTTTTCATGTTTTTATTCTTTCACAATGCTTTAAAATACGGTTAAATTCTCAGCAGAGGAGGGTGAATTTTTATATGAAAACTGACAGCTGTCTTGAAATTCAAAAATGCAAATACAGATCCAAATTTTGAAATAGTCTGAAGTTCTTCCAATAAAATAAAAGCAGTAAAAACTGCATGTGCTTATTGCAAAACAATCAATCTGAACCTTTTTCAAAACTGAACATATTTACATACAAAATTCCCATCTTTTCCAAAATTCTTGTTGTGGAATCTGTTATGATATTTTTTGTCAACATTTTAATTAAAATAGCTCTCAAGATTTTTTCTGAAAACAAAGCTTTCATTACATAAAAAAAGAAGATAAGTCAACAATTTCATTAAAATTCAAGTTAGAAACTCTGAAAATCATCTTAGACTTTATGCCAACAAAAGATCAACATCTTCTTTAGAACTGTTTTTCCTCTTTTGAGCTCAACTTCAGAATAGATGTTTCTTTGTTTTCTATGTGTTTTTCTATCTAACTTTCCGTTATATTTTACAGACCAGGGTTGTAACAAAAGAGAAATAGAAAATCCTCTATTATGTGTCAGAGCTCGTCTAGTTATTATATTGTTTTTGCTGTTACCATTGGTTTGTGTAAGAGATTCTGTTTTCTGAATTTCATTTGAAGATTGGGAAACTGATTAATGTTTTACTCCACCAATCTTTCTTTCCCTTTTTTAGAAATCCATGGTCAGCAGGACCATCTGGGCTTGCTCTGTGACTACCAGTGTTTCTTCTTGTTCATTCTGACATACCTCGCAGTCTGTTCTGCTCCGTGCAGATCAGAGGCAACAATCTCCTCTCACTGGATATATGCAATATTTTTTCAAAGACAAATATGTGAGCAGGGGATATGTGAGGCAAGTTTAAGGCCTTCCAGTTAAGGGTTGTGAGGGGTTTTTTAGCTAATATGAGCCCTTTGACCAAATCTTGCTCGTATTTAGAAATGCTCCATTCGCATACCTGAAAGCCTGCTCTTTAAGCCACCTTCTGCCCATTCATGGAACTTTGTTTTGAGGATTACCTTAATCATTAATTTTTAACCCGGGGATCATTAATAATGCTGTTAGTACCTTAGCATCTTGTTGTTTTTATGGCCCTTTAAAACTTTCAGTGCTCTTCTGTTTGATATTTCAACTCTCTTCCTCTCCTGTGGCTCTTGTCACGAATTGGCTGTGGTGTTCTCCACTTTTCCCAAAGGGAGAATCTGTTTAGTTATTCCTAGGAGGTTGCTGAGCCTGCTTAAACACAAACATATTGCCCTATTTAATCAGTTTCTTGATCTTGTATTTCTTGTTATCTATTTGTTTTCTACTTTAGTAGTTATTGCAAGTAGCCTGAGGAAATATTAAACTGGTAAAGCTCTTCTGCTTCTAGGTCATTGGTTTTCATCTATATAAAGTTGATCAGCATCAGACAGTAAATCTATATAGAGAAAAGGTGATTTCTAACCAGTGGATGGTGTGAATTTATATCTGTTAAAATATACAGGTTGACTGTAAGATCTAAAGGGGTTACATTCACACTCATTGAATTTAATGACAGAACTTTGCTTTCTTTCACTGGGAACAAGTCCAGACTTGACTCTTCAGATGACAGAGATGCATATGCAAATGGTCTTGTAATTTTTCCTGTTTCACATACCTGGGAGCACCATGGTTTTTAGTTGATTTCTTGCATGATGCATGCAACTTATATTAAGTGTTCTACCTTAAAATCTGATTCCATTAAAACAGCACCTGGCTTAATATTTTTTAGTTATCCTCTGTAAAACCTTTCCAGCCTATAAAAAAAGGGGTTTTTATTTTATTTTAATTGCTAGTCTCACAAACTCCAAAACTTTTCTTATCATTGCACAACCTATCCTATATTAGTAGAAAGGTTTTCTGTGCCAAATTAGTCTGCTTACCACGACACTAATACTTCAAGATCCCTCATGGCATATACCATTGATGCCATGATTTCTTTCAGCACTTTATGTAGGTAGACCTTATTGAAATGGAAGCCATTCTGGTGATATTGCTTACCAGGGAGTAGAGTCTAGGCAGTTGATCTCAGTGAAAGAAATAAGTGAACTGTGTGTTTCATTTAAATAAATCTGTAGAGTTTTTTCCCTCCCTTTTTTTTTTTTTTTTCACCTGGAAAAACAAAGAAACTTCAGAAGGCTCCACGGTTTCTAAGACATATTTCAGTGTTGGTTTTGTGCTGTTCCAGTCCTTTGTTGTTAATCAGATCAAGCCAGCCTGTCACTGAGAAAATAACAGTAGTGCCACCAGACTGTAATCTGTCAAGCCAACCTAAAAGCCTCCTTTAATTGCTTTTGTAGTTTTACTGTGTCTTTAAAGAGTTCCTAGGCTATATTCCTGCTGCATTTCGATAAAAGTTCTCCTAATGACCTGTGTGAATGTCAATAATTGCATGAGAACACAGAAGTATCTTGTTGAGGATTCCAGAAAGTGCCATCAAGTTAGGGGCATCTTTCCTTGCCCACTCACAAAAGTAAAATATGTTACTGACATCTGTGGAAGAGTTCTTGAGTATGTGTACTTTGCCATTTCCCTCCTGGGAGCTGTTGCCTTATTTCCAACATAATTTAAGCTGTGTGCTGATAGGACTGACCCTAAGAAGTTCTCTCATGTTTTACATTGTGGATGTAACTGGTGGAGCCTTCCTTGTGCTGTTGCAGCATTGTGTCTTTAGAAGGAGGACTGGTAGGCTTAAGGACCTTCATGAGCATCACAACATGCCATCACAACAGTGGCCTTGTTTACAGAAATATCAGTCTTGTGATAATCAGTTCTCCTATTTCAATGAAGAACATTTTATTCAATAGCTAATTTGACCTTGGAAAACCTGCAAAGCTCATTTTCTTCTGTTGCAAAAAAGCCTCAGTCCTCTCTTGTTACATAACAATCCCACACAATGTTTAAATTTTACTTCAGATGAAATATCTATTTCCATTACTTTAGTATTTTCACTTACTTATTTCTTATCACCTTTTTCAGCCAGAGGAACTTTGAATTGAATCTATCAGTATATATATATATATATCTATAAGGTATCTAAATACTGACCTTTCTACTGGATTTCAAATATGCAGAGTTACATTTTCACAGAAAATTTCAGTGAACATAAAAACATACAGATAGTTAACATTTCTCTATAAAGATTTGTTGGTTTGCCTTGTGTTCAACTAACGGAAAGAAAAACATTTTGACTTAGGTCACAATGTTTTGGTTTAGAAATGTCAGTGCAGCTCCTCACATTCCTTTCCAACACTTCTAATTGAGAGTCCAGCTTCCTTTTCAGACAATATTTGCTGTAATGTCTAAGCTCCCTGCTTAGATAATGCCTCCTAATAGGAATTCTGTACCAGAACTACCAGGGACCTCGCATGGACTCACCTCTGAACAGTCCAGGAGTGCAAGGTAAGAGAACTACAGTTCCACAGTGCACAAACATGACATATTTACATTACATTTTGTAATGGGATGTGGGTGATGGGGTTTAAATTTCCTTCAGATGAAGAAGACAACAACTCCAGCTTTCACATCTTCTGGATAGTTATCCAGTCAATGAGACACTAAAAAAAGGGATGTTGGCAACCCTCTCAACGCTCCTGACCAGACTTTTCATCATAGATGTTAAAGTCGTGACTCCTACACCCAATCTTGCCAGTATGGGTCAGTGATTCTTGGCACATACTGGTTGGAAGATGCTCCTGGGGGCTTCTGAGCAGTGATCCTCCATGGCTTTACTTGATAGGGGATGCTCACCTGAGCTGACACATTCATCTCAACACAGAGGAGACAGCTTTGTTTTAGTCAATAGCAGAACAATCAACAGCCTAAGTAAAAATTAATCCAGTTAATAAAGATACTAGTCAAACCAAAGCTTCCTACAGTTTCTCACACTCCAGACTGGAATCTACAGAGGATTTGTGAACTCCAGCACTTACTTTCTACCTAGGAAGAACAAACATTTTTCCTGGAGCTAACCTTAATTATCTCAGTTTCCCATCTGCCATAACTGTGTCTTCCTCGCTTTTGTAGGCATTGTTAAGGATAAATATTTTAATTAGAAATTTTGACATACCTCAGAAAGCAGAGCTTTGGGGCATACAAATATCTAAGATGCAATCTACCATGTTTTAATGTACAATAACACTTGTAGATTGTTCTAAAGGAAATTCCTGTGCTCTGTCTGTGGAGCTTAGAGCCTATGGTAAGGAGAGCAAAAAAATATTCTTATGTACAAAGATAATCAATTCACCTTGCTGGTGCATGTGATTCCTTGTACTGGTTTATTTAGAAGCCTTCAGATGATAAGCACATTTCTGTTTGCAGGAGTCTCCTCAGGAAACAAAAGCATCCCAGATGCTAACACACCAGCTAATATTTTCATAGAGCCAGCATCTTGCAGCCACATGGGGAAGCTCTTATTGTTCTACATCTTATAAAAACTTTATTTGCAGAAGGAATTTAATCAAATAATTATGCATAATAAACAGAAAAACCAATAGAGTCATATAAACAGCTAATACAGCGACATAAACACCTAATCCAAAAGCTGACTGGCACTTCCACTGAGGAAGGAGGTGTGATAACATCTGACAGCCCATACTAAAGCTGACTGGTTGCACTGTACAGAGGAAGCACATCACAGCACGGGCCTCTGTTTGTCTACACACTTGTTTGCTAAAGAACCAAAAATAAGTGCATAGATTCAACTACATTTTGACCATTCAAGAGCACTATAAGGGCCTGAATTCTTAAATGACTCGGAGAGATCAAGGTTGCAAAAGTCTCACAGGCCCTCAGGCCACTTAATCTCTTCCCCATGTTTTCCCTTTTGCTGTGTGGTTTGGGGAGTACTTCTGAACTGGGTCAGGGAACTATCCTTTGAGTTGTAAATAACTCATAACCAAACCCAAATGGTTGTGTGAGCCTTTAAGAGGGACAGTGTGTGGTAATGGTGGGACAAAGGATGGCTCTGAGGCTATTTATGCTGGCCCATTGCTGAAGGAAATGTTCTTTGAAGTGAAATTTAGGCCCATCAGATTTTCTTTGGTCTCCTGATCTGTACTCTTTCATCCCACTTGCCACCCATAGCTTCTGGAGCTGCGGCTAAGCTTAAAAATTGCAGTTGTCCAGCAGGAATTACTAAGGACTGGATTTCTGATTTTGGTTTAATTTGAGGGGTTTTTAATTCAGTTTTCCCTAGCTGGCGTGTGTGAATGTATTTCAACAGATGGTCATGGAGTTTTAAATGTTGTGAGTAGATTTTTAATAAGTCTGACTAATTTTATGATCATTGCAGTTCATGTGCACTCAACATTCCCACTGACTTCAACAGGAAGGGTTGGAAATGAAAAAATGTCATATTGAGCTCAGCCGATGTAACTCTGGCAGCGTAGATAAATAAGGGAATTCTGGCCTCACATTCTGGGCTGTAACAGCCAGGTTCAATTGTTTTCCTCTGTTCAGTTGAGTTAAATGTGTTGTGGGGATTTTTTACCCCTCTGGATAGCATCAACTGTCGGTCACAGCTGGAGGCAGAAGTTGGAATACTTGTCTGATCAGTGGTGACAAATCCCATGTTTCTTAAAGTGGTGGTGATTTGTGGGTAACTCCAGCTGCTCCCTTCACTGCATAAAAAAATCCCAACATAAGAGTTAAAAACTCCTGCTCATTTTTCCTCTCTCCAATCTGAGGGCTTTCTCTCCTCGCTTCTTTACATTCAGGGAATGAAGTCACGACACCTCTTCGAAACCTTACCTGTTATTGTCTCGTGCCAGAACATAATATGTCACGGAGAGATGGCCTACAGCTATGTCTTACAAAGCTGAGGAAGGCAAAGAATCTCTGCCCATTGTCACATATTCTTCCTGCAGCATTGCCACAGCAGAGATGCACTGTCCTCCTGCATTTTCTTCCCGTTGACAAGTTCACATCTCAGGCCATCTGTCCTGATTTGATAAAGTGTTTGGTCATACTGCAAGTCAGAGAGGAGCATCAGGGCAGGTCTCCCTGAACCAGCTGCTTAGAAAATTTCTATCAGCAAGTCAACAAAACAGCAAAATGTAATCGTAACTAAGAGAGCGCACCTTCAAATCTCTTTTCTGCACATTCGTTGGGGTTTTCTTAAATTTTGTTTACCACTGACAAGCATAATCTAGTAACACATTATAAACCCTCTTTTGGCAGCCATAGGAATATATTTCAAGCAGGTTTTGTTTGATATCTACAAGAAATCTCTGTTCAGTTTATGTAATAAGACAAAAGTATGCAAATCTATCCTCCCATCCTGTGAATTATATGCCTGGAATCAGTAAGCAACACAGTAAAAGCTCACTAAGTTGCATTTCACCTATCCACATATCCCATAAAACTGACATAAAAAACAATGGTTTCTTTATCATTTCTCAGCAAATATTTAATAGCAGATACAATATTTTGTAAGGCCTCGCATTATTGCAACTTCCTGACTTTTATAAAATGTAGTGAGAGTGATTCTTTACAAAAAAAAAAATACCGCACAACATATATTATTGTTCTGCAGTGCAAATATGAGTGTAAATAAATAATTTTGAACTGCATTATCAGGCAAATGTAGCTGTTGAGATGAATACATTGGTTTTGTGAGAGTATTTCTTCATCTGCTCTGACATTTCTCACAATTCAGTAATTAACTGATAAGTACTGAATTATTATTCAGTCTCTTAGAACATTTTCAAAATGGGATATGTTCCTTGGACTAGATCTACAGCCCTCACTAAAAGCTAAATCCAAAACAGATCACAATGCTGTTTGTTTCCAGCAATTTCAGCCTCAAATGCCTGCTGTCAGAGGAATGTACAGCTCCAACTGGACTGCAGGCTGCCTAGGATGAGAACAATTGTGTCCCAAAGCTTAGGTCCAGGAAAGCATATATAAGTGTAAAGAGAGCTGGGTCATCCAAACCAATATCTTCAAACATCAGTGGATACAGAAGTGTCAAACATTGATCTTCTGCTATGCCTTGACCAACCCTGAGTCTTCTTGAGTTTGATACTGGTGCCTGTCACACCTTAAAAGACATGTTGAAGGAAAAGCCTCTTCTGCCTCTTTCTTTGTATCACAATGACAAATGCCCAGAGGTCTTAACCCAGTCAGGGAAAGATCTGGATTTTCATTCCTGCTTTGTAAAAATGGTTGTGAACCTGTGACTCTCTACTAACCTGCCAGACAATAGTGTGTTTCTGTGTGGATCTCCTACCGGTCCATCCATCCCTCTCTGCCTGTCATGAATAAGAACTAAAAACAACAGAGACAGGGAGGAAAAACACAAGGGTTAGAGTGCCTGTTACCTATTGGTAATGGGAGCTATTGGGAAGTGGAGAAACCCTCTGCTCCCCTAAGTACTTACCACACTGTGCATACAAATCTACACACATGTGTAAATGCACACAGGCTCGTGCAAGTCTTCTACCCATTGGCTACAAAGTCTTACTCTTGCATCGTTTTCCTCCATGGTCTAATGTATGTTTATTATTCCATACAAAGCTTCAACAAGAAGGACTGAACAAGATCATCATTCCCGAATACCTGTTAGCATAATGGTTGGAGTTTTCCCCTGGAAGATGCAGGTTTGTTTATGCTCAGAGAGAGAAAAGAATTGAGCCCACATTTCCCATATGAATGCTCTAATCAGTGAACCCATTTAGCAGAAGAATGGAGCCAATCTAGCAGGCATGCTCAGAAAATGAGTAATGGAACAGGTCCTGCCAGACAGATACATACAAGAGTGACTAAGGTGTCTGTCTTCTTCTGCTGCTGAATCTTATTCCTGACCCTTATTCCGTGCTTTGATCAGAGATCATTCCTTCCTTCACTGAATAAGGGTAACAGGCTGTTTTGCAATTGCAACATGAAAGAATGACCCCACTTACAAGACAGTTTTTTTGCTGCAGAGGCTGCAAGGGTAGACTTAGCATCTTCTGCACTCTGATGCTTTTTCCTATTACTCCCATATTTGTTTCAAAATAGTTGCAGGAATTAGCCTTACAGCCACTGCCAGGAAACCAGAGCTTGTCCACACTCTCTGGTGAAATACCTTCCATTGTTCAAATGCTGGTTTGCTGAAAACAACCTGTCCATCAGGCACTGTGGCCTAAGAGATAAAAATAAAAAGAACTTCCACTTTTCATAGATTGATTCATTGGTTGGTTGGTTGATTTTAACAAAAGATAAGGGTGATGTGAA
>JAWWES010000041.1:69763029-69793322 GCA_035583135.1 Lophotriccus pileatus
AAAAAGAACTTCCACTTTTCATAGATTGATTCATTGGTTGGTTGGTTGATTTTAACAAAAGATAAGGGTGATGTGAAATAAAGTTTATTTAAATTGGAAAAAGAAAAAGTTTTTGTTTTTTTCACAGCTGTGTAAGACTGTGTATGAGTGCCTGTTCTCCAGGTATATGTTTACAGCATCTTTTTCGGTGACATCACAAAGTCATTTGGGGTTAGATACTCAATTTCATAAACTTGTCAACCTCCATCAGAAAATTACTCAGTCTCTCTCCACTACTTTTACTGGAATCCATTTCAGCAACTTCACTAGTGGCTAGAAAGATTCTTGGAATTTTTCAGCTGAAGTTTTTCCAAGGCAGTTAGTAACCATTTTTTTCCTCTTGCCAGAATACTCTGAAACTTAAGAACTTTAGCTCCTCTAGCTCTTTGATATTCATCCTTTCACTATATCTATAAAAATATTCAAATCCTTTAACCATAGTGTTAGGCATGTCAAGTTCAAGATTTTGGGGAACTTGTGTTCTCACATGTCAAGCTAATTGAAAAGCATCTAACTACAGTGGTGTTGTACTCAGCCTAATATACCCACCCTCGTGGCCTTAGGACATGTTAGCTTGCTTCCAGCACTGTATTAAGTTGTGTCTGCTGTGCTGCAGAGCAGCTTAGAGCACAGACACACAGCTTCTTAGAGCATTTTTAATTTTCTGTTATAAGTAGGGTCTCCCGTCTCCTGACCAACCTACTAGTACTTTGCTATCTCAGTTCCAATTTGCATTCATATTTCTTGTAAGAGAATGACCTGAATTATATGCAGCATTTCAGGTCTCACCGGGTGTTGTACACTCATACAGTGTCATTAATCACCTTTCCAGCTCAAATGTCTGTATTTCCCTGCCTTGTTGCTGCCTCACATTTGTGGTTCACAGTCGCTCTTCCTTCTCTGTCAGATTCAGTGTAGAGCATACAGAGCAACAGGGGTTTTTTGGCTTCTAAAACCCTTGTATGTACTTCTACTTACTTGGTCTTTTCTTTTCTTTGTTCTAGATGTGCTTCTAATCTTGTTCCATCTGTTTCCCAAAATTGCCATCAAAATTCTCTAGTGTTTTGCTGGTTTTATGCTGGGTTCACCAGTGAAAGCAGGGAATTAAATCAGCTTAGAGCATTCCCTCTCAGAGCAACCCACAGCAGTCCTACCATCAGCCACCACCTTGTCTGAGGACTGTACTGGTAGGAACAGCTTCCCACTTCTATCTAAAAGCCACACAGGTCTTGTGTTCTAGTCTGTGGGAAGGTAGTTTCTCAGCTCACTCAGCATGTTACCTGTTACCTGTATTCAATACAAACAGCAATTTTATTATTTTCTGTATAAAAGTGATGGTTTACATTAATGTTCACTCCATGTACCAGCTCTCTCCAGAGTCTGCTACAGTGATCCTCTAGTTCTCTTTAGCTGAACATATTAACATCTTTAGTTTTGCATCAGTGAGATACATTAAAACTATTTTTCCTGCCTGTGCAAACTCTCTGCCTCCTGACTTGCCCTTACCTGATCAGTTTTTACCTTCACTCAGAGCTGATGACAGCTTCTCACTCAGCTGATAGAGACTGCATTTTATTTTTTTTGTCCGGAAAGAGAAAGTTTATTTATTTCAGAATATATGAGTTTCTATGGAAAAAAAAAAAAAATCCATTCTAAAAAACTTAAAAATATACATTCAGGGGTGGGAGGAGGGGCTGCGTGATACATAACAATCTCTCTTCGCAAATCTCTGATTAGCACAGAATTTTTAGTACCAATCTGTGACTCAAAATACTAAAAACTCTTACAAAACAAACTTGACAGGCAAGCTGGTGCCAAAATGTGCCACGTTTGTATAGTTTTTTTTTATTTAGCAATACATTCTATGGATACCTATTCTCTCCATAACAATTAGCAGATTTAAGAATGACCTGATCAGCTGACAACATCTACAGAAAACAGATGGTAACAATATTTGGTTACCTCCAAAAACCTATCAAAGCCCAAAATTTACAAAGTAAAAGGTTTGAAGTCAAATAGCAGTCCCTGGAAACTTCTAGTACCCTGTAACTTACCAGGAATGGTTTTTTGGCAATTCTAAGAAGCGATACTGGAAGTATTCAAATCATTGCACAGGGCTTCAGCTACATATCTTACATTGACTTCAGTGGGAATCATGCAGTGAAATCCCCACTTATTGCTTTGAAAATGTACCCCTTAGTGTTTCATGTCATGCTGAGAGACAGAGAAGAGATCCGAGGTCCAGATCCACAGCAGGTAGCAGTACATACAATGTGCTGGAATCCTGTAAGGCACCACTGTGTTAAAATATGCAGGCTTTAACTCAAAATGACAGAAATCAAGGGCATTTCAAATTAAGGTTCCTAACAGCCTCCTCCCCTTTGTCCCATTTAGTGACGGTCATACCTTTAGAGCTCTAATATGTAAAGTTCTTTTTTGTCTTCTTCCTTTTCTCTCTTCTATCCTGCCCTCTATACGACCTCTCTCCTAATTGGAATATATCTTGTTTTTCGATAATAGAATTTCCCCAGGAGATAGTCAATTTTTAGAGCTGAAAATTAATTTACGGACCCTGCTTGATTGCATGCATCAGATATGTTTGTCTTTTACTACATAGTGACCTTCTTCTCCCCTCTCCCTTCACATCTTCATAGCTAGGAATTCACTTCAGAGTCAGATAACACGCCTTTTTAGTCTGTGAGACAGGTATTTGTGTTCACGTGCTGATGGTTGCATACAGACAGCACTTTCGGAGAGTTGTGTCCCAGTCAAAAGACTGGAATTTCTATCATTCCTTGCACAGCAGCTTGAGGGACTGTGGCCTTTCTGATTTTGTAGCAGCTTCCTCTTCATGTATGCAGGCATGGCCAGGGAAGAGAATGAAGTCCATACCATTCAGAGATACTTTTTCCTTGCAGTTTGGTACTTCATTGTGAGCCTGTTCATAACCCCACAGGACCTCTCTCCTGGGCTGTTTGAGAAAGATGGAAAGGGTAGGTCCATAAAGTCCATTGCCACATCATGTGGATACAGTGGATGTGCTCATTTCCAGTCCCTCTAATATCTACCAAAAAAAAAGAAGGCCTTTTCCTTTCACATGATGCTTTAAGAATAGTAACGTAAATGTATTGAGATTTTTTTTTCATTTCATCAGTCAAGATTTTTGTTTTTCAAGAATTCTAGCATGTTTCCACAAAATATACTCCTATGCAGAGCCAATCTTTTATTCTGTTCAACTGATGATGTACTGGAGTGCTCAATTTGAAATGAAAAGTTGAGCAAACACAGATGCTATTCAGAGCTGTGCGTTTGCTCACGCTCAGTGTTAAGGACACTCGTTCAATGTTATTTTGATGAGTTTATTTAAGACAGTGAGTGTGGGATTCACCTCACCTAGACTTAGATGGCCACAGCATAAATTTTTACACCTCAGCCAGCCATCCTCAGTGCCCTTTCTATTCCATAAAGAGGAATAGGCACATTTAGCTCGTAACTCATCTGACCTATTTTAGACATTTCCAATCCTTGCATCCTAAAATCACTCCAGTGAATATAAAAGGAGTCTAAGTGGCTATATCAGATCTAGATGTCAGCAGCTGATACATTTACCACTGGTTAAATGGATCCTACTCAAGGCTACAGGGCAACATCTTCTACAAAGTGGCACCCTTTGATTTTAAAAACTCGATCATCCAATTATGTGGTGCTAACAAAGAGGTTTCTGCTGGGGCTTAGCTCAGAGCTGACAATCCTCTGGTTAAAGATGCTTTTCAGAGCAATCTATAACAAGTCTATATTAATGGCTGATTTCTCCCAACTTCCAAATATTAACATGGTCACAGGGTCAACCAGTGAGTATGTTCAGGTGACCATATTGCTGTAAGTTAGATCCTGGATTTTATGTGCATCCAGACACACCTGTGCATGCATGCACCCACATTTTGCATAGAGTGAAATACTTGCACCTGTTGAGCTCAGTAGGCTGTCAAACACAGAGAAGTTTGTTCTTTAAATCAAGTCATCCTGGCCTGTTTGGATAGACACTGGATTTAAGTCAGTATCCACACTGAAAGTCTTTGGGAACATTGTGAGCAAGGGGGAAAAAATTGCAAATATCATAAAACAGTCAATTAGGTTAGATCCAGGTTTTCATCAGCTATCAGATTTCCAGGCCTGAAATAAGAATAAGAATAAATAAGAATAAGATTGTCTGTAGACCAGCTCAGTGCTCTTCCCTAACCAGAGAGCTCTGCCAAATTATGCCAGCTGAGAATTTCATCCCTAGTCCTCATACTGGAAGAAAGGAAGAACAAGTAGGAAAAAGAACCACAATAAAATCTCCTTGAACGAACTTTTATCTGTTTATTGCAGGTGTGCCTAATCTTTCACAGCCCAAGAGCAAGGAAAATAAAATGTACAATGTCAAAATGCTGCAAGCTTTTAAAAAGCACTTAAATTAATACTTCACGGATATTTTTATTGGAATTCCAATTACAAGTAGACAATAAAACATTAAACTTTGTTGATCTTCATTTGTCACAAACTTAGTGATGATAAATATTTTTAAATTCCTTGGTATAATACCACAGTTTTGTTTAGTTCCTTTATGAGTAACTAACTTTCATTGGCAAAAAAACAGCAGTAACAAATGTCATTACCTTGTATAATGCACAGTTGACATATAACCTTATAACCAGCATCCTACCTCAACACCCTTGTATCTGCTGCCTGCATCCCCAGGCACAGGTTCCTGGTTTCCAGCTTTGGCAGGAGCCTTAGCCTGCTGCTTTACTCAGCTGTTACTGATCCCCTAAAAGTGTCAGCAGCCTCAGGTGAGTTCAAAGTCCTTCACCACAATGGGTGTAAGGTGGCTTATGAACCAGACACATCCTATTTTGTGTTATCTCGTGGGGAACAGAAGAGCTTTTGTGAGAAGTAGAGTTCTTAGAGACACAACAACATACTGAGGAGGGATAAAGGAGGTAAGTCATAACTCAGGTTGTTCTGTTCTCTCCACAGTTTCATATCAACTGCTACTAATGTTTGGCTCTCACTGCCAGCAATATACAAGGGAAGCTCATAGGTAGGGGTGACAGTAATTCAGCTTGTAGTTTCCTCCATGTAGGCTGAAAAAACAGGGGGAGCTTCACAGACATATTTATTAAGCTCCCAAGTAAAACCTTAGTCTCTTCCAGTACCTCTAAAGTCTCCACTATGGTATTTTGTCATTTGGCACTTTCAGCACAGGTGATGAACTGTCTGTTGTGCAAAAAACCCCAACTTCTTATGCTTCTTCCCCACTTTCCCACCTGCTGTCTTCCTGTGTGTCTGGATTTTTTCTTGTCATAACTCTGTTTTTGCAATTGTGGCCCAAAGACTGTCTTCATTTGTAGAGCACCTGGTGTAATGGAGTTTAAGTCTCTGACTGCTTGTCCTTAAATGCTGCTATGTTACAAAGAACTCATAAACCAATTTCAAAATACCTGTAATTTAGAGAAATTACTTGGAGTTTAGATCTCCATCTTTAAAAAAAAAAATAAATTGTTACTTCTTTAAAAATTCTTGTGGATAAAAATAAAATTAAAATTCAGTCCAAAAAAGCAGGTTTTATATAACTCAGAGTGTTAGAAAATGTTTGCTTCTGGCTGACAATTTGTATGCAAATGAAAACAACAGAGCTTTAGCTGGTGCTCTCCTGTAACCTTCATAGTGTTGCTCACTGGGTGCCTTTACAGTAAAGTGTGATGCTTTTGTCAGAATTACCAACATTTTTCAAGAAGTAATTTTGAGTAGAATTAAAATGACCTTCTGCACCTTAAAAGGGCAGTGAAAGGGGAAGAGAGGGAAAAGAGAGAGTAAATTGGTGCATTCCTGTTCATTATGAATAAAGTATAGTTATTTAAATCAGGCCACTCCACAGAGTGAGACATGAGCTAACACTTCATTGCCAGTATTTTGAAAGCCATGTCTCTCAAATGGAAGAGCCTTTTTTCAGCAGCTGCCCACTGTGACAGAGAAATTCATGGAGAATATCTATGGGGGTAAATGCCTAATTGTGAAAGAAGCTGAGTGCTCTCTGTTCTCACGGAGGACCACAAAGGTTAAAGACATCTTGCAGTTCACAGGGTTTTGATCCTCAGGTGTTACCTTGCAGTAGTGAGTCTAGAAGTCTCTGGGGAAGAATATTCAAAATTTTCCTGACATATACTTCTCTTTCAGAAGAACCAGAAGTGTCAGTAGCTTCTTCTTCCTTATTTTATTCTACTGTTTCCAGTACTGATTAAAAAGGACATACACTAGGATCTACAAGATGTTAGTAATGCTCATATTTCAAAACGAGCAGAGTTTATTTTGAGTTGGATATTTAGAGTGTGTTGCCTGTCTCAGTTTCTGTCTCTCTCAACAAGCCAGATCATTGTACTAATAACAGCAAACAGGCAGGAAGACATATAGACCTACATTATTTTTTGTTTCTCGTGGGATCCCAGAGATGAGTCTTTGAGTTTTAGTGGGGTCCAAATTAACAAAGGATTACTCTCCAGCCAGTTGAATAGAGCAGGCTCTACACAGAGCAGAGCATGATCTGTGGGTGCTGTTGAAATGTATGTAAAATAACCCAGTGAAAGCTGTGCAAAACTTTGGTTTAACAATAAGGATAAACAAACTCTGTGTTATTCTCTGAAAAGCAGATGTGCTAAAACTTTCTGTCTTGTCGGTAGTGATTTTGCTCTGATCCTGAGCGATCCTGCGATTGGCCTGAGCTCACAGCCTGTTTTTAAAACTGTCTCTCAAAAAATCTCTTAAAAATCAGCTCTCAGAGTTGCAGGGTGATGAAGGACTAAGAGTGTCTTATTCTTCAGGATGAGCTAAGTTACGTACTTCCCACTTGCCCACTCGTGTTCCAGGGTGAAAAAGTTTTGCCCAGTATTTTCTTTCCGGCGTTCTTACAAAGGTAGCGTGATGTATTTTATGGAGAGGGGAAAGCTGGTGTCCCTGCTTTGCTTTCACATTTCTGCTGACACCCAGTGGCTTCCCAGAGCAATTACACACCGCGCCGCACGCTGCACAACCTCCTCCGCAGCAATGGAATAATAAAAGTTACAGCAGCGTTTCGGGGAATTTCAGTGGATCTAACTGACATCGACTCCCTCCTTCTTTTAAATAACTTTTTAGAGGGAAAAATAAAGATAGGGAAAACAAGGGAAATGGCTTATTTGAAAACGCGCCTCTGGACAGCACCCGGGCAGTGACAGTCCTGCTCCATCAGCTGGGAGCTGGATCCAGCTTTGGAAGGCATAAACCATCTCAGCAAAAAACCCAGAGGAGAAGCGCTCTCTGACTCCTGGCTTTTCATGCAAGAAGAGGTGAGGAATCGTGTTGTGACCGCAAAAGGCATTTGAGCATAAACCAATTTTTCACAGTACAATATGCCACCACCTCCAACCCCCAAAAGTTTTCATGTACAGTTTGCAAAAAAGAAAAAAAAAAAAAAAAAAAAGAAAAGAAAAAGAAAACAGCTTTCACAGAGCTTCAATTTTCTGTAAAATAAGGTGATTTCCTACAGAAACAAATTTCATACCCTGCCAAGTTTGAGTACCAGGCCCTCAATATTACTGGATATTTGATATTTTCTTTGGGTCCCTCTCAACCTTTGGTAAAAAAAAGGAGCTCTGCTAAGGATCTTAAGCCTGGCCTATTATTGCTTTCTTAACAACAGCCCTTTCTGCTTTCAGAGACAGCTGTCTTGTAACTCGTTCTGAGCAAAAGGGGAATGGGATTTGTGTAAAATCCCAGGCATTTGTATAAAAACTCATTTATGTGCAGGATCCACCTTTGTGAATGTAAACAGTGGCTAAAAACAGCCTTCATCTTTTCTATTCCAGAAACAGGGAAAAAACCCAGCCAGTATAAAGCATATGGAATTCACTCAAACTTGACCATCCAAGTGTATTAAGAGTAAAAAGAGTGAAATAATGAAGTAAAAGAAAGTCATATCAAAAAACAATATCAAAACCCCAGCACGGTAGTTCACAGGCTAAATGAAGCAGCGGCGCAAAGAATGTGCAGGCACAAGGAGTGTGCCCACACATCATGCATTTTAAGGACTCACCAGCTAATATTTCCCATCTTTTTCCAGAAGCCATACGGTAAACAGATAGCACTAACAAAGTCAAATATTAATAACCAAGAACTGCACATCTCCAAATCCCCTTCCCCCAACCAGCAAAACCCATAGAAATTTACACTGACCAAAGCAAATAGAAAATAAAAGTCAAAGCACTTACATGGTTGACATTTAGGGATAGAACCAAGTACCCTTTCCATCCTTTTGAATTTCCTAAGTCATAACATTAACAGAAAATAAATACACATCGAAATGGAGTAACCTATGATCGTGACATGTAGTCACTGAGAAGTTACAGTAATAAGGTCTTAAAACAGAACATCCCAAGAAGAAATTTTAAACTGTCTCTAGACAGCTCAGATCAATTTAGCATTTTGTCACACTCTTAAGCAATCTGGTTAGCTTTGTCCACCCAGAACAGCTTTCTCAGTGTAATTACTTTCCAGCCATACAGTCCTTTCTTTTGAGGAGCAGCACATTTTCAACTCTCCCAACCCTGTGATTGATTTCTGGTGCAATGGAAAGAGAAACAGTTTGCAGAAGCATGAAAACAAATCTACGAAAATGTTGATGGAGCGGACACGACTCAACCCTTCACCTAAAACTTGAGTGATGCTTGGGAGGGGGGGGGGTGGCATAGAATTAAGGAGGAGTAAAAAAAAAAATCTATTTCATACTTTATTGATGTTTCTGAGCCCCATCCAGTTTCAAAAGTAGATACTCCAGAGTAATACATAGAAAACATCTCAGCATCAAGAAACCATTCCTTCTAACCCAACTAGATGAGCAAATGACACCAAAAATTATTTGTGATTCTCTTAGTTGTTCAATAGTCAGACCCTACAAGGCCTACTCACAAAATTGTTTGAGACAGCTGTCTCAAATTCTCACATCTTAGTTATGCAAAAGAGAGAGTGATCACATTATATATTTTTCACCCTCTACCTTTAGCTCCTTGCTTCTTTTAATTTATGAACAGAAAACTGTACAGCATCTTGCACACTTATTTCCCACTGACTGACATATTGAATTTAAGTTCTGTAAGACCGCATGAAGCTCAGTTCAGAAACCCCAGGAATTATTATTAGTCTAATATTTTGTTAAGATGGAGACTGGGGGAGGACTTCTGTGCCTTACAGACCAGTTATTAAGGCAACAACTGCTGTTTACTGACACTATTAAATTATGTTTGTTCATGAAGATGAGAAGCCTTTCTAAAAAATAGATGTGACAAGAGAAGACAAACTTTTTGTCTCGGAAGTATTTTCTTTCCTTCACCTCTTTCCTCTCTGTTAATTTCCATTACTTCATTCCATGAGATGCTTGCTTGAAAGGAGGAAATCTCAGCTTTTTAAGTCAAGAGTAAAGGGTGTAAGCATTCAAAGTTAGATATGCTTTTGTAAAAGAGATTTCAATCTCCTTCAGAGGCTATGAATTTGATAAGAACTTTTCTGTTTGCTTCATCCCTGAAGGAGGACTTTCCTGGTTTCCTATTAACTCTACAGTTCAACACAGTCTTTTATCTTCTGTGGTAGGTTAGATGCTGCTAATCTTTGTCTATGTGGTCTCATGCAAGTAGGTTCATTTTGCTATTCATTAATGATTCGAAAACTGTTAACCTTGTAAATATGCACACACAAAGCCTGGGCATGAGAAACCCACAGCAGTGCATGTGTCACCACTGCTCCTTGCTGCTAAACAATACACACCAGTAAAGAAGTAGAGTCAGACAGTAAAAATATATCTGCACCACAGCTAAGCAAGGGTTCTTCCCCACTGTCCTTTTTCTACCTTCTTATTCAGTATTATTACTGTTTTGTCCTGGTTTAACATTGGTTCATTGGCTTATAATTTTTTCCTTAGTTTGGATGGAATTGGTTCTACCTGGATAAATGAATTTTTTCAACCAGGAAAACAGGGCTGTAAAATAATGACAACTTTTTTTTCCACAGGAACCCCAGATCATGTGAATGTGAGTGTTTACCTAGGCAGAAACTGCTTTCAAGGCCGGGGACCCAGAGCAAGGTGAGTGACACTGTGTAACCTCTGCTGAATAGTACTGATGGCTCACACAAACCACAGGTGTTGATGTGTCAACTGGAGGGCAACTGGTCCTCAGCTGAAGAACAGTTTAAGGCCCTAGGAATAGTAGTTTACTGGGAAGCCAGGCCAATACAGATTGAGCAATTTTTTGCTTAAAAATAACCAGTACAAAGAGGTAGGGTCTAAATCAACACAAATGATTTCCCAAGTTAGAAGGAACACACATACCTAACTACTGGTTCATCATTCAAGTACTTCTAATCATAGCATCATAGAATCATAAAAGTACCAAAACAGAGAGCAGAAGAGAAGTCTTGGGCTCTATTGAAAACTTGGACTAAACTTAAAGAGTCGTTTTTTTTTTTTTTTACTGAACTCCTTTCCATGTTGACCTTTTGTCATGAGTGAGAGTGGAAGGCTTAGGCAAAAAGGCTTTATTTTAAAAGCCTTGCCATTGAGTCATGAGGTCCTTGCTTTCTAAAACCCTTCTCAGAGAGGAGCCTGGGCACAGATGAATCCAATCTTAGCCTCAGAATATGTCAACGGTTTAATTTAAGGAATTACAGAGGTGTAATTGAACCACTTTTGTCCCACAGGTTTTAATGATTGGCAAAATGAGAATATTTATATAAAATTAATCATGTATCATTACAAATTATCAGACAAAAGATATTAATCAGAATTATTTACCACACAATGTGAAAGCTAAAAATCAACTAGAAGGGTATTATATAAAAAAATAATATAATTTTGCACTGTAACAAAGCAATTACATTAAAGCAATTGTATTGAAGCTAACAAAAGAAACAATTATTAAGTAGAGATTGATATAACTCACCATACAAGGTAGCTGGCAGGTCTCTCTCTTTCTCTTAATCCCTGGAAAGTAACCATGAAAAGGCATCTCTGCTTCACTGGAGAAGCCCCACACTTCGAGGAAGTATGTGGAAGAGTCTGCTACATGGAAGCTGGACTGGGCTTTTATAAAGTGTTGGACTGGTAGTCACAGGTTTACAGGCTTGCAGACTAGCTTATCTGTCAAATCCTGCTTCAAAAAGCAGAATGTGTATTCGAAGTCTGGTGAACCAGAATGGTTTTAGCATAATTTAACACCAAGACAGCACCCTGTTGCCAGCAGCTGAACTTGCATGATGGCTTGCATGGAATACGTTCTCTGAAGTCTGTTCAGGGTGGGCTATCCTGCCACACCTTTACACTTGCAACTTTCTCCTCTCTGTATGTATTTATCTGCATTGGAACCATGCTGGGAAATCCAAATAATTGGTGGAGACGTTTCTGTGGCCAGAACTATGCAACCTACCCCCAAAAAAATCACTCTGTGAGTAACAACACCAATATGGAATGTTAGCTGGTTGTATAGATGCAGACATACAAGTGCAGAAAAAAGTAAGGCTGCATGTTTGCATAATCCTTACCTCTGGTTTTTAAAACAAGGGGAAAATAAGCAGTGGTATCTCAGAATTTTCAGCATACACTGTAGTGTAGTCATCTTGACAGACTTCTGCCCCCCCACTGAAACTCCCAGGCTTCACATATTTTAAAAGCTGTTATAAGCTAGATTTGCAAAGGTAGGATCTAAATTTGAATTTCTCTAGCATATGGGATTTTTTTGGCCTAAATTAGGAAATTAAGACAAACACCATTCAAAAATCACCACAGATATTATTCGGGGGTTATGTAGTGCTTATATTTTTAGTATCGCTTATAATTGTCTTAATTTTGTTGATAAGCTTTTTGGTGTGGCAATGATGTTTTCTCCTGACAGAAAAATGATGGATGACATCAGTGATCAAAAAATTATGAATAATTATACTCAAACTATCTGCACTATTTTCATTTAACTACACATAGGCTATAATAATAGTTTA
Source organism: Lophotriccus pileatus (assembly GCA_035583135.1). Taxonomy (NCBI): domain Eukaryota; kingdom Metazoa; phylum Chordata; class Aves; order Passeriformes; family Tyrannidae; genus Lophotriccus; species Lophotriccus pileatus. The sequence goes on from JAWWES010000041.1 coordinate 69,775,126, forward strand.
GGGGAAATGTGTTTAATGTGGGCCTCATTTCAGGGAAGGAATGTGTGAAACTGCATCCAATGTCCAAACAGGTGAATATATAATGAGACTGAGCAACTACCTGTTAAATGAACCAAAGGAATTATCTTGACATTATTTATGGGATTAGGTGCTTTTTTAAAAAAACAACAACATTAAAAAACACACATGCCCCTACATTCTTAAAGGACTAGAGAAATTTGTTGACTGTGGTAAGGTGCTGTTGGATCCATTTTTCTGAATACGTTTGGCTAATATATCATAACAGATAATGCTTTGCTTCCTATGACATGATTGAGATCTATAGCTGTACTGATTATATATTATTTCAAAACCAAATAAACTGAGAGAATCCCTGTTTCTGGGTGACAGTGTTCAGACAAATAAGTAATAATAAGAGGAATTCATGTGCTCCAGAAATCCATTTATTCAGAAAGATCCCAAAGCACTTACTAGGTTACTAAGAGAAATCACTTGCACAACCCCTTTTACAGTGGCAATGTAACAATACTACCCAGATGTCTGGGATGAGAAGACTGTCTTATATCAGTGAATATCCCAGTGCACTCTATAAATCATCAGTAACCTCTACCATCATTACTGTTAGTAATTGGCAGTAAATATCTTTGTTAGAGCCATAGACAATGTATAGAAGATGAACTATGTAAAAAGCCTGATCCAAAACTCTTCAGAGTAAATATCCAGGGGAGTTTAATAGGCTTTGACTTGGTCTCTTAGCTTCCTTTATTTCAGTGGGACTACTTGATTGCTGGCAGATGACTGTATTTTTCAGAGCAATACTGTTTGGATGTGTTATAAAAACCATAGCTCAGAAATGTTTGGATTCAAAATTACAGTGGGAAGGAGAAATCATGAGGTCTCAACAGCAGGCTGAAGTGAGCTGGAATGTCAGAGCCCTGGCTGCAGCAGAGGATGATGCTCTTGAAACTGTGATAACAGAGTAAGCAAGGTCAAAGAAGCCAAGAGCAGTGCCTGTATAGGCATATAGGAAATAGACAGGGAGGTAGTGAAATTCTTTCTTAAGGTAAGCAGATATAGAGGGTCTGCTGGCCATACACAAAGGCTGCTTGTTACCCACTCCCAGCCAAAGGCTTCATATACTTTGATGCTAGAAGTAGAAACTGGAGTACCCACGTAGTTTGAAGGAAGGAAGTTAGAAGACAGGAAGGAGGTAGAAGCATATATCTAAATTAACCCTGTCACAGTCTGGTTGCAATATGTTGTTATATTCCACAGAATATGGACATAAATATGTGAGTCATTGTTAATATGTTACATTATCTTCCCTCTGAATCCCATTTAACTGCTTTATATTAAACCCTAGTTAGTCCTTTTTCTACTACAGCATCAGTTCTAACAAATCAGAAAAGCTGACAGCACTACCTCAGTTATACCATCCCAGTGTGAACACTGGCATATATCAAAGGACTGTTAAATTATCGATGTGCCTCTGATGCCACTCTGATTTTAGAAGTCAGCACATTCTAGAGGCGGTACAATAGTGGCAGAGCAAGATGTGAGCAGGGGCCCAGCTCTGCTTCCCTCACTTGCACGCTTGGGATCTTAAAGTGAATTACTGTAGTTGAGGGCTGCTGTCCCTCAGAGAACACCACTCAGAGGCTCACCAACCAGGCTTCTGAGCCACTTTTGTTGGAGAGCAACTTCCTCATCCACCACACCTCAGCTCACTGATCCATCCTCCCGTTCCATGGTCCCTGTGTGGGATGATCCTCCAGTTGACCGCCTGGCTGGTTTCTCGATCTGTAGGAATGGTTGGCAGCATGACAGGGTATTTGGATGTCAGCAAGGCAAAGTTAACAGCATTGAAGTACTGAAGAAAATAAGAAAGCTAACTCTCCATAGATTATGTGACTGAGTAGAAGGGAATACTGGCATTCTGTGCGAAGGACCACAGGGAGACAGTGGGGCAGGAATCATTCCAAGAAGTGTTGGGTGATATGTAGATTAGTTTCATCAGAAAGTCTCTTAGAAATCAACTTACTATGCTACATTACAGCAATAAATTTTGTTTCTTCCAAGTAACTGTAGCAGCTAAATGAGCAGTGCTTGATTTAGTAGTGAATCAGCATTTCCATTTTCTGTCCTCATCCCCTTTCCAAACTTAACAAGAGTTTAGTGGAAAAGAGTCAGACACTACCAGAAAGCAAAGGCATTCATAGGTTATGCTGAAATGAACACACATTTGAATCAGCTTTATCCTTCCTTGCTTTTAATGGGGCCCTGAACTCAGTAGAGGCTGTTAGGTGCTTTTGTAATACAGATTAACAATAATACTAAAGTTCCTCCCGTATCTCAGTCCTCCCAAAGAGAGAGACTTAGGCTAAGATACTTTAAAGCTCTCCTTAGGCTGTGGTGAGTTCAGTGTGAAAATACATCCGTTGCCATCTCACGTTAACACTTATGGCTCTAGAAGTGGGGGTCTTTTGCTTTTAATATAGCTTGTCAGATTATGGAACTGAAAGAACCATTGATCCCCGAAGGATAAAAATCAGTGGAAGGCTCCTTAAAAGAAAAATACAGTATATTCAAACAGCGTTAGAGAAAGTCCTTTCTTTGTAGTTTGAGATGTTGAAGGTCAAGGGAAAAAAAATGAAAAGAGCCCTACATAAAAGTAAAAAAAAAAAAAAGTTTAAGCAAAGCAGCAATTGCAGAGTTAAAGTAGAAATAAAAATAAAACTTTAAAGCTTTTTCTGGTATCTGTCCTTTGTTTTTACCATGTTAGCTATTTAAAAGAAAAAAAAAAAAAAAAAAGATTAAGCCCCCAGCTTTCAAACTGCTGTATTAAGGTGTTGATAGTAAATAAAGTGTCTTATTTAAGAGCAAAAATGTCAAGTTCATGAAAGACCAAATACAAACTTTAGGAAAATCGTTGTTGAGGAATTCTGGAGGATTTGGATATCTAAGGGAGGAGAAGGCCGTCATTTTTAATGGGAGTCAGGTCCCCATATCTCTCTAGAAAAAAGACCAGCTTTGGAAACTTCAGCATTAAGCTGCACATGTACTTAGTTGTAACTGGAATAACACTTTGCAGTGGGAGCGAAGAAAATCGGAGAACTTAGATGGTGCTTTTCACTGGGTAGGCTTGTGAATTCCTTCCTTCCTGTGCCTTGTGTTACATCCTAATAAATTACATCAGTGAGGCAAAACTTGGCATTTCCATGTCAGAAGTTTGTAGAAGGCTTTGGCTGGTGGAGGCTTCCCATGGCAGTCAGAAGCAGGGAATGGAGCCACGTCTCTAACAGACAGTTCTGCTCCAAGCAAAGCCAATTCTGTTTCCAGGCATTCAAGTCACCAGCAGTCATCTCTGAATGCTGTGGTCCTGTCCTTGTGGAGACTGATAAACCTCCCCGGCTCCAACCTGAGCAGGATCAGGCTGGCAGACCCCGCACAGCTTGTGCCCCACCCCAGGGATTACATGTGGGAAATCCAGTACAGAAAAAAGGGGGAAAACAACTCAATGAAAACTGTAAAGCTCAGAAAAGTGAGTTAGAACTCCAGGGGGAAAAGAACCTAGTGAGGTTTTGCAAAAAAAATCCATTCACTTTCTTTCTTGCGGTCATGGTTTAAAGCACTGGATGTACCTAGAAAACAACTAATTTCTTACTTTATGAAGAGACTCTCATACTACTTTTATTTTTTTTAATATTGTACTCTGAGGAGGTTGCAGTCTTCTTTTGAACAATAATAATTGGATCTGGGTTTGGATTAGAATTTTTTCTCTGGACAAACTATTTGGGTTTTGTTTTCAATACCTGATATTTTTACCTTAGTGAGTTGGGAGTACATTGTCCTTAAAGCAAAGAGCTAAAGCACTTTTTTTGTTTGTTTGTTTTTCACTTACTAACCTCTGGGGTTTTGGCCATGCCTACAATATACTCACTTTATGCCTGTCAATTTAAATGAGCTTTGTTTTAATTTTTATACCAGATGAGTTCAAGTTGTGATCTTCAAAAAGGCTAGGCAGAGTGTTTCCCAGAAACCTAGCATTTCCAAATAGCCTTTTCAAGTGGAATCACTTACTGCAATTTAAATATTCGAGCACTTTTACTTTAAAGTTAATATTGTTTATAGGAAGCAAATGCAAATAAGTGGTAAAAACCTTTTGGTATTAGGTCATTAAAAATCCATTCTTGACTTCCTGCCCACAACTACATCTTTTTTCAGACCTGTCATCCATTTCATTTAAGCACTTAGCTTTCTCCTAATGAATGAATTGGCATTTCATATTACCTTATTATCCTATAAAGCAAAATGCATACTCAATAACATTAACGGTAATTTCTCATAAAGACACATTATCGATCCGGGTGCTACCTGTAAGCATTGAAAATTGCAGCCTGCACACAGAGCTTTTCACATCTGGGCCTGAAGAATTAAAGAAAAATTAAATTTGACAGCAGTAAATTCACAGGCACAATCTAGGCACCAATTTATATGCAAAATGAAATGCTTTATGAAAATTTCCTCTATTTTCTCACGGAGATTTGGGAAAAAGATTTCACTAGATGCTTCTTTCTCTAATATCCCTCTACTTAAATATTATACTGCAGTCACTGCAGACTCCCTTTGATGTATAAATAATCAAGTTAAATTATGTGCAGCAAGGAGACTAGTGCTCTGCCATTCTTATTTTACAAAGTAATATCTACCCTAGAGGGTCAAATTTCCCTGACAAATTCTTAATTACTATGTTGCAACAGAAGCAGAATCTATTTGTGCATAAATCCCGGGCATTCCCATGTGGTAAGTAACTAATATTACCAACCATTTCACTTGGCCTGTTCACTGAACTCCATAATTAGATAATACTTTTGATGATGGTACATTTGAAGTCTTAATCCATTTAATTTTTTATGAGATTTTTTTTATTTTAATAGGGATATGTTAGTGACCGCTGCCTATTTAAAAATCATTAAAATTCTGTCCACAGCAGTAATAAAGATTAAAGATTACTAATATGGCATTCATAACCTTTCTGGTTTTCTAGAAATCTGGGGCTTAAGGTAAATGTTAAAGGTCATTTAATATGTTAGTCAGTAATTATAATCCTGGGTAATAGGTTCCTTTTCTAATTATCCTGGTATAAAAGTTCTATTGTTTGGGTCTTTTCTTCTGATTTTCTTATTTGGGTTTTTGGGGGAATGAGTAATCCTGGAATTAAGTTTCTGAACATTGATGAAAGTAGGTAATGCACGATGATTAACTGGATAAAAGCCATATGTTTGAATGCCGCATAATATCTTGCCTTGAAGTTACTTACAAAAGATGCAGCACCCCTTTCCAGGAGAAATAAAGCAGAAAGGTCACTGCAGAGATTAATACCTTTTTTTATTTTAATATCAAACATTGACAAATAAGATAAAGGCTTTGTGAGCAAGCTCAGAAGAAAGTGAGAGTGGTTAAACACTGGATGGGAGAGAATCTTAAAAGAATAGTCTGCCGGTCATTTCAGAGGCAGGAAAAGAAAACTTCCTCCTTGAGGCCCCAATTCGGGAAAACCTTCAGGCATGAATGCAGCACATTCTGCATGCTTTCCTGCAGCTTGGACCTGCACCTAGCTATTGCCCTGATATGCATCTGGGATTGCTGAGGCTTGTTGAAGAAAATGCTTTTTCCCATTTGCTCATGCCAAAAAAATCTGTGTTATTTAGCCTTAGAGACATGTTTCTTTCCTATGATATGGATATTCAGCAATGCCTTTTTTCTCTTTCCTAGAAGGGTACATAGACATGTATTTGTGATGTTTGTAGATAATGCATTAACAAAATTTACACACCAGGACCTGAATTCTGCAGTAAGCACTTAAAAGCATATTTAAGTAAAAGGCGTTTGATTTCAAATGCAATTTTAAGCTCCCTTTAAGTAAAGTGTGTCCTAAAATGATGTGTTAGGTGACAGTGCCCTGCTGAATCAGCTCAGACCCTGTAAAGGGTCAAAAGGGACAAAAGTCCCGCAGCAAACCCTAAATTTCTATCCAGACATCTTCCTGCTAGCTGTGGATCTCACACCATGCACCACAACTGAGTGGTGTAGTGCTCTGGCTGCAGAAGGAAAAGTGTAAGGGAAAACCAGAACAACAGTAAGAAAATGTCTTTGGGAGGTGACCTGCTCTTTATAGTGTTTTTCAATTTTAGCACGATACAAATACATAATAGGATTAAAAAAACTCCAGTGTCACAAACTCTTATTTCAGCAGTAATTATATCTCACTAGCTGGCTTTGGGCAAGTCACTAAGGTCACATTTGAAGAGCATCTGCAGGTCATGATTTTTCCATGGTCACTGAGCAGCTTCTTGAAGTACAGATTTGTGCTGGAGCTCATGTTCTGTACTTTTTAAAATCCAGCTTTTAATGTTATAGCACGGGAGGAGAAAAATGTTGTCAAATCCATGAGAAATCTAGTCTTAGTGCATCTCTTTTTTAAAAGGATGACAGTGATATGGTCTGTTGAGGTGGTCTGAAGTTTAAATGGTCAATTTTTGTAAAGCTTTTCCTTTTTCAGTAGAAAGGCACTGCTAGTACACCAGTTAATAAACCACTGAAAATCAGAGCTCAAATCTTTTTCAGCAGTCCTTTATTCTTGAAGATTTAGAAATTCACAGCCTCTTGTACTTAGAGTTATTTCGAAGGAGCTAAAAAGCAGACTGATGAATATAATTTAACTGTGATTGGTGAATTTTCAAGAATGCTAAATCAGAATTGTATATAAACCCTTGATTAAGAAATTAATCTCTTATAAGCATTTTCTTCATACTGAAACCCAAGTATATCTGAAGCCTTCTTGAAAAGAAGCAATAGCTGATGTGAGAAAAAGTTCAGCTTTATGATTTTATCAGTAAAACCATGTGAACAGCCTTCTTTCAGAGCTTTTTTTAAATACTAGAGTGAAGAGAGTTTGTTAAAGTTCCAGTTTTTTTAGACTTTTCTGCCTCTATTTTTTTTTGCCTCTTACCTAGCTACAGATTTCCAATGAGTCTTTGATATCAAATACTACAAAATACTAATTTAAAGCACAATAAATACGGCAAGAGCAATTTACCCATTCACCAACTTTTTAACAGATAAAGTTCATGAGCAATTCTTATGGCTACTTCTGAACCATCTGAGTGCCACTCAGATGTCAAATTAACAAATTGAGTTGAAATTAGTAATAATCTAATTATGAATCTTCACAGAAACCTTTGAATCAGTTTCTACCTAAAGAAAGTGTGATCAAATGTTAGCTCTTTAAGCTGGGTGTCTGTCCAAGGATAGAGGACTGAAAAAGAAAGAAATGTACATTGTGCATCACCAAATGAGTTTCCAGTCACTGGAATGACAGTCAGATGATGCCTGTCCCTTGACCTGCATGACACACCACCAGCAGCAGCCACTCTCTGAGCCATCTCAGTGCCAGTCTGGGCTCCCCAGCCCTTCTCAAAAGTTGGAGCAGCTTCAAGACTCCGTCTAATCTATATTTAGCTAAGATATTTTGTCATCTCTTGAGTCAAGATGCACTTGCAGTGCTACCTTCCTATATTATATCTCCCATGCTAGTGATCAAATGTAATTGGACCTGCCTGGCCTGTCCCAGACATATTCTGTGGAGAAAAGACTCTTGTGGATAAGCCACATCTTGCAGAGCCACAGCTCCTTAAGGGCTGATGCAAAATGCCTCACTTTTTATGCGAAGCATAAAACAGAAAGATTTAGCTTATGGGATATTTATTTTTACTGTCTTGATCTTTAGTATGCGTCTTCAGAGAGTTTTCCTAAAACATTTTCCATTATTCTGCACTATGCATGAAAAGGGTAGCTAGAAATTTTATACTGTTCGGTCATCTGCTGCTTAATACAGCCGTGAAGAAAACCTAGTTTTCATGGGACCAGGGAGGAAAGAACCACACTGAATGGCTGAATACAGTGAAAACCTGCAGCATTCTCAGCACCTTATTCCCATCTTTAGCAAATGGATTTTCATGGTAATTCCATCAGCCAAAAAGTCAAACTGGTCAAAGTCTTTGCATGACTATTAGGTGAGGCACGAGTCATATAGCTCCATGATGGCTTCTTGCATATTAATCCACTTCTAAGTGCAGCAAACCCAGCTAAAAGTAAATTTCAACATAGAAAAAAGTTAACATTAGATTTCACCCAGTCACCTCCTTAATAAATGTACAAGATTATATTTGGGGCCCGGGCCAGTAAATTTTCAAAACAGCGTTGTTCATTTGGTAAGAATTAACTTGATAGCATCTAAATGTATTTGTTGGTTATATCTAAGTTTAGGATTGTAAGTGAGCAGCTGGTGTAAAGGGAGAGTTGAGAAACTCAGAAATGATGCAGAGAAGCACTATAAAATTATTTTATATCTCATAGCTTATTTTCTCTCAAACAAAGTTCCAAATTCTTGGGGCAGAATGAAGGGGACAATAACATTCAGAATGTTTTAAGTCGTGCATTAGCAACAAAACTTTTTTAATCTTTAATATATTTTATGTGTAACTCTTCCACTGTTTGTTTCCTTATAAAGTTGTCAAAGTTTTCCCTGTAAGCATACAACATAATATTATACCTAAAAATATACCTAGAGAGTCTTGAAGTTGGTAAGACTATATAGACACAACTTATAACCTCTCTTATAGATCTGGGGGTCAGTTCAACAGCACAGAGCGAGCAACATAATTAGAACTATCAAAATATGTTACTTTCTGTCACATATTATTGCTTGAAACATATTCCAGTGCCCTATAACCATGCTCAGAAACAGCAGAAGACATTACCAAAGTGCACATCTTGTGTGAAAAATTTACTGATACATACACAGGTTGATCTGTCTTATATCTGAGGTATTGAAATCTAAATTCAGATTTGAATCTTGGTTTTAATAACCAATATCTTAACATAATATCACTCTTTTAAATGTTAACTTACTTAAAAAGGCAAAAAAATCACATTTAATTGTGTTCTTTTTTCCTACTTGAATTCCAAAATAAAGAAAAATATTCTTATTTATTTTTAGTAAATTGGTCTTTGCTTTTCCTTCTTTTCATTTATAAATCTCTGCCTCAGCTGACTCCTTACCTCTCAATCATCTTAACAGGTTAAATTCTGAAACTAATTGCTGTAGCTGCATTTGGAAAGAGGAAAGCAGAGTGATATCTACCAGATACAAAAGTCTCCTGCTGGTGGGTGATAGGCTGGTGTAGAAGAGCAAGGATGGCTCCAGCAAAAATAACTGTGTGAGCTTGCCTGAGAAATGCAAAATTATGTTCCTTAAGTTAGTACTTCACCTGTCCTCTGCTTCATGATCCATCCTGGGCTGTGAGCACCTTTTCCTTTGTGGTTTTGAGGCAACAACTGAAGGAATACAGCACAGTACTGCCTGTGGCCCCAACAGAGAGCTGGGATGAGGGACTTGGCTGGGGACACAAAGCACTCACAAAAATATATAATTCATGCTCTGAAATAATTTTGTGACTGGATACATCTGTCTGCTGTATGGTTTTAGATAGAACTACATTCATAATGTGATTTATTCATCATAAACAGGGTTGGATAGAGGTATCCAAGTTGTAACAGAACTTATATCTTTGAATTAGATGATTTGAGTCTAAGGTAGGACACAGTAAACATTCTCAGTAGAACTGCTTATTGCTACTGAAATGTGTTAGTGTACTGAAAATTGTGTCTTAAGTGCTACCAGGTTTTTGTGATTTGTAACAGCTCTAGTAAGAGAGGAACTTAGTGGCAACTGAGATACAGGTAGGAATCATGTTAAACAACTCAAGATTGGTTACACCCAGAAGAGCCAGACAAAAGTAGGAAGAGACTCAGAGAGGCGCAGGATGGAGTCACTGGAGTAGTGTTGGTGAAGATTGTTTGATAACTATGTAAACTCAGTGCTTGCTATGACTGAATAGTCGAGGTTAGGATTCTCACCTGGATAGAATGAAGGCAAACTCCATCCAGTTTTTGCCTTTATGGTTACACACACACTTCACAACACGACACAAGCTCTAATGGCTCTGCCATATAATGCAATGCAGTGCTGAAGGAAGCTATGTTTGGGAGGTCTAGAAGGAACACTGGTTTCATACTGTTACTGTAGCAATAATAAAACCCTATTGCATCACTGTGGTGGCAGTGTGGACATTCTAAATGCCCACTGATAGGCTTGTATGGAGCTCAGGTTAAATAATCACTGGTCAGGACAGATGATAATGACACTGAAGTTCTTGTCTTCACTCTACTAGTCCCCTGATTCCAGTTTATCCTTCTGAGGATGGATGTCAGAGGTGAAAGGACTGAAACCTTTACTTTTAAAGATGCCTTCACTGCAGTGTCTGGGCATCTGATTTGGTCATTGCCTGACTGACAATTTTTTATTTACAGACAGTTTTCTTGTCTGTAAAATTAAAATGTTGTTACTTGTTGCACTGGAACATCATAAAAATTATTTCAAGGGTTATAAACTCCCTCTGGAATTGTATAGGAATAAGTATTATTTGTATGCAAGGACCTGAAAAGGGGGGTGTTTTGTATAATCTAGAGCTACTCTATTGTGTTTGTTTTGTTTGTGTACCTGGATCATAGCAGTAAACACAGTTTAGAGAGCAAACATTTGATAGCACATTGTGGTGCATGAAAAAAAAACACGGGTATCTGGTTATATGTAGATATGAAAGAATTAATGAAAGTTCTAAATAACAGGGAAACCTTTCTGGTCAGAAATACTGGTATCCATTTATTTAAATTTTATATATATGCATATTGCCACATTCTCTTTCAGCTAGCCTTTGTGTGAGAGAAACTTCTGCTGATGTCAAAGGACCAGGAGGACATTAGCAGCTGATATTGGTGCCTGTCGGGTGCTGTTGGGTTTGTCTCCCCACCACCAGGCTGGCTTCCCTCACTACTGCCAGTGACCTTGCAAACAGCTCCGACAAAGGTCGGAATGGATTCATTGATCAGCCAGGCCAAGCATATGACAGTCTGTGCCTTAATTGAATCCCAAAAGGGGGCAGACTGGGTTTTTATTACAGAGGCCAGACGATAGCACTCATTAAAAGCTCCACAGACTGTGTGGTTTACTAATTAGTTTATTATACAGACACCTTGACGATGGGCAAAGTTGTCATTTTGCCCTTTATCGCACAGGGGATGTTGTTAAAAGTTTAATCAGCTAACACTGACCAACTTAGCTTGGCAGGCTGTGGACAGTCATTACCGAGGTCACCCCTGCTGTAGCAATTCTGACAGGGTCACAGCATGAATCTCCAATAAAAAGCACGTTACATAAGGTAAGAGTGCACCTGAAAGGGAACCAGGAAAAGAGATGTGCTCAGTAGGGAGTAGGAAACAGATGGACTGTTAGGACAAGTGAAGCCTGTTACGGTTTCTCTTTGCTTACATTGTTTAACATATGCTTTTTTGGAAATATGGGGAGCTCTGAGCTATTGCTGTGATATGTTCATTAGAACAGAAGATAGCCTGAACCAAGCGGTGTGTGAAGAGGCATTAAGGATCTCTGCTTTTGTGAAAGCAGAGATAATTTCACCAGTTAAGCAAAGCCTAACACCCAGGTAATGTGCTGGTCCAGAGCAACAGGAGAGCTTGCACTGGGAAAAACAAAGCTCAAGACAGTACAGTTTTCCCTGTAATGTTGCTTTTTTTTTTCCAACATTTTTCTTTCCTTCAAGAGGAAACTGAGGGGAAACCCCATAGCAGTCTACAGCTTCTTCTCAAGGGGAAGCAGAGGGGCAGGCACTGATCCCTCTGGTGATCAGTGACAGGACCCAAGGGAATGGCATGAGGCTGGGTCAGGCAAGATTTAGACTGGATATAGGAAAAGACTTAGAAGTTGGTTGGGCACTGAAACATGTTCCCCAGGAAAGTGGTCACAGCCCCAAGCCTAACAGCGCTCAAGAGGCATTTTGGCAACACTCTCGGGCACATGGTGTGATTCTCGGGGCCAGGAGTTGGACTCTGATGATCCTCATGGGTCCCTTCCAGCTCAGGGGATTCTATGGTTCTATACTCTGGGTAATTTTGCAATGTACCTTTGTATCTTCATTCCCTTCAGGTGTGGGAATATGTTACAGATCAGAGAAAGTTTTTGTAAGGTTACCTTTACTTGGTTTTACTGCACTGACATCTGGAAGTCCCAGGAGTGTTCAGGACCCATTATTACTCAGTCTTACAAAAATAAGTATCCTCTACCAGCTCTGTATCAGAAGACATAGAGTATAATTAGATATGTCAGATTAAGGATGGTGTAAAAAACTGAGGCAAAGTGACAAAGCTCCTTGATCTTCTTTTCAGAGTTCCTTTGACTAAAACAACCTGTAACCTGATTTTTTTTTCTTAGGAAATGGGCTAAAAATAACTTGATCTTCTTGCCAGTCACACCTATGAGTCAACATCAGTCAAATCTCCGACTGGATAGGGCCCTTAGTTCCATCAGGTCTTCTGGTAGTTGGTATTTTCCACAAATGCCAGTGGGAGAGTACCTTGTTTAATGATTTTCTTGAGGGAAAACCAGGGAAAACCTGTTTGGTGTCAGCTGGCTGGCCAGTCAATCAGTCAGTGTGCCTAATGTACCAGATAAGCCAAGGCATGTGCTGTCTCTTACTTAACCACAAAAAAACTCAGGTAGGGGACAGAGAATGAATGGAGAATCTGTGATAGACCACATGGAACAAGAGCATATCTGAGGGCAGGTTGGGGAAACATCATCATTTTACGGGGAGGAATTGGAGAAGTGGATAACATGGCCAAATAAGTTTAGAACACACTCTTTAGAGAGAGACGGAAAGAAAAAATGTTTGTTGAGGTTGGTATTTGTAGAGGATGTGGGACAAAAATCCAGATAAAATGAGACTTTGTTAGATGCTGTAAAAAAAAAAAAAATGGAACAAATAATTTCTTTGGGTGTAGAGCCATGTGGCATAAAAAGAAAATCACTTTCCAATCCTTGAACAGGATCATGACAGAAATTAATTAGAAGTGACCCCACAGTGAATCTCCTGAGTCTGAGTAACAGTTGACAGGGACAAGGGTACACCATCACATTTCTGACAGAACAAGAGGAAATGGCCTCAAGCTGTGCCGGGGAGGGTTCAGGTTGGAATCAGAAAAGATTTCTTCACTGAAATGGTTGCCAGGTGTTGGAACGGGCTGGTGGAGTCACCATTCCTGTAAGCGATCAAGAAGCAACTTGACTTGGCACTTAGTGCCATGGTTTACTTGACATGGTAATGTTTGGTCAGAGGTTAGACTGTGATCTTTAAGGTCTTTTCTGACCATAATGTTTCTCTGATCCCATGGTCTAGAACCTGGAAGTGACTGTGCCTGAAGGCACACATTCCTGGAACTAAAGGCAAAGAAAGATATCCACAATACTGAGTACCACTTATAGCCTGTAATAGAAAAACTGCTGGTCCAACTGGAAGCATTTAATAAGCATAGTGACTTTGTCACCTTGATAGAGTATCAGGGTATTTATTCTTTTCTTCAAGTCCCCTAAGACAGAATAAGCTGGACATCAGTGTATTTTGCCATTGCCACAAAGCACCACCTATATTTTTTGTTTCAGATATGGATTACAGTCTCTGGTTTCAAACAGCATTCACAATCAGCAGCTGTAATTCCAGAGTATCAGTTCAGAAAACAGAAAAATATTAGATATACAGGATGTATTTTCTCCTGGGAGCTGGAGGAGTATATGATATATATTGCATTTGTTTCATTTCTTATTTTGGGCTTTTTATTTGACTTCAGTTGAAGTTCTGGCTTTGGTGAATCAAATGGATTTGGTTGATGACTGTAATTGTCCTGATTGTTCTATCCCAGGGCAAGAATTTTGTCAGACCACTTGGTAGCTTTTTCCAGCCCAAAGACCTTGGTTCCTCTGCCAAAAAAACCCAAGTTCTAATGTAGCAGAGCTCACATACTTGAAAATCTCATGTTCTGGAGCTGAGATATGGAGATGGGCCCAGAAGGCTGGTTTCACCATTATATTCCCAAATGAATGCATATGGCAACACAAGAAGGTAAAGTGCAACCTGGTGTGCCACAATGTATAGTATTAATTTTCATCTGAACATCAGCATAAGGTGCAGTGGCAGCAGATTTGTATCTGTCATCACACAGAGTAAAGATCAATGAGTGCATACTTACAATATGTCCGGAGCGCAGCACGCAGTGGGATGTGCAATAAAGGGAATGTGAGAGGGAGCCAACCCTGCTACAAAACACAACAGATGCACCTTTCCTTACAGCAACGTTGTCTGAATGCTTAGGGCAAGAATAGAAAAAGAACACTGGACAGACCCTCAGCTTGCTTTCCTCAGCAGAGTTGCCTTACCCTTAATTTTACAAGCTGAGTTTGGCCGGCGTCTCTGTTCGAAACACAGATCCATTTGCATTACTCACACAGGAATCTGGCTGCACTACATTGCAACACCGGGGCGAGCAACGGGTCATGTAAAATGGAGGTACCATTGCTAGTTAACATGTCTTGGTAGTCACCCCAGGAGTCTTCTCACAGTGACAGATTGCTCTGTTACAACTGCACAGGCAAACGCTCCATCATTAACTCACTTTAAAAAAGGCTGCCTTAACTGTGAAACTAAAAGACTCCAACTTTTCCTTTTGCTGTAGCTCCCTCAGGCAATGAACGAATTTGCGATGTGTGTCAATGAGACATTTGAAATCTCACACATTTAAATCGTCCTGACTTCAACAGCATTTTAAATACACTGAAACTAGCAGCATTTCTAAATTCAAACACTTAGCAGTTTCCTTCCCACAAGCTTGCTCCTATGAGCCTCAAAGGCAGTAGAAAATGTTATTATGCGAACAAAGCATCTCTCTGTAACTGAATTAAATATAAATCCATTAAAAAGAGAGAGATAATATAATAATTAATACTTTGTACTATATTACCTTTCTATTGCATTCTAAAGGTATTAATTCAGCCTTAACCCGCTGTTTCTTTTCCTATTTTATAAATAGAAAAATTGAGGCGCAAAGGGAAAAAGTGATATAACTGGAGGCACAAGGCAAATCAGTACCAGGGCAGGCATAAAATCCTGGAAATCTTGTTCTCAGTGCTGCGATCACCATTCCACTACCAACCTTACCAGAAGCAAAGACACAATAAAGAAACGGTACCACCAACAGTGCTGTCTGAAAATGGAAATACACATGACTACACATGACTACAATCAAAAGCAACAGTGAATCCGCAGCCCCCAAATCTCAGGCTCAGAAAGACATAAGGCTCAGTGGAAAGAAAACTCTAAGGACCATGGCAATTACTTCAAGCAAGCAACTGCATGCATCCAGTGTTGGGCAAATTACAGTGACTGCTTGCATCATGTGTGGTATTTCTTAGTCTAGATGAAGAAAATCTCATAATCCTATCCTCCAGTCTTTCACCATGCAAGTGGGTGAGGAGCTCCCATTAAGTTCAGCAGTGTGAGACTGCAATTAAACAGCGATTAAGAGTCACACAATGCAGCCCACTGGAGGGATGAGCTGCGTTCGGGCTAACGCGATCAGCAAACAAACTCTTTTGAAGTGCTTAGACACAGTGAGTTAGAGAAAGTACCCAGCGAGAGGAATTACTGTTCTGCACTCACAGACATAAATCCGGGCTTCACTCAGCCATGTAGATGGATAGACCTGTTTATCCTCCAGAGAGATTTCACATGGCACCAGCAGGCTGCCCACAATGCAAAATCAGGCCTTTAATGATTGCTTGTGAGAACTCAGAACGACAAAGCATTTCATTAATCGTCCATTCCTCATCAGTCTCTTAATAGATCTATAAATGAATAAATACCCTAAGGAAATTGCTACTTTAAAAAAGGAAGAAATTGGGTACCACTTTGAATATTGGCAGACACAAGAGTTGCCTTTTAACTCCGGAGTCATTCAACTTTTGTTGGAGTGTTACATAAAAGCTTTTAATTTACCGAGTACCTTTTTGTGAGTCGAGGGGATCATTTGTGACTAATGAAGAGCAAAGAACATTTTAATAATAGTGACAACTGGCTTTGATATTAATATTGTCTCAAAAAAAGTCTCTTTTGAAGTCTCTGAGATTAGGAAAACCCTTTATATTTTATCCAACCGTGTTAATAAAATTGCCTTGCCTACATAATGCTCTCTCCAAAGCGAAAGTAATTTTCCCCCATTTAGTTCCCTCTGCTATCCTTCGGATATTTTTATATAAATTTTTTTCTCACTTGTCATTTTTCTGTGCATCAACATTTCTAATTTTTTATTAGTTTTCAGAAATCATATTTAAATGAAAACCCAAGAGTAATGTCCTATTTATTACAAGAACTTGAACATATTTCATATCTGTAGAAGTGGAAGACTTTTTGCATGTCACAGATATTTCTTGATAGTTTTTTGGAAGGGAAGTAGGATGATGTTTAGAATACTTCAATGCTTCTTAGAACTTCTGGAGTCTATTAAAGGAACAAAAATCCCCAGGTCACCCAACAACAACACTTTTATGTGAATAACCCTCCATACGCTTACCTAGGCAAGGAAATTTAGCTTATATCCAGAAAAAAAAAGGTAAAATGTTTTATTATCAGTTTAAACAAGACACCAACCCTAGAAATGCTCTACCACTCCAATAGGATTTGCTGTGAGTATGGAACAGAAGTACAAATTACTATGGGGCCTTGATCCTCGTAAGGAGATAAAACATTGTCCATTTCCACACATTGTAGTAGGTCTTATCATTCCTGGCCACTTCTCATGTCTTGTTTCCAAGACGAATTGCAAGCCTGGTGTCACAGTAACAGTTTCATTAAATACAAGGAATTACACTCTACAATATTCCTGAATTCTTCCTCCATTCCATTCTTTCTCCATTTCCAACAAGAGCTTGTTTTCTCATCATAAACTGTTGTGCAGTACCCCGAGTTTTTTACTACACACTGTACTGTCCCCAGAGAGATCTGCCTTTTGAGTGGTTCATGTCACATGGGCAGGTGCTTTTCTCTGTAAGGTTTCTGAACTGAAGCCTTCTCCAGGAAGGTATCAGTTTTGCAGAAATTATGACAACAGAAAAGAAGCAAAACATTAATCTAATTCTGTTCTAGGTTTGTTGTTCTATAAACAATGCCATATAGGTCGTACATGTGCATATGTGACCCTTAGATCATGTCACTTATTCAGGTGACATGGAGTCGATCACAGCTAAGAGTAGATTACTTCAGTTTTGCTTGCAAGCTCTTCATCCCTAAAAACTTTATTACATTTTGAAGACTTGTTAAAGTCATAGTGAAACAAGACATGTTTTGGAACTGAGAGGCACATTACTATTTGCTTCCACTAAAGGGGATCAGCTACAAATGACTGATGTGAAAAAAGTATCTCTAGAAAAGGGGTGAAAATAGTGTAACAGACTTAATTCCTCTTGGGTCTAACTTCTGTCCTCACTTAGTGTTTCATTTTTGAAATGAAACACTACTCATTTTTCCCATAGTTTTCAGAGAAGGTTACAAGTTAAAGCAATACACTTGCCTAAGAATCTTGTTGAACCAGGACTGCCTATGATGTATTGCAAGTCATGAATCATTTGAAGCATAAACCAGAACAAAATTCTTTTTCTTCAGTCTTTTTCCTACTGCCTATGATGTATTCCCTCCAGCTCTTCCTTAATTAGGAAGTTAAGACCAGTAATTCATCTCCAGTTGTTTCCTCCAAACAGCAGCAGCAGTAGAGACATTAGCATAGACTGAGCTCCAGACGCTTTGCCATGTGCTCTAACCCCACTGAGTAGGTTCCCATCAGTCCAAAAAAAAAAAAAAATATTCTATGGCTCTTGGTACCTTTTCCCAGAACAGAAAACACAGATATCAGGCTACTCAGGATGCAAAAGTGAAACAAAAAAAGTCTACAATCTTATGCTGATTTCTGAATGTGCCCCATGTCCTTGATACATTAAATATGGCCCAGCTGCCTGTCTCTCTCTCCCTCTCTCTCCCTCTCTCTCCCTCTCTCTCCCTCTCTCTCCCTCTCTCTCCCTCTCTCTCCCTCTCCCCCTCTCCCTCTCTCTCCCTCTCTCTCCCTCTCCCCCTCTCCCTCTCTCTCCCTCTCTCTCCCTCTCTCTACCTCTCTCTCCCTCT
>JAWWES010000041.1:69793422-69804302 GCA_035583135.1 Lophotriccus pileatus
CTCGCCCTCTCTCCCGCTCTCTCTCTCCCTCTCTCTCCCTCTCTCTCTCTCCCTCTCTCTCTCCCTCTCCCTCTCTCTCTCTCTCTCTCTCTCTCAGTCTTTTTGGGGGAATTCCCCATAGCACACATTTGAGGCAGTTCTGACCAGATCCAAATCCAGTTTCCTGTTTTGATTTTAGCCATTTTTAGTTAGAGGACAGACTGCAGGCTTTGTGCCACATTTAACCAGAAACTCCAGGCATGTGATAAACAGAGAGAGAAGTTTGATAGAACGGAGGCCTACAGCTAATGTTTATGGACAAGTTTCTAACAAAGGCATGACAGGTCTAGGTTGCTGACCCAGCCTTCCCTATCTGGGTAGGGATGCTGTCACTAGAGTAAAGATAACGGAGAAGGTTACAAGGGGCCACAGAGGCCCCTGTGATCTGCAGGAGCCGGAGCGCCCACAGAGACCCATTCACTTCTACTGCGCCTCAAAGTGGGAGGAAGAAAGGACCTCGGCGAGTGTTCGTTCAGACAAGGAAGCCTTTTATGGGAGTTTCTATAATGCTTCATTTTGAATGGCTGTGTGGTAGCTAGAGCTGGATGACTGTATAATAAGGCTCACTGGCTCTCTGATAGAAACTTTCATAAAGGAAAAAGTTGCTGATGAAAGTGAAGGGGATTTCGAGTGTGTGTTTCTTGTGCGGCTTGAGGTTTCATCTGGATTTCAGTGCCTGTAAAATAAGGGACAACAGGGGAGAAGGCCACAAACCTTAACTCCCTGTGCTCTCCTCCTGAAAGTGAAGGAAGTGCATCAAAGGGAATGAGAGTGACAGACTCTCTAACTGAAAGGCATTCTATATTCTTGCTTTAGGTCACAGTCATGGTTTGCATCACAGAGCAAAGTCTGTCTAATTTAACATTTATGAACTCCTCGTTTCCAGGGTGCAGCCTTAAGCGGGCTAGGAAACTTAGGGTGATAGTGCAGAGTTACAGTCATGTTTTTTTATTTGGTTTTCACTTTTGGCAATTTTAAAACTTTCCATTTATGTCCAGGTGCTGAATGACTATTACTGATCCTTTCCCTCCAAATGCATAACTCTCTTCTACTCTATTCATCAGGCTCAAAAAGTAGAAGGCCTACCATGTCAACAAGTTTATACCAACATTTTACATGAGTTCTTTCTTTGTTCATAAAATATACTAAAAAATTAAATATACACATGAATGTACAGAAACCATCAATAAAGTGTGCATAAATTACTCCCACCAAATAGAGAGGAGAACCTTGCCTATCTGATGTTTCTGCATTCACGTTAAATTCACTTCTGCATAGGGCTTAATAAATGAGAAGATGAAAAAAGAAACATGTAAAATAGTTGTTATTATAATAGGTTGGGAACAACATGGCGCTGAACTGTAATTACTATATTTGCAATATTAAGAAAAAGTAAAAGGTATTTTTTTCCCAAGATTTTAATAATTTTACAGATGTTGAAAGCTGTTTTGAAAGAGCTTTCGAGCTGTTTCATCTTCTTGCTAATTTGATTTTTGAAGTGCTCAGTATGCAATTTGTTATATATACATATATATTTATATTTATATATTTATATATATTATATTTATATATATATATTTATATATTTATATTTACATACATGCACCCATACTGTAAGCAAGTGATCTCAGTTATGGGAGCAAATGGGCTCACCTGAGTAAGTGCTCACATTTGCAATGCATTTGCAAACTGGTGTACTGTGAACATGTTGAACATTACTGTGCCCCAGTACCAGGCATCAGCAATAAGCTGTCTTCTTTGAAATGCAAAGTATCTTTTTTGACTTGTACACCAACAAAACAGGAAGATCAAATACACAAATCTGTTTTTAATCAGCTGACAAGATGGTTTGAGGGATAGAATTGATGTTGGTAGGAAAAAAATTACAGTAAACCCCATGTCTTCAGCTAAGTTGTTGGGATGTATTTTGGGTAGATTCTGCTAAATTTGATTCTGACTAATAGAATCACCCATTAGTTTACTAACTAAAGGACTCACTAAAAGATGATGTTGAAGTTCCCAAGACAGTTTTACTCTATTCTTCACACACACACACACACACACACACAAAAAAAAAAAAAACACAAACAAACAAAAAAACCCCAACAAAGCAAGAACAACAACAACAAAAAACAAACCAACCAAGCAAACAAACAAAAAAAGAAAAAAGCCCACCATCAGTTGTCCAGCATAAAGAAATAAGAGATCATATAAACAAAGAATAAATTAGAGATCACTTTGAAAAATACTAACTCCTCCTATTATTTCTGGGTGTGCTGAAATAATCTAGAACAGGTAGATAGGAAAAAGAGAGAATGATTGGAAGCCTAGAATACAGGAAATGGGCAAATGTAGTATCTGATTTTTAAACAGGGTAAAATTGCAGATAAAGAAATTCTAGGCCAAGTAGATAAGGAGCAATACTCAACCTACCTGTAAGCAAAGGATTTAAGAGTGATAAGTAACAACTGACAGATACATCAGACTGAGCTGTCAAACCAATCACATTTCCTTCAATGCCAGAGTAACAGGATTCATGGAATGAAGTAGTTGTGAGTCACCATCTGATTCTGACATGATTTGAAAGATGTTACCATAAATAAATCAAGAAAATGCAGAATGGGTAAGCACTGTAAGCACATCAAGTTAGAAAACTGAATTAAAAAAAAAAAAGAATTCTAAATGGGTTTCTGTTAAACTGGAGCAATTCAGAAAAGGAGGAGAGGAATCATACTTTGACCTGTCCTGAGTTTTGTATTATTCCTCATTTTTAGTAATGAAGGGTGGAATTGAGCATGCATAACAATGTTTGTGGCTTATACTCTCAAGCACCCTGGAGGAAAGGATTAGAATTTGAAACAGTCTTAGCAAATTAGAATCTCAGTGTGGAAAAACAAGAGATGGTTTAACAAGGCCCAGGCCAAGGTCCTAGGCTTATTTTTATTCTCTGTGACCAAACTCATGACTTCTGCACAAATATAAGATGAGGGAGGGCTGCCTACACAGGAGATTTGCCTGAAATTATTTTGAGGTTATAAAGGAAAATAATCTGTACATAAATCAATAATTTTTACCACTAGTACTAGCATATATAAAGAAAAGTGTCACATTAAATCACAGCAAGCAATCTTCTCAATCTCCTGCTAAAGCCCTCAACTCTGAACTCTTGTTCAAGTTACTACATTTAAAGAGAGATGTGAAGAAAGCAGAGGCAGTCCACAGGAAAGTGACAAAGATGATCAAAGACCTATAGAAAAATGTCTTACAAGCAAAATTTGAGAGGACTGGGCTTGTTTTGTCTGAAGATCAGAAAACTGAGGGGAGATGTAAAAACAGTTTTCAAATTAGTTAATTCCTGTGAAGTGAATGGCAGTGAGTGAACTTCTATGTACAGTGAAGGTAGAAGGGGGAGGATGGTGTGGGGTGTTACACAGAATATCAGAGTCCCTTTCTGTCTATGATTTTCAGTCTCCTCTCAGAAGAAGGAAATAATTTCATCCCCCTTCTTACATCAGTCCTTTCTAAATTAAAATTATTCTGTAAGTTTAAATCCTGGAGTCTAAATCAGTATTTAGGCAAATGTTAAATGTAAAACTTTTCTAAAAAGAGGCAGCCTGGATCAGAATTAAGCATATGACTAAATTTAAGCCATTCAAGTACTTTACCTACTCAAGTGATTGAAGTTGGGTGCTGGTTGTTACATGTATCTGAACTTAATCTGAGTTAAGTTAATATATGTGTACTTTGCCAATTTAGTTCCTCTGTTACTTTGAAATTTATACATATTTAGATAGAAAACTGAGCTGATGAACTTAGGTCTCAAACTTTTGAACATATATGTTGTAAACCTTCATTTCTTCTCTTTCCCTTGCCAGCTGGGGGTCTATACATCAAGAATTTGTGTTCTGACCTTATAGTTTGAAAGATATTGAGTGCTTTAGCCTCCAGTATTGAAATCATTGGATGTCTGTTGCTGACTCAGATGGAAGCAAGGTTAAGCCTGTAAATAGTAACATTATTGAAAATCACTTTTTTAACTGCAATTTCCTGACTAACACCAAGGCTCGTTTTATCAAACCTCTCCCCTAAAATCATGTGTGAGGGCTTGTACACCTGCACAACTATTAACACCATGCAGGAAAAACAGTCAGCTTTGTTTGCCCACATTTTTGGGAGGACACTTCTGAACATGTAGCTATTAAAATAGTAATTTCTCTGTCGGTCTGCAGTCTGGGAAGGGACTGCAGCCCAGACCTTCATTTACACTGAACACCTGTGGGGGCCCACAGCCACTAGGTTTTCTATGGAAACCCATGCAAATATGTCACTGCTGTTAATTCATTCCCCCTTCACTGAGAAGAATGAACTGGTGAAAAAGAATCACTGCAGTAGGAATTGTGTGGAATATCTGCTTCTGTAGAACTACAGGCAGGTTGATGGCCAAAAGGTGGCACCTAATGTTAGACAATAAGGACCTAAACTGCTCCAGGTTGGTGTGTGAGGTAGTAGTTAGCCAAACAAATCCCTTTTACTGATCAAACCCATCGAGAACTGAGTAGAAAATTCTCAGAAGCTACTATTATAGTTAACACTTCTAATGGATATTTTTTTTTAATCTTTAGCTTTGTAAAATTTAGTGCAAGATTGCAACACATCCTAAATTACAACAGTGTGCTAAAATTTCATTCTCTACCTTGAGATAAAAGATCATTTTTCCATCTTAAAAAAAAAAACAAAAACTGTACAAAACTTATAATGTTGCCTGCTTACTTATTTGTTTTAATTTTATTATTATTTTAGTATCTTTCTAAAGGTAATTAAAAATATTTTGGTTCTTTTTTTTTTTTTTTCCAGCTGAGGAACTGAGTACACTGTAATGCTGTCAAACTAATATAGCATGAAACCTGTTTATGGCATAAAAACACAGTATGTATTAATCAAGAAGTAGAAATTGTTGCTTTTTGCCATTTAGGCAAAATCAAGCTTGCTGATGCAAACGAATACAGTGAAGAAAAATGAAGGTCAGATGCTCACCTGATATGAGTCAGCTTTGTTTCAGTTATTTCAAAACACTTACTGAAGTTTGCACCTTCTGTAGTCTGTGGCATATTGTCAGTAACCATTATGGGAAATTACTCTTAAGAAGCTCTGGTCTGCACAGCTTAAATTTAATGTTATACAAAGGCTCACGTTATACACACACAACCACTTGAAATAGACCCACCAAACTGGAAAAGTCTCCACCAGGCTCCATAGCTGTCACTGTAAATTTTGCAGTGTTAAGGTTCAGGTAAAAACCTGGTTCTTGGGTTCCACCTGCCTGCAGTTGCCCAGCCCAAACTACTGCCTTGAAGTATTATAATCACCTTTGGAAGCAGCTGGTTTTGTAGGAAACATTTTGGTGACAAGTTGTGGAGAATTGAAGGTTGAAATGGGCACCTCAATACCTGCACAATTTTGCCAAGGGGGAAAATGATGTCTGATGATTTATAATGAGTTTACCAGTTCTTCCACTGCTCACCACTGTCTCTCACTGCCATGCCTTTCACAGGCTGAGTTTATACACTGACTAGCACACAGAAATGGATAACACAGAATAGTCATATTAAGGGGTTTTGGAGAAATTATTTGTAAACAGATCTGCCCTACTTTTATTTTGGTCTACTCGTTATTATGCTGAATTTTCCTCACTAGAGCAGGTGATTCTGGTGGGAAAGATGAGCTTTATATATGGTTTTATGTTCATTCTTTCTCTTCTAAAAAATTCCTGTTAATTGAACCTTTTTCTGCTTTATCTGATCCGGTAAAACAGCTCAAGTCTGGTACTGAACATCAGTAAATTCAAAAGCTATTATGAATAACTAGTGGTAGTATTGCACAGTGGTTTTCCCAAGGTATTCCATAATAGAAACAAACATGCTCTTGCAGTACAATATTAAGACATACAGCATTTCAGCACTTTCTGTGCTTCCAACAATTAAATTACAGTCTATCCTGTGCTGGGCTACTGGAGGAGGAGCACAACTCTGTTCCCGTACGACTCTGTGGAGTATTAAACCTAGTTATTTTATTAACTAAAGGCTCTCTTGGGAAAGCCAACTAAAATTATCATATTCTCTCACACACATAATGTAATTAAGGCCCCTCTACAAAAAGGTACTTAAGCACATGCTTTACTTTAAGCACAAAGGTAGATGACTTGATTCAATCAGGATTACTGCTAGGTTAAAAATTAAGTGCATACGTAAGTGCTTTGTACCAAGGTTCCTATCACCAGAATATCCAGGGGGCCACCAGGAGATAGTTTTGCCTGTTTATTCAGAATTTTGTTTTTCTGTGGGCACCATATCCTTACTTCCTTATTATAGGCCTTTGGTTGGGATTTCATTGGTTACAAAGTCATTTAAATGATATGTAGTCATGGGTTTTCTTAAATGACTGTGCTAAATGAACAGTCCTGAAAAAGTGTAGGAATAATTGCTTTGGGAGTCAATTTCCCAGTACTTTTTTGGTTTTGTTTTTGTTTTTTTTTTTTGCATGAGTGTTACACGGTCAGCACAAGGGAAGCCTCAGCCCTCAACTCACTATTGCCACAATTTTAGATCACTGAGCTATGAAACTGAAGTGGGACTATTCCCCAGTGTGCTTTTGTGCCTACATGCAGTGGTGTGGTGTTCCTACTCCAAAATTCAGCCATGTCCTAGAAATAAGACTGAAAATCTCACGTCAGGACCAAAGAAAATAAAGGAGTGGAGTAGCTGCTGTAAGTTACCTGTCACGGATTTGAACTGTCCTACTGCGAGGAAAAAACAACAAATCCTGTCATTCTGGCATCCTGAACCATGTTATTATCCTTGTGTGAGAGTGTACAAGAACACACACCTGTGCTCTCCTACAACATACACACAGACCCAGATGCTCCAAACTTGTGAATTGCTGATAGCTGTGTCAGGACTGACATTTCACTGGTAGAGTTGCTTTAACTAATTTAGAAAAATTAAGTAACTCATGATATCAAGATCTTTAGCAAGTTTCTTTAATTTTTATTTTTTAAAAAATAATTCATGGCACAACTGCTGAGATAAGGGAGGAGAGGACAGGAAGGCCAACAGACTGTGGCTGATCCGTGCTAAATAGGAAAGCTCTGGAGATTGATTTAACATTACCAAATATTGGGGTTTATATTTTATATATGTATATTTCTTTATGTTATTTATATTATATTGTCAAATTCCATGAAATACCTGTGACACAGGCAACACTCCCCTCCTCAACACTCTAAGTGTCTGAGGTGTAATGGAAGTCTTACCATTCTCTGGTCATTTTCTGCTCTTCTGGGTACCAGAAATTTGCATCCACTCAAATCTCCTGATGGTGATGAGCCAGGGATGCTGCTGATCATGTTTCACTATCCCTTTAGACAAATCTTTGTTTGTTTTGGAGTCAGAATCCTATCATTTCCGAGCTAATTTCACATAGAAAATGTTGAACAACCAACCACACGTGTTATCTTTTGTGCCTTTCCATCCACCTGCTTCTTCCCCCTTTACTCTTCCTTTCACTCCTAAATGCATTTTTTCCTCTCCTGGCTGTCAAATGTATCTTATACTTCAACTGAAGGAGAAAATCTCTTAAGCCAGGGTGCCACATGTTCAATGCAATCAAAAGGAGTTTGGCTTGTGTTAATCTAGGTGCGCTGTATTGTATGCACCTGGGAAGAGTGTGTGGATGTGCCATATTGAGAACCATACATTACTTGTCTCTAAGCTGTAGCACAGAGAAATAAACAGCCATCTGGCAAATGAACTTCGTTTTTTTATTACTTGGTTTTATTTGTTTCAAAATAACGCAGTGCCACAAATCCAGAATATTAACAATGTTCCATCTGGAAAGTGAAAGGTTTTGCTGCTTTGCCATCCCAGCATGTTTGCTTTCTTGATAAACTTCAGTAGTTCTCCCTGCCCCCCCCTGCCTTGCACCTCAGGGATTTGCCATAGCCAGGGAGGTCAGTAAGAACAGAACATCTTTCTTTTGTCTTAGCTGGGTTCATTAAAAACTCAGATGCACAATGCAGTGTGTCAGATATGAAATAAAGGGAATCAAGTTAAAGCTATAGTTTGACGATGCCTTTACTCCATTATTTCTCTTCCTTTTAAAAGAGAAGGGGGTTATCTGATACCCTTTGGCTAAAGCAGTTGTTGGGGAAAGTCAGTGACCAGGTTTGTTGTTCCAAAATAAAATAGAGGTAATTCATACTGCTATAAATAAAAAGCAATGATTTTTATGATATGCAATGATCATTTGTCATTATTCCTATATTGAAATGCACAGTTATATAACTAGTCCTCCAAGGAACCTGTATGTATAATTTAATGAGTTCTGAGCTACCATTAACTTTACTCCTGTTTCTTTCCATGTCAGAATAACTTTTTGTCATCTAAATCACTTAAAATAAACTGTTCTTGCCCTACATTTGTAACCATTATTACCTCTTAGGGAAGCAAAGTCACAGTGTTCATAACCACACCGTGATGTTCTGATGGACAGCTTGTTTTGCAGAGTTTACAGTCTAACCATCTTTGTACATAATCCAGTTAACATGTATTCATGATTTACCACTTGTGGTAACTATGGGAAAAATCCTAGACAGTCAGAAACATAATTGCCTTATTTTCCATATTAGAATTTTAAAGTCACATGTCTTTAATGCCTGTTGTAACAGCCAAAAACATGCCAATATAAACTTGTGAAACTTTGTAATCAAATCCTAAGTCAAAGTAGCAGTCTAATTATCCTTTAAAAATAAGATATGACCAAGAGTTATAAGAGTTATTTAAAAAAAAAAAAAAAAAAGAAAAGAAGATTGGCTGAAGATACAAATTAATATTTGCAGGTAAATAAGTTGCTGTGTTTATTAGTTATTGTTTTTTAATGAGGCAGAGGCTGTGTGGCTTTGTGAGGGGTTCCATGTCTGTTGTAAATGCATTGTACATTGTAAAAAGGACCTTCATGCTCAGTGTACAAGAGGGTCTGGGATGAGTAAGAAGCCAGTAAACAAAGAGTACCATAGTGCAGAACACAAATGCAAACATTTATGCATGAAAATGTATTTGTCCATACGTTTGTTACACAGAATTTAACACATCACCTAAGTTCAGATGCCATTTCTCAACTTGGAGATCATTATCATTTTCTGTTATTCCTCTGCCCTTATCCCTTCTCTCTGTCTCTCAACTAGAACTTGTCATTCCTTTCAGATTTTAGGGGGGGGAAAATTTTGGTTACGTGTATTTACATGTGATCATATTTTCAATGTCTTTAGCTCTTTTCACCCTTTTCAATCCTGAAGCAACCAGAGGTGTGAGTATATTAAAAACTTCTACAGTCATGAACAATGCAGTTCTAATTATAGGAAAGTGCCATACTGTAGTCAATCTCTCAGCAGTTCTAATTATAAGACATCATCAGATTAAATTAATAAATAATGAAAGTTAATTTAGAAGAACTTCTGTAAAAATGTAAATGACACTTTTACATACAAGTAGAATTTGTAGTTAAACTGAAAAACGACATACAATAACTTCATAGTTGCATGCACAAGTCTGTGAATTCTTTGCTTTGATCTTTTTCCTCAGATGTACTGGCAGATCATGTAGGCTGTCAAATGGACATGCTAATTATACATTTACAAAATTTTCTGTGCTTAGTAACAGATATAAACCCAAATCAAACTATACTGCAGTCTATCCTAGACATGGACAGCAGCACTTTGTCCTTTATCTGTGTGTTTATTCTTCCTGTTCACCTCTTCACCATTACACCTTTCTATATTTTAACATCTATATACCTTAACTATACAGAAAAAACTTAAAGTCTTTTCATGATGAAAGCAGACCACTGTAACATGAACATTTTTATACATTTTGTCCACCTCTTATCAAAGCTTAGATGGTATTCTCTATTCTTGACTTCTTTTCCTCTCCCAAATATCAACATGTATTATTTTATTTTCTGTGTTTTTAAGGTTTTTATGAAGGAAAAAAATATCTAATAGACAAGGTTCATTGATGCCTGCTTAATTTTATAACTCCCCTTCATTTTTGTAGAGCTTCTCCCCTACCAGATAGATTCCTGAAACCAGCCCCTAGTAGGGAAAGGTAAGATGTTCAAAACTGACTAATGATCTAGGCAGTCTGGAATGCTGTCAAATTTTATTTTGTCAAGTTCCTTTATATATTTGGTGTCACTCAAACCAAGTATTCACTTCTCAAATTTCTCATCAAATGGACAAAATATATCCCTATTTGTAGATCAGTGTCAAACAGAAGCCTTGCCTTTGATTTTCATACAAACAGGCATCAAAAAAAACATTTCACTTACAAAGGACACAAGACTTCAAGCTGCCAAAATTCCTTAGCTTCAATTTACTGCAGCTTTTTCTGGGATCCATACTCGTACTATTACAGTTGTCAACAGTGCAAGATATGAGCTTGGAGTTGATCACAGCCTCGGAAGAAGTTTTCAGTGGTTTCATATCAATGCAGTAAATGAAAGGAATGGGCAAAAAAAAACAATTAAAGTTTTCCCTGCTTAGCAATGGACAGACTTGAAAAACAGGCACCCGTGGAATAACTTTTTCCGAATATAGTGCTGTTTGTGCCTGAGAATTCCCATTCTAATGACAGCAAAATGGAATAATCACGAGGAAATAAGCACATTTATCTTCATCTCAATTTTATCTGCTCTTGTGTATTCTTAAAGTTTGGCATCTAAAATCATGACAGATAGACTCTCTGCAACTGTTCACTTTCTGCTCTCAACTCCATCACTACAGGGAGACC
>JAWWES010000041.1:69806986-69820628 GCA_035583135.1 Lophotriccus pileatus
CTTCTCTGATAATAGTGCCTTGAATGTGAATAACTTGGAGATAAGCTTTGCAGAGTGGATCACATTTAACACGTTATGGATTCATGCAGGAATTGATGCTGAACTGCTCACAAAGGTGGAAACCCAGCCCTGTTTCACTGGTGTCACGTGGATTTTGTGAGAATAAATGAAAGTCACGGGCAGTGAAATTAGACAAATATTTAGAATTTGTATCCTGGACTTCTGTTTCTTATATTTTAAACATTTTGTTTTAAAGAGGCATTCAAACAACAACAGAAACAAGAAATGTTTCATGGGTAAGGAACACACACTGTTCACACACTCTGAAAGGAGAATTCACATTTCTTCACTCTAGAATCATAACAAATAAAACTGTTCTGAGTCAGATGGGTTCTTGCAGGAAAACACCATGCAAAACAGAAAATACATTAATACATTGTTCTTCTTTCCACTAGTCATCTTCAGTTTTTGGTTTCTGTAGGGTTCTCTTTTACTAGACAGCCCTTGCAAAATCCACAAAACCAGAAAATTTTTTACGTGTGATGACTCAAAAAGAAAATTTTTTAGAATTTTTAGAATGTTTCTTGTGTCTAATTCGTATTGCTTAAGTTCTTTTCAGCATCTGTTCAGAATGCCTATCAAATTATAGCCAAAATCTTCTTCCTTCTCACAAAAATTTCTTAGGTTTAGAAAAGTGATTATCTTATAGCTGGACTAAAGGTGAGAATGGATTGAAATTGCAAGACCAAAAATGGAACCATATCCTGCACACTATCTGTACAGCCCTCTTGGACCAGGACATGGAAAGGGCAGACCTGGCAGGCTTATGCACTACTATGTGTGCTTTTACAACCTCTTTGGCTACGGAGACATCCTGCATCCCACGTGCATCTCACCTGGTAAGGAAAATCATGATATTGGAAAAAATACTGGGGAAACCATGGGGTTGAAGTCCTTTTTCTTTGCTTGCTCTATCTTTTTATCTGAACAGATAAACATGAGTTTGCTAAACCTATTCTTTACACCAGCAGAGCACAAGAAAGCAGCTTGTCAAAAATCATAACAGTGGACAGCTCGAGCTCATACACCTCCACAGGAATTAGTAAAACAGCACTCTTGCTGGGTGCTTTCTGCTTCAGGGCTGCTTTGTGTCTGGCTAACATGGAGCACAGGACAAACTAGTCTGTGGTCTGCCATGCCTGGCCAACGTTTAGAAGCATTTCCTCAAACTTGAAAAAGTTACTTTTATTTCAGAAGGAAGCAGAGATCAACACCTAATCCCTTGACCACAGGTGCTGGGACTTTAAGAAGAACAACAAATATCACAACAGTCCCAAAGAAAACAGTGAGAGCTGGCATTGCTGCTGTTGGCAATTTGAATTTGTGAACAAAGTTCAGGCAAACTATTGGTTTCAGTCTCATTTTACATTCAGGGCAGTATTTGATTTTTGAGTACTTGATTTTTGAGTACTTCTGTGGTGTGATTTAAATCATTTTTACTCCACTAGTTAGTATGATCCCTTTAATGCAGGCTGTAGCCCTTGTGCTTCTGTACTCAGTTCAGTTTGTTTCCCCAAGACTCAGGTGAGAGATTGGCATTTCCCACTTGTCACAATTATAATTTGTGACACATTTGTGGCACAGAAACTTCTGTATGATGCTATATGATTGCTATACAAAGCCCAAAATCTGACTGTGATTTTGCATTCAATGAGACACACACATTTTAGACTCAGTGCTGCTCTGTTTTTCAACAGCTTTGATTTCAAATAAAGTTGGGTCTGTGATAAGGACACTAGACCAGGGATTGGGAGATTTGCTGTTATTCCCTGTTCCAATATTGGCCCAAAAAGTAAATCTATAGAAGTAATTTTATACCTTGGTACCATCTTTCTAATTTTACTAGTTTAAAACGTAAATTGGAGACTACTGCTGACTCTGAGACAAGGATGTGCCTGTAGAGCTAAACCTAATCAACACAGTAAATTAAGATGTGGGTGTGCAAGTGAAACATTTGTACAATTGCTCACTAAATATCTATACAAAAATGTCCATTTGAATTAGTGAATTCTGAGCTTAATCAACAAACATTTTATTGTAAGTCTATTAATTATTTGTTTCTGTGAACAAGAGCTGTGTCATGCTGATGTTGTTTGGTGAAAGTTCCCTGCATGTTTGGGATTATTTGGATAAAATGCTGACCTAAAAAGCATGATCCATAGCAATTCCTACGAAGAAAGTACAGACTTTGAATATGTTTGTTTCTGTACAGGGTCCCAGTTGTGCATGTTACCACAATACACAAAAAGTTTTGACTGAAAAATTACATAAAACAAAGAGCAAGAGTGTCAACAGAGGAGCTCAACAATTTCTGTCATTTAATGCAGAGAAGTAAAAACTTCTTAAAAAGACATTTTTTAAATTTACATATTTCCTATCCTCACCTTGACTCCACCCCCCCTTTCAGACTAACCCTTAAATTTGGATCAGGTGAGACCCTGTGGCTTAAATGGTTCCTTAACAGCTGGAGTGTTAGTTGCTGTCCTCTCTTCAGTCTTCTGAGTACTCCAATATTTTTATATTTCAGCTTTTTTATATCTAATAGGGAATTCTTTTAAAGGGAAAAGATATTAAGTCAAATTTTCAAGAACTGGAGTGACTTACAAGTCTGAAGAGTTGGGATTTAGCAAGACAGTAAAAGAAGCAACTCTAATATTCAAAATATGAAGTGATTAGGATTGCAACAGGACAGCAGGAGAGCAAAACTCAAGGGGAGGACTGATACAGACAACTTTCTGAAGGTACCGGTAAGCTTTTACATATATAAGCACTAACTAGTGTTTTTCTTTCTTTTTTGAATTTGTTGGCAGTTTCATTGTTAATTTATCTGCTCACTTGAGGCCTCTCTCCTAATAGCATAGGTATCAAAATTTCTTGGGAAGGAGTGTCAGCAGCTCAATATGTTTAGCTAATTCTTGTCCTAAACTGTTCTGTGCTGTTGCAGTATGTTGTGTAATATGTACCACAGTCCCCTGAGAGACAACTGCATTTCAGTGATGGTTACAGTGATGATTATCCACATACTGAGGAGATCTGTGTCTTGTGTTTCAGAGTTGTGTGGCAAAATAAATCCTCCTATATCTTTACCACTTCATCTAGTGTATCTCTAATAAAGATCAATCTTCTGAACAACCCTGAATAAACCCTAAGCATCCTTTTCTTAGTGAGACCCTAAATTTCAAATTGATTCCCCTTAATAGAGAACCTTTCTACCTTGCAGGAAGGTTAATAGTTAGACTGGGATAAGCAGGGTGTTTGAGAATCAACAGTAACTAATTTACTATTACTAGAAATAAGGAACTTGCTGTTCCAGAAAAGGAGATGCTCAGCTGCACATTTTCGCATCGCTGCCTCACGCGTGGAGGCCCCAAAGTATGGGATGTAAAAGCAAGGCATGCTTGATTAATGAGGACTGGGTCAAGTTCATCTGATGGCTCTCGAAGCTGCAATCTAACTATTATCTCCTGATTAATGTCAGGCATCAAATTTACAGTTGCTAACTATGACTGTCCATGCCAGACTTTTATCTGTGCTGTGAGATGTCGGTCCCGTTTAGATGGTATCAGCCTGCAGTGAGAACTATTATACTACCATGTGATCATTTTAGCTGTTCTTGTGCGTATTCTGTGTGGGATGTCTAAAAGTTATGCACCCAAGTTTGAGCTAGTCACCTCAGGCTCCCTAAGTACTCACAGAAATACAATAGGTATCTCCAGAGTGTGATTTTTCTGGCCTATTTTAGACACCCCCTTCTTGGAATAAGATAAATTGCACTCTGGAGATGCTGTTTCTCTCTACAGATAATAAAGGAAACTGAGGGTACCTGCCTCAGACCTTGGGCAGATGGTGACTAAATTAGAGCAAATGAATCACACCTTTGCTGTCATTCAGGAAGAGTAAAACGGGATTAGCCGCTTCATTTGTGTGGCAGGGGGAAGAAAGAAAAATAAGAATAGGGAATTAATGTACCTTCATATACAATGAAAGAGTTCAATGCTGTCAAATAAAAAGGTGAATGGTTTATTTCACTTAAGAGTCTGATTAAGATTTCCAGATCAGCACTAGCCTAATCAGAAGATGAAAAGTAATAATTGAAGGCAGAAAAGGTAACAAAAAGCAGCATCTTGCCAAAATACTTCATCTTCCTCCCAAGGCACCCATACATCATGTAAGAAGGGAGCCACTTAGGCTCTGTAATAACCAAAAGTGATGATTATTTATACTTTCCTGGTGTTCTCTGTGCAAAAATTTCAAACCTCTTCAGAAACGGGGATGAATAGGGTTGTCCTCATTGTACTGAGGGTAAAACTGAGGCATAGTGTGGCTATAATGTGTCAGAGATTGTGATTAATCAGTACTAAAGTTAAAATGGGAGTTCAAATATTTTACTCCCTGTCATCAGACCTAGCTATTGCTGCTTTTGTCTTTCTTCTCTCTACATTGTCAAATGCATAATATGGAGTTGCTCTTGTGGCTTTTTAAAGAGTATTTTGGAATTACTCCCAAACTTTTTAGAGGTTCGGGTTTGTTTGTTTGCTTTTTGTGAAGGCCATGATAACGAGTTCAGCTTCTATTGCCATAGGAGCTGCTAGCTGAACACAGTCTTACTATTGTCAATTTTATATCGAGAAAGCAGTGTGGAACTGCTCTGCTGTGCAGTTTTATTGTGTACAGGGAGGAAAAGGTTACTGAAAAAAATTTTATTTGTGTTATTTTATTTTCTATTTTCTTTTTAGTAAAAGCAAAAAATTACCACTAGCCACATTTTATAAATATGAGTTCCAAGAAGCATATTGCTACCCTTTCCTGCAAAATAAGCTAAAAGTGATCCACCACAAGTACCAGCAACTCACTCCAGAAAAGAAATAATTCTGCAGGTGGTTCCCTTGATTTTAAGAGCCATGTCCCCTCAGCTTGCTGGGACCAAAACCAAACAAAATGACCCTGAGGAAATGTCACATGCATTTCTACCACTTGTGATGGCTCACATGAGAAATGTGTTTGCATAGGAAAGTTTTTACTGTCCCAAGAGCAGAG
Source organism: Lophotriccus pileatus (assembly GCA_035583135.1). Taxonomy (NCBI): domain Eukaryota; kingdom Metazoa; phylum Chordata; class Aves; order Passeriformes; family Tyrannidae; genus Lophotriccus; species Lophotriccus pileatus. Next base: position 69,812,084 of record JAWWES010000041.1, read on the forward strand.
CTCCTGCACTCTGAACTCAGCATCTATTTAAGAGCAGTGGTCACAAGCATTTTCTTCTCTTTCTGTTTACTTTTGCTTCACCAAAAGACACAGTCTGTGGTCTTGAAGGCAGTAAGAAGGAAAAGAAAGTTGAATTCAGGGTATAGTGCAGCAGCAGGACACACGTATGATTCCTAGAGCTCACGAGAGAGACCACATAAAGTCACGGTGTGTAACCACCTGGCTTTTGTTGTGCAGCTCGTTCCACCACTTGCATTATGTTGAGGCTGTATAAAAATACTTGAAGGTATACTGGTAGTTCAAATTCCAGTGATGAAGTACATGATAGAAACATGAAATCAAGCTAGAAATATCAGGTCCTAATTGAAATATAAATACAACTAGAAAGAACTTTTTTAAAATTAAATTCAAGAACTGCAAGCACTGCTGTTTCAAAACAAATAATTTTATTTCCAACCTTAATTATGAAATTTGGTAGAACTATTAGAAATTCTGGAGGGGCGTCTGTATGAAGTGACACCTGATGACTGTTTCAGGGAAGGAGGATTTATCTGTAGTAGTTAGTGCTACAGAAATAAAAATGAGTGAAATAGAATCCACTTAAAATTCTAATTTTAAAATGCCATGAAACCCGACAGACAGAGGTCCTGGACAGGGACCTGGGCAGCAATGCTACAATAAGGTCTATGAAATTACTCTTGCAGAGCTCCAGTGACTGCAATTGCATGTACTAGAGGCTTAGTTGTCTGTCAGTGAGCAATTACACTTCAAGGGCATCAGGACATCCAGGTCATCACAGGACAAGCCCTCATGCTCAGAGTAATACATGGATAGTCTGAGGTCTTGCTCAGATGTTTTGGAAGAATTTATGTCAAATAGGGTTTTCTTTAAATGAAAAATAATTCCATTTTTCACAGCTCTTTAAGTCCCTGTTGAGTCACTTTCTAAGCCAATGAACTGATTATCCCCAAATACATTAGTAGTAACAGCATTTTGTGTTCTGATTCCATGAGATCCTGACTGCCTTTCCACTCCTGTTGAAAATCATTAAGTATGCTCAAGATTTTTTTTAAAAGGATTAAGCCTTTTATTTCATTATTTTCTATTTTATTTTTAGCTGGCATTATCTTCATAGAGAGAATTCTTAAAAACATCATAGTTTCCCTTGTGATAGTGAGGAAAACTTTTTAAAGAGTTTGATTTTCATTCTAAATTAAACATCAAAATGAGGAAAAAAAAGGATCATGTTTTTATTTTTTTAAATAGACAGATGAAAGATTTTGTTATTAATAATTGACATGAAAGCCTTTCGTCTTGAACACTGGTGTATGTAAACCTCAATAAAATCCTAAAAGTGCTTTTGTAGAACAAGAACAGTCACAAAAATCTGAATAAAGCCACCTTTTCAAAGAACATGATGAGAAAGGGGAAAACTCTTAGATGTGCAGAGCAACACATTTTACATTCATGCCCTAGTTATTAGGAAGCTTTGAAGTACTCACTGTTATTGAATACAGTGTATACTGTAATTCATTTAGTGCCTTCATGTGGAGCTGAAAAGTTCTAGCCAGAGTGCTTTGGCTATTTTTCTGAGCATGAGAATTTGGATGCAGGGAGAAAAATGGTGTTCCAGTCTTAATCTCATGTAGTCCTTAAGGTTTGACTTTGGAAATTATCATAGCAAAGCCTACATGAAACTAAAACAATAAACACTTGGCGGGGGGTGGGCCGGGAGATGGGATTTCTTTTTTTGGCATTGGATTATGTTCTTAGTTCTTTAATGCAAAGAATAATATGATAATGGTTTACGGTGTGAAACTACTAGTGTGAAACTAGCTTTTGGAAGATAATATAAATTGAAGACTGTCTGTCTACAGAATAAACCAAAATCATCTCCTAATCCAGTGCAGCTCCATTGAAACAAAGCTAGTTACCTACGATTAGGGTAATTTTAGAGGCAGATTCCAGGCTGTACTCAGACCACAAACCAATACTGCCTTCAACTCAGTCAGACATGAAACACGTGCTATCTCTTAACTTCTTCTTGATGAGTTGTTCTCACCTCCTTAGGAAGTAGAGACGCTGCATTATCATATTTGAGAAAGCAATGGTAATAAACTCATCACTGACCCAACCCTGCTGGTTTCTTCATTTTCATTGGACCCTTGTAAAACTATCCACTGGAACTTGAGAAACATTGGGTAACTGTCCATTAGATGAACATTACTGGGAGTTAAGGTCTATCCTTACCTGATATCTTGCTTCTTCAAACCTATTTCCATACTCTCCTCTAATGTATCCCAGACATGATCCGCTTCAAGAGGTGCCAACAGTATTTCCTGTTCTGTCTCTACTCGTTTCTCTGCGCAGAAACCCTCTCCCTGCCAGGTGTTACAATGCTTGCCAACACAGGATTGATGTGCTCATGTGTTTGTGTGGACATACTTTCCGATGTGCCGAGATTATTGCACGTATTTTTTTTCCAAGGCCCTGAGTAAATGTCATAAGATTAAAACTGCTGTTGATTCTTCCTTGAATCCAACTGGTGTCCCCAAGTAGAAAAATGTGCACCCCACAACAACCCCTGCTCTAAATCAATATAATTCAAGGAAATGGACTTCTTCCCATCTCTCTTTCTGAGATGTCTTACTGTCAGGAGTTTATACCCAATATTTATCTTCAGTGCATTTGTGGTCAGTATGGTGTCTGTTTTACTGAATTTCTTTCCTCCAGATTGCTTATGATTAATTTAATACCAGTTTCTATGCAATGCACTGTAAGCAGTTCCTATGGAAGTGAGTGTAAGGGAGCAACCGTTTTTCTTCACAGGACCTGCAAGTAGTGTAGGCTAATCCACAGTAGAAATATTGTTCCTAAACTTAAGACTGCCACTCAGTAGACTCCTGTTGCTTTTAACCTCCCTAAACACAGTCTCCCACTTCCTCTCTTTCCTCAGAGAAAGCCTTTCTCAAGCAATGCTTCTGATTTGTTGCAAGCCTGGAGGGGAAGAAAGGTACTCTTCAGCTTTGGCAATTATTTTTCTGGGAAAGATTGATATGTTGTGGGTTTTTTTGTTTGCTTGTTTTGCTGGGTTTTTTTTGTTTGTTTGTGTTTTTTTGTTTTGTTTTGTTGGGTTTTTTTGTTCCTTCACTGTGACCTTAAACATATTAAGCAAAATGAAGCATGTATTTTTAAAGCTGTTTGAATGATTGTGGTAAGTAACTGAAACAATCATATTTCTTTTTAAAGGCACTGTGATTTCTAGACTGTTTGCTAGACTACAAGCATAGGGAGGAACTGAATGTTCCCATAATAATTTTGTAGAGACATTTTATCACAAAAGCAAAAGACCAACTTCTTCAATATACCTGGCTCTGCCTCTGGAAGCTGGAGGATGTTTCCTGCCTAGGCCCTTAGTTCTCAGGTGGCACTAAATTAGCACTAAAGTAGGAAGAAATTGAACTGGAGTTCTTCAAACCAAACAGTCTTGAAACCTTTTATTGAGATGATGAGTTGCACAACGACATAACATAATGCTTTATCAGTGACCTTATTTTGACACTTCACCTGGCTGATCCTGGTGTGCTGATACAAGAGCTGGGAATACCTTTATCCATCTACTTTTTTTTTAAATTTCATTTTACTTTTAAGGGCTTTTCCAGCCAGCTTGATCTTTTCACAGCAATACACTAGGGCAAATCAAATACCTGTATGCACACACTTAAGCACATAAGGAATGACAGCATAGGGCCACAAACAAGCTGTCAAACGTTAAATTAGTAGGGGAAAAAATTTAGCTTCAATCTATTAGGACCATCTTTAAAAAAAACCAAAAGCATTGTATTGTGCATTGTGATGCCTGTATTGTCAAGCATCTCACTTAGGAGACTAGCTACACAAGGCTTCCATATAGTCAACAAAAATAAGATTCTTCAAAAGGCCATCAAGATTTTTACATCAGCCAAGAGACCCTTCCAAAGAAACTATGGAAGGAAATTACCTGGGGTGATTGGACTTCCATATCTCCATTATACGTGTTCAAACTTTGGTGGGAAGCTGATGCTTAGCAGCTAGAAGGGCTTGCTATGGTAGCCTTTCAGAAGTTTTCTTCCCTGACCTTCCTGTTTTAGGCAAAGAAGGATCTTGGGCAAGTTCTGTATATCAAAATGCAGTAGAAATGGGAGATAAAACTTTGTCTGAGGAAAGAAAACCCAAATAAGTATGGCTGTTACCAGCATCACCATTACCAGCACTACGCAGCCAAAAAAAGGGACATGGGACAGGCAAAGTTCAGATGTGGTGGTGATTGTGCTTTTCCTTAGAACGATCTCCTAAGCAACCAAATTATTTGCTTCAGGTACAAATAGAAGAAAGAGATTTTTTAACAAAGATAAATCAGCTAGGTAAGATTTCAGAAAAAAAAAAAAAGAAAAAAAGAATCAACATTCATCTGATCATTGTCAAACACATTCCTAACTGGTGGAGGAGTGTGCTAAAAGAAGACGACATAGGTGGATGGTTTTTTATATCTGGAAGAGGTAATCAGTTCTAACGAGTACGTGGCTATTTTGCATCTTTTTTCTTCTGTAGACTATATGTGTCTTCCAGATGGTAAATATTTTTAGTTCCTATTTTCGTCCCTGTTTCAAAAGAGATTTGAAGATCTCAGAGGAAGCATGTGCATTTTCTATTATGCCAGTTTAAAGCCTCTAATGAAGTTTGAGAGCAGAATTTGGCCCATAAAACATATTTCTATGTCTGTGATACATACTGCACAACTCCCCAAGGAATTTCAATAAATGCACTTATTGAACTACTGTAACACTAAAATATGCTGCTGGGCCTTTTGGTTTCTTCTATACTAGGAGGTTACTGAGAATTGTTGTTTACATCAGCACTTGTACAAATGGGAAACCAAATCATTAATTTATAAAATGGCATCTGGAAGTCTTAATTTGTGATTGATCTAGCTCCCTCTGGATTTTCCATGTCATACAGCTCCATAGTTTTTGAGCATAATGTAACTTAAGTAGGTTAACATACCACAATTCAGAGCAGATTTCCAAAGGGTTTCCACCCTGCTGAATTCTTAATCAAGACTGAAGAATCAAAAAGATTCCTTCTTAAATATCTTTTAAGCATACCTCAACTAGCAAAAATTTACCAGGTAAATTTGAATAGTTCATAATACTGTCTCTGGATGGATTCCCTTTTGCAGACTGTGTCCAGGGATCCCAGACAAACACAAGTTTTCTATTCTTCTCAGTGGAGTAGAACCCCTAGCTCAGGGACAAAGGCAGGGAAGGAGGGCCTGGGAGGGCTGGTCACGTTGACCCCTTTTAATTCTGCACCACATTTAACTGCCTTCCATTTCCTGCGTACTCAGGTCTTTCTCTCTGATGGGGTAAGGGTGCAGACGTGTTTTTTTTTAATTTGTGGCTACCTTTCTGTTGGTTTTTGTCTTGGATGAGGAGTGTGGGTTTTAAACCCAAGATGTATTACTGAGCTTTAGTATGGGCTATCACGTGCCCAAACTGGGTCTCTGGAGGAAGGAAAGATGTGGGAGCCTCTCTGAACCAGGAAATTTCACAAACTTTTCAGAGCTGAGGGGTGGAGGCAGTCCTGGCCCTCTCTTCTTAAGGAAAATAACCGCAAAACAGAGGGTTTGCTCTTCACAGCAGCAGTTCTAGCAGGCACCAGCAGTTAGCAACATGACCAGCAGTGGAATGAAGTGACAGGCAGACCAGACTGGTGCCATGATCCTGAGCAGCTCTAGTTGCTTTCCATCATGTGCAAAGTAGATCTGCCAAGCTCTTCATGTAGACAGTCAATGGGAAGAGCTGGGATTCCTGCCCAGCATCTGCCCCAGGAGTTTGGAGCAGCCAGCATTGCACCTGAGCAGTGGCAATGCCCCTCCTCCCTTTTTCAAGAGGACAAATACTAGTCCATACTCTGTTGGACTAGGACTGCTGGGGGAATCCTGACAGGAACTGAGCAGCAATCCACTTGTTCATTTGATCCTGCTTGGGAGAGGAGGCTGAGAGTTGCCTGAAACAGAGGATGTGGTAGCCCAAATATAAGAGGCAAGCCAAGGTGCAGATGTGGGTTACTCTGGGGTAATCTGCTCTGATGTTTCCTCTCCTCATAGGCACACTTAATGTGTCACAGTTGTGTTTCAGAACCATCTTCTGATGAAGCAGTAACCTCTCTTCCCCTCTGGCATTTCCAAATATGAAGAGGTTTTTTCTTAATCTTAGAGGTATGACCTGGAATTGTGTACATTACATATCTTTTCTGACTAAAGTCCTCAAGGACACCAGTGCTATGTCTGCATCAGCAAACAGCACAATGAAACAGGATCAGATTTTCTGGGTGAAACAGCTTGTGCTGAGGGGCCCCCAAGCTTTTGGGCAATAAAGGCAAAGGGAAAATCCAACCAGCCTTAGCCTTAGCCTGGTCCAGCAAAGACCCACTAACAATTGGACAGCTCCAAATGAAAGCAGTGATGCAGATGAAGCCCTTCTGTATACTGACAATATTTTTTGAATTACATAATTTTTAAGAAATTTCAACAGGCCTCTTTGCTGTGTGTCATGGTATTAAATGAAAGTAAAGATTTTTGCAGGGACAGCTGTTGAGAAAGTATTTTTAGGCATGCTCTGGCTTGGCAATCACCCCTACCAGCTTTGTGAACTCTTGTGTCTGCGTAGTACTCGCTGTATAGCTACTAACTATGCAATTCTAATCCTTATCCCCTCCCTTTTAACTAGAAATGCCATCTGTAACACAAAATCCAGTGCTTTTCTCAATACCAAATAGATTAGATCTGCTGTGTCGTCCTTGTCTAGGAAATCGTATCAAAGGAAGATGTCAGGTTTGTCAACTCCTACCTTTAGCAAACCTGTGTTACATTTTATCTTACTCTCTACTTATGTCACTATTTTCTTACTTTGCAATTCTCTTGTCAAGTTTTTTTTCTGGAGATTTCTCTCCTGAAGCTTTCTTGTGCTGGTAGGGTCAGGTGATCCACTGAGGGAAAGAGTTGCTCACTTCTTCTTCAGTCTTTAAATACAGGTATGATGATGGAGTTGCTAATGTTGTATCATGCTGCCTGAACTCAGATATTTTTTTAAAACCTCAAGAAATAATTTGCTACCTCATGTCCCTGTTTTTTACATAATACTTGGGCATATATTAATGTTTTAACATGAGTCCATCTAGTTCCTTTCTCTTTCTCTTGCTTCAGCTCTATGTAAGCTTACCACTATCTCAATTTTGACACCAGGTTTGACAACATGTCTCTTATTGAAAATGAAAGTTTAGCTTATGAAAAGTATCTACATTAGTTTAAGTTTCTTCTCCTCCTCCTATACATAGCAGTGACTTTTCCATTTGGTTTCATATAGGTGAAGAATCATTTACTATTTATTTTCATTACTTTGCAGTCTGTTTGACTGGTCGTTCTCAATCCCTATTGTCAGCTATGATCATAGCTTTCTTTCTGATAAATGCCTTTTTCCTCTCCCTAAAAGCTCTCTCTTTCTTTCAGGTATTCTTTAAAAAAGTGTTACTAATCCTGTTGTGCTTAGAGACCTTCTCTGTAATTCTTCCCTTGTGCAAAATACAGATTCTATCCAACTGGTGTGCTTTTGGGGCTGCAAGTGGAGGAAGCTTAGGCTCTCTGTAATTTCTTACCTTTTCAGTCCAGATTTTAAGTCGTTCATTAGCCTTCTTGGTCTTTTCAAACCAGAATCCTTAGTTATGGGTCAAGGAGGGAGGGGTCTTTGCTTTTTCCATTCAATTTATGTTTAATCATATTATTACTATTTATAACCAGCTTATATTCTAAATCATTTTGTAATTTATAGAAACAAAACATAAATAGCATCATCTGGTGTTAGTTTTAAGGAATTTCTGGCTATCCAAGGTCTTCTGGAACTTTCTGTAATTAATCAGCACTATAATTTTGTATGTTTTAAGGAGAACTAGAAGGTGCAGAGACCCTTAGAACCAACTTCTCCTTCTCTATCCCTATTCTTGTCTTTTTATGACCTGAAATAAATCATTATTACTGGAGCAAATTTACATAGATGGATGCACAGGCAATAAAAAAAAAGCCAAAAGAAGGTGTTCTGCCACTAGGAACGAATGACGGGGGGGATCCGGCGGTGGTGGCGGCGGGAGGTGGAGTACAAGACAGACGCCGTCACTTCCCGACAGTCACCTGCCCTGCTAGTTAGGGTTTGAGAAAGGGACCAGGGTTTGCTGGTAGCCAGAAGGCCTGACCTGGCTGTTGGTAGGTGACTGTCGGGAAGTGAGGAAGTGATGGCGTCTGTCTTGTACTCCACTTCCCGACTTCCCCCCCGGCTTCCTTCCCCCCCGGCTTCCTTCCCCCCCGGCTTCCTTCCCCCCCGGCTTCCTGCCGCCCCCCCCGACTTCCCCCCGGCTTCCCGCCGCCCCCCCGGCTTCCCGCCACCCCCCCGGCTTCACGCCGCCCCCCCGGCTTCCCGCCGCCCCCCCGCCGCCCCCCCGGCTTCCCGCCGCC
>JAWWES010000041.1:69820728-69877008 GCA_035583135.1 Lophotriccus pileatus
GGGAGAGAGGGGCTTGTTCAAATCATTTCAGTGGGGGAGAAGCCTGTATGCCCTTATGAAGTTGCGAGCTGTGCTGGTGGTGGTATATGCCGCCAGTAGGGTCTCCCATGCCAGGCAGGTCAAAACGGAAGGATCAGGTAATATAAATTGTGTCCATGGGCAGGATGGGATCACAGCCTTCTGGTAGCCATCCTAGGAGAAGGACAACTCTAATTTCAAACCTGGGTAGATGGATCTCGCTTAGCCCTGTAAGGCCATCTGAAGCAAGGAGAGAGACCCCAAATCAAAACCCCCCTTGCTCCAGAGGCCCACTTAAGCCTCAAACCAAAACACCCCATTTCTGTCTCCTACTTTAAGAACATCTTGTTCTGTATGAAGTCACTAGACCTAAGAGATCGGGAACATACCGCAAAAAGCCAAAGAGCCATAAATCTCATGATAAGAGCCAAAGTTGACATTTGAATAGGTAAAGTGGCTCCAAGCCCAGATTTTCTGCAAGGCCCAATGGTCAGGACATAAAACAATGGAAGGTCTCCGAAAGAACAAAAGGTCACTGAGGATGAGGAGCGATTTGAAACCCCTCTGTTGAAGTAAGGCAGGAAGTACCCCCGTAATATTCCTCAAAATAAAAACCATGCCTCCAACTCCGCCTTAACTCCACCTGCTATGAATATTGTAATCAGAATGATGTAATAGTATGAATATGCATGTAGAGATGTTGTAATTCTACCCAGGAATTGTATAAATAATCTGCCCTTTGTCTAACACATTGGAGCCCTTTTTCCAGGCATGAGCCGAGGGCACCCCAGCACTGCTAAATAAATACCTTTGCTGCTTAAAAGACCCAAAATTGTCTCTAAGCAGTTCTTTCGGCCACTTTTTGATCTTCACTACCAGCAAACCCTGGTCCCTTTCTCAAACCCTAAACAGGGCTCCTGGCTACTGTTCCAGACCTACACTTTTTGAGCTAGATAAATTGTTGCACTTTAAACAGTAAGTGTCAAGTAACTACAAAAAACAGAAAGGGCAAATTTCTTAAAGAAGCCCTGAAAGAAGCGAAATGCAAACCCCAGGTGTCTAAGTCTCCTAGGTGTGTTCTAGATTCACAGCTTTAACAGATATGTGTGTTCTATGGCCTCTGATTTTCATTCAAACCTCAAAGCTGCACCAACACTCCCCAATGACACAAAGCATCCATTCAGCTCAGACTGCTACAATCTGTGGTTTCTATTTTTCTTGAATTGTTGAAGAGGGAGTATTTCAAAACCTGAATGCAGCCACAAGCTGACTACGAAGAAAATAGAAAGTAGTGGTTTGGCAAAATGCAAACAAGCAGAGCTTATTGCTATTTATACTGATTCTTGTCTATCTCTTTTTTTTATTGCATAAAGACAGAGCAAGTTGAAAAATACGGTGGGGAGTTATTGTGTTGGCAGTGGTATGTGTATTTTCCAAAACAAACAATTTCAATGCCCATTAAACAAACATCTCACTCTTGACATAAGACCACAGTGCTGCTATCTGCTTTTTAAGCCTGATTTACAACTGAAGGTGCAGGGTGGAATAAAAATGTGTGAGAAGTTTCTGATTAGGGCAGTTGTAAACATCACCCCTGCCAGTGAGGTTTTTTTTTATCTACAGGTAATGGCAGAGCCACAGTGTCTGCATCTTCTTTCAGTGGCTTTATTCTGTTCTGACCATTTTCAAGTTAGAAGTCTAGGTTTGTTGCACTGTTTTCCAGTGATTATTGTTGGAACAACCCTTCACGCAGGTTTGCTGTCAGAATTTCACAGATAATATTGGCAATGATCTTAGTTATGATGCAGGAAGACAACATAAGTGTGCCTATATATTCCATTTCTATCTATCTGTGACCCAACTGATTGGTGACAGCAATATCATAGCACCAAGAGAGGCAGGCATTCATTTGGGAATCTGGAACAAACTAATCTTAAGTGATCCTGAATTTGTTCCTAGTGGAGGGGCAATAAAAAAAGACCATCACAGCAGGCTATTATTTACTCTTCTGCCGTTAGTTTGGTAAAAGGTATGAAGAATTAACAGGTTTCACTGGCAGGTCCTCGGGACCTTGGACCAGACAATTTAGAAGATGTGGGTACCAGCAAATACCTCCCCAATATCTTTACTTTTGCACCTTGACGGCAACTGCACACTCCAGAAAGGCATGGCATCCTTGGGGGGGTCATGCTGACTTGACTGGAAGCCAAAATAAGCTCAGCACTTCAGAAGTTCAAGGCATAAATAGCAAGCATGGTTTAAGTAGGTTAGTCAGCTGGTTTCTCCAGGCTCCTCTCTGGCCAAGGCAGGGCATGTTCATACTGCAGGTGAAGCCCAGACATCCCCAGGTTTGAGGCTTGAGCTGCTTGACTGTTGACTTTGTTAAAACCAGATTTGAGAGCTCCTTTGCTCAGAGATGTTCTGGAAATTGCTGTGCCCTCAAGGGTCAGCACAGTGAGGTGCCTACATGCAAGGTAAATACACTTGAAAGACTAGGCTTAGCCTTGCTCAGCCTGGGATAGCTGGAATCTTGGGTCATTGCTGCTTTTTAGTTTTCTGATCTCCATCCCTGCTGCTGCTGTGAGAATCGTGGCCTCAGCATCAGCCAGCTCCTGCTTCACGGGTTATCAGATGACTACCCAAGCACTGCAGAAATCACAAAGTCCCTGTAGGGTTTTATTTATTGTTAGCAGGTACCTAAGCAAAACACTGCGAGACATTAGGACAATTAATTGCTTTTTTAGAAAAGATGGGCAAGAGGGGCTGGCTACAGTCACTGGGAGCTGTCATTACTCATTAAAAGAGAAATGCAGCTTGACAGTGAAATTGCCCCATCCTGCTGCAGCCATACAACTTCAAGAAATTTGGCTTGCTGATCTCCCGGTGCAGGAAGCCAGCCCTACAGCAGAGTCCTGGCAGCAGAGACGAGATACCCACAAATTAATTCACAGATATCCATACTGGCTTTGCTACATGGCATCTAATTGAATGCAAAGATTTGCTGTGGTTTTCTGGGTTGGAAGGTGTCTGTAGAAGCAGGTCCTGATCCTGCACTAAACATGTTGGGGATATCTAAGGTGATTTGGAGCATGCAAATTCCTGCCATGAGTCTTTTTTCCTTATTTTTCTCTTTGTTTACTGTAGAGGGGCTGACAGTTTCAGCTGATTAGTAAACAATGTCATTTTTACCATTCATTATCTTGTGGGGTAATGTCAGCATGTGGAGGAGTCCTGACCTGCTCATCATGGTGGTACTGGGTGCTGCTCTCCACCCTCAATCTCTAAGATGGAGGTTAAATAAATTTAACCTACGTCTTCATACAAACAAAAGGACTTGGACGTGCAATTGTTGAGCTCTGTGTAGAAACAAATGAACAAATTGATCTCCCTTTTTTCCTTTAATTCACAGAACTCCTGTATCAGGAGCTATAGATGCCCCCAAAAAGAATATTTAAAGTTCAAGTCAGAGGCAGATCCTGTTCATTATGATCTAAATTCAACCACTGGAACAATATAAAGTGAATCAATCGCTAAAAAATAATTGGCCTCATGTTTTTTCTTTCCACATTTTTTCCAGCCATGAATTTCAACAACACTCTTCTATTTGTGATCACACAAAAGATTTTAGGCCAACACTCATTTTCAATTGCTGTGAGCTTATAGTGCAAGTTATTTAGGTCATGATATTCTCTCCATTTTAGCCATTCTCCTTGTGATTTTGGCCACTCCAGTCCTTTCTCTAGTGTTACAACTTCTGCTCTCTTTTCCCCTTTTCTAAATCAATGTAATTGAAGTAAAAGAACTTCTTTCCATCTCTCATTCTAAGATGTCTTGCTGTCAGGAGTTTATATCCAATATTTATCTTCAGTGCACTTGTCTTAATGTGATCCCATTACTTACAGAGATAAGCCAAGCAGTCATTTTCAATTTATTATTATTAGGAAGAGGAGAATTTCACTGATATTAGTAATTCCAGGCCTAGTTCAGGACTTCACTGTGCTTAGAACTGTGCAACCACCTTCAATCCAGTCCCCTAACAATAATGTTACTAAAAAGAGCTTGAGTCCATATAAACAAAAGGATATTTAATTTTGCTATTGTGCCTTTCTTGGTTTTGCTCTTTCCTTGATATGATTGCACTGATGGACAAGAAAAGGAAGGTAAGCTTGGATACACTTGTTAACAACATAAAAGGAAAAATCAAGGGATGTGTGGGTTGGGGGTTTTTGTTTTGTTTTTCCATGGAGCTGGTTTAGATTTTAACTCTAGAGAGTCGCACTGGCAGAGCTGAGTGGGTGGGAAATAAACAGGTAAGGCTTGCTGAATGTGAGTCCAGAAATTACTCTATCTCTCATGAAACCCTTCCATTTGTACATTTTGTTTCCCCAGCATATTAAGACAAACTGGTAGTGATTTAAATGTTCAGGCTTATTTTTCAGTGTACCCCCACAATAGTTTTCTGGAAAAGTGCCCAGGGCAATGTGATAATGATTATGTCTTCTGATGCCAAAGAAAAGGAACTCTTGAGTGGTACATAACATACAATTTCCCTTAATTTTGTACCTTATTTTCCTTGTTTTAGTAAGAATTTCTTAACTACGAAGGGCAGAAGTAATTCTTCACTTGTAGGGGTAGAAACCCAAAGGAGTACAGGGCACTATCCAAGATCTAGGTTCTCTGTGCTGATGAATTTTGTTCCGTTCTACCACAGTATCCTCATAGGCTCTGCAAAACTAAGGTCTCATGTTCATGTTTGTGGGGATACTCATCTGTTGTGATTTTTTATTTTTTTAAACAATCTTTAATTTTTTTATTCGTTTAAGTGGCAAATTTCACAGATGTATCAGAGACTTTGGGCCACCTCCTTGATTTCAGTTCTTAATTTGGTGAAATTGCCCGAAGGTCACATCTCTAATGAGGCTGCAGTGACTTTTGAACAGTCATGCTACCAATAAGGACAACAGTAAGGAATGTCTTGAAAAGTGACTTCAATACACATTCACTTCTGATTTAACAACCACTTCTGTCCCTTGAAAAGTTGTAACTGGTGTGTCATGTTATAACACAGTGTCAGCTCTTTATCCAAAGTAAGCATGTACACGAGTGTTGTATGATGGCTCTCAGACAGCCAGATACCTTTCTGCTTTTCACTGAGTTGGTTCAAATTTCCAGAGCTATTAACAAAGCAAACAGAATGGTTATATTTTTACATCTGAATGTAATTATGCCACCAGCTAGCTGTCTAACTTATCTTGCTGTCCCTGGTAGCTGACTATAAGAATGATTCTTATCACTGGGAACATATTTGATTTAAACTCAGCATATTTGAAAACTTCACTAAACTTTTCTTCCTCTGGGCAGTGTTAGAAGAAGCGGTGTGCTTCCAGATTTTTAATGATTTTTCATCTGAACATTAGTCCATATTGAGTCTCTAGATATTAAAATGTGTTTATTTAACCATTCCTTTTAATGAAAAGTTGGGAGAAATCCTTAACCTCTTATGAAAGTTAAGTGCTGAGCTTTGGGTTTTTATATACTTTATTCCCATTAATACATATAATATGAACTGAACAGGGATATATCTCACTTATACAGACTTTCCCTGTGGTCTCTATAATAGGAAAAGGTGATCATCTTCTCTGCTAATATACTGTGTATACTGAGCTTTGCCTTGAGAACATGGTGATGAATTTGAGGGATTTAGGCACCAAAGGGCCTCTGAAGAGTTTGGCCTTCTGCTGTCTTTCTAACAATCTCATTTTAAATACGATACATGTTAAGGGAAATAAACTGAATAATCTACAAAAAGTACCTTTAATCACTAACATTTCACCATATAAAAAAGGAAACAAATGTTAAGATACGAATATAGAAAAGAATGCAAGTTATCACATACTTTTTACTTATGTATCTGAATTTTCTATCTCTGACTACATGATGAGATCTTTGCCTTCCTACATGTCAGACTCCATCTGGATGTCATTGCCAGTGAGGTTTCTTGTGAATTTGAAGTGGTAGATGCTGGGGATGGGGGAGAGATGGAATTGTACTTTTCCATAGTGTAATTCTAACTATACACTGAAACACTTAGACCAAAGCTCCATATTCTGTTTTAATAAGATTTCTAGTTATTTCTTGTAATCCAATAGTTTGAAAGTCTTCACAGGAATAACCCACTGGTCTTCTATTAAACAGGGGCTGTACTGGACTACAGGTGTGTAACTGTGTAATACATCATATTCTAGGATCTGAGGTTACTTCATTTGCATTGATGTCATCATGCTACCTATGTACACCTAAATGGCATATTTTGAAACTTAGGCTTTTTCCAGCAGGTAAATGTCAGTGCTCTTGTTCTCGTCTCACACACCATTGCAATGAAAACATCACATTTATTCCTTTTGTGCCATGGTCTTTGTAACCCTGCATCAATAATCATAGTCCCTGAATAAGTTTAGCAAGGCTTTGAGTGTATTTTAGGCATACATCTGAGTATGTCAAGGCTGTTGCTCATTACAAGATTAGCTCAACACCAGTCAAAAAACTTGGGTGGATGTCGGGATAACCATGGTTGACAACATAGTTGTTAGTCTGTGTGAGAACACTGGATGTATATTGTAACCTAAGCCTTTCTGTCCTGTGGTGTGCTCTTGGGCCCTAAACCATTCAGCAAAGCCTGAGCATCACTTAGCAAGCTTGACTGGCAAATGAAACTCTCTCATGTGTATCACTGGAAAATCCAACTTTCCACCAAGCACTGTGAATTTGGAATTTAAGACAGAACAAAGTCTGAAACAGCACAAAGAGCTCCATACTTGTCTTGGGCCAGTCTCCTTTCCCATTTGCTCTGTGCAGAGATCCTTCCACTGTTCTAACAGCAGACATGCCTGGACAGGGCAGCCTGGTCTCTAATGCTTTGTCACCTTCTGAAAGCATTTGGATACAAACATAACACAGTCCTTGCTCCTAGCTTCATTGCTGTGTGACCTCAGACAATTATTTTGCTTTTGTCCACCACGTGCAGGAAATATCTCTCTAAATCCCTTTCAGCTGAAGGTGAAAATATTATATTTGGCAGCACGCATGTAGATGTCAGAGTTTCAAAAGCCAGTATGGAGAGAGACCTGTGTACTTTATGTCTCCATCACACATACAGTTCCCCTGCCATGCCCTCGCTGTGCAGTTGTCTGTCTGCAGTGTGTGTGCATGGGGAAAGGGAAGGGCACCACTACTCTGTTTGGCACTGGACATCAGGCAAAGTAGGCAACAACCTGTGCCAAATTCTATGGCATGTCAGGAGGATGCAGACTTTCAAGTCTTTACCCCACCACTGGCTTATTCAGTGTAGGTCCTACTGGTCTTCCATATAACCTGTCCGGTGTGTCTTGGCATGTTGTCTTTTCCATAAGAAGATAAAAAGCTTCTCTTGGAAATAGTGATTTCTGAGCCCTGAAAGTAAGCACACACTTAACATTTCTTTGAATATCTCTATTTCTGTTTGGAGATTTTGTGTTTAAAAATAAAGTCCCACTGTCATGCTGACCCTCTAGATGCAGGCAACGTGGAACTGCTTCTGTGTGTTCTTCCTCCCTCCAGGCACGATTGGAAATCCTCCACTGCAACTGGAGGACCTAATAATTTCTGAGTTAGCTCTTCTGAGTAGCCTAGCCTGGTGAAATAAGGGGGTAGCACTCCAGCCAAACTGCAGCAGTACCTCGGTATTACTGCTTCCTGCAGTGATGGGACAAACCATGGGAGAAGGATGCTCCTCTTAATGTGCAGTTATCAAGCCACATGATGCTTTGGAATACGTGCAATTATCCATGTGAATTGAGGCCAATGTCCTGCAGAGGTCCAGCTAGTGCAAGACGGGGATGAAAAAATTATTTGTGATGCATCTCTTTGGTTTGTGTCTGTGCTTCAGTCTCCTCTAAGGATTAAATTCTCACTCCTCATCCAGTTTTATATTTCCAAGTTGTATATTTCATCAGCACTCAGCTCCTGCCCATTCCCATATGGTAGGTGACTGCTCTGATATTTCTGAACCAGTCCTGGGGCAGGTTTATTGACAAATTAACTCGTGGCCCTGTGATGATGAGCTAAGGCAGATGGTGGGTTTACCTTGGCCTGCAGCAAGAGGGAGGTTCTTCTGAATTTCTTCACTGTAGGTCTGTCTACAAATACCTCTGTGAAAGTTGAAGATTCTCTTTCCTCTTCATCCTGCATGATGTCTATCCAGTAAAGACAGATTCTGCCAGTGGGTCATGCACATTTTTTCAAAAACATTTATGGAGTGCATTTTAGCTGAAGGACAGTATTTGCTTTCCTTGGTATGGCTTCAGATTTGTCTCAATTTCTTCAGTTTAGCTCTCATACCAAAATGTATCAGGAGCAATACATGCAAAGCTGTGATCCCCTGTTCTCCATCAATGAGGATAAGGGCACAAGTCTGCTTGTGGGACCAGGTGATGGGGGGGTACAACCCCTTCAGCCTTGCCTGAAGTGTCTGTGTACCTTCACATCCATCTGCTCAAATGGCAGCACAACACCTTAGGGTCAAGTCAAATGCATGATTTCTTTGCAGAATGCAGAAGTGAGTTAAGATAAATACTTTCTTCACCACATTGCCTTTGACACACGCTTTTTGACTATATTGAGGACCCTTAGTAGGAAAATTAGGGGAATAAGAGGGAACTGTTTGATCTGTTCTGCATCCTAGTGTGCAGACTTCTCATTTAATGGACTGCAATCTCTGTTGTACAACTTTTAATTTCTTGTCCTCCTGGTGGACAGTAAGAGTCTCTGGAGGAAGAAGGGTTTACTGGTTGGCTTCTACTGCCCCTCAGTTGGCTTTGTAATCTATCACACACAAAATAAGAGACGATCTGTCTTACTATAGAGAAAGCCAGGGGAGGGGGGAAAAAAACCCACAGTATTTTCTTTGTTTGAAAACTGTAGCAGATGTCTGTGGCAATAAAAAGGCAATTATACTCGTATTATCATGAGAATTTCCAGCAGGAAATCTTGACAAACTCGAAGTTTACTTAACTGAGATAAATACAGTAGATAAATAGCAAACTGAATTTAGTTTACTCTTGTACACAGGTGTACTACACATTTCCTCAAGCCATGATTCACAGCCATAACCTTTCCTAATCACAGGCACAGCAAGATATGTCAGAAGTAGGAATAGGCTCATGTTATAAAATACAGCTATAGATTCAAACTTTCTCCAAAGTTTTGGTATATTTGAAACTTATAAACAGGCTTGGGTTCCTTTCTATATCTCTGAAGGGGAGGAACCAAAGGGCTCAATTTGTTTTTTACCCTAGACATTTTATGCTGCTATGAGGATGCAAGGTTTTGATTGAAAATGTCTATGGGGTGTCCTCCACTGACACAGAGCCAATGGCACAACTAAGAATTGATTTCTTTCCCCTCTCACAGCAGCCTGGGAAGCAGTTACTCTCTAAGGCTGCTCTGATTTATACTGGGAGCAAGGTAGACCCTGGCAGCACTTAGAATCTGGGAGGCCCACAGATAGCATGCAGTGCTGTAATAAAAATAAGGAGCAATACTCTGGGAATTAGGAGAGTTCTGCTCTTGGAGTAAGGACGCCAAGCTGTACTTCAAGTAAAATCCTCTGTTCATTTTTGTTTCCAGTCAGGCAAGAACAATAACATGCAAAAGCCAGCTGTTTTCTCTTTTATCACTGTTTTACCTCTGTTTTGTCACTTTAACTAGAAAATCACTAGATATGCCTGATAACACATCAAATTCTTCTTACAATTTTGTTTGTTGAATTAGTTCTTTTAACCTCACTGAGAGTCCATTTTTATATCAAGGGTAGCCTTAGCTGGCAAAATCAAATTTGAAGGAGGTGATTTAGGCTTTCTTAGGCTCAGAAGTCTGTATGCTGTTTAATGGTTGCAAAGCTGTACTTGTGCAAGAGACTTGTATTAGGAGCTGAAAAACCATTGGTGTTTGTGACCACTGCTGAATTATTGTATAGTAGGTTTATTATTATAATAACCAACTACTGTAGAATAACTGCAGATGAAGATCCAATCTTCTCAGCCATCTTCTGACAGATCAAGAGGTACTCAAAAAGTAACCAATTTTGCATACATGGGAAAAAATCCCCAACATTTCATGGTCACTTAAAAGCTGTAGCCCTTTAATAAAATAAGCAGATTGTTGGAAGACTTGTTTTGTCAACAACTTAATCTTGTTTGAAATATAACATGCTGTATCACTTTACAAGACCATAAATAAGTTGTTGTTGTTGTCACAATGGACCATATTAGAAAAGATGGAACACTAAGACTGTCATCCAACACTTTGCTGTTGAATATGTGTATCTGCAACTTTGTTCTATAAGTTCTCAGATGCTGCTGAAGTGCGTGCAAGGATTTTTAGCCTCCTCAGTATTTGTCTTTCAAGGGAGTTGTTCAGCTACTGGATAAAGCATAAATAAGAGCAATCTAAAGGATATTCTGTCTTATGGCCACTGCTGTCAACACTGTCAACAGGAACACACTGTTCCTGTAGTCAGGGGTGGTTGACTGTAAAGATCTTCCTTCCATGTACCATTTGTTGTAGCTGCATGTCCTGTACCACCAACAAGATAAAATATCAGAGGAGTCTTTATATCACATTAGACTTTCACTGCATGAGGAGACTTTCTAAATGTCCATGTAAGGCAGCCTTTTGCTAATAGATAAAATAGGCCTGGAAGCAACCTTGAAGTCTGGTCAGCATCCTGACCTGAGGTGGGACCAGATTGATACTGATGTTGTTTGCCACATCCTGGCAAGAAGAGACAGTAAAACCATAATTCTGAAAGATTGGATCACCCTGTCGAACATCAGCCTTAATAATTAGTTTCTTTGTTAGATATTGCTTTTTTCTCAGATGGTGGCTGTCTTTAAATTGCTGTGCACAGTGGGTCATATAAACCTTCACTTGAGGTACTCCATAATAGGCGGAATTCAACAATGAAGGGATGAAATAAAAAAGCTAATTTCAAATTGAGCTATGAGAGTATTTAATACATTCAGCCTTTCAGAGTTCTACACTGAAGTGTTTGTAATAACATTTATGCTTCCCCACTTCGAGGACAAAGAGGTTACTTTTATAACTGCCATATATGCAAGGAGACCCAGCTAGCCAGACCAGTACAAGTAATAATATATACAATGCAATTTTTATTAGAACCCAACAATAGACTGAAAAATGCGTGTTAAATAAGCTCAAACAAAAATATAGTCAAGGTAATTGACATTTGTTTATTGATGTTCAATGTGTAATAAGGTATGTGTGTTTAGCTTTTTCAGGTACATCTACAAAAACAAACAGCAACAAAAACTAAACAGAACTTAAAAATGTTGCACTCTCTCAGCTAGTATGTGCTTGCTCCCACTGTTTTTCTTGATGTCATAACAGACTGGGTAAAAACTATCAATTCTGGGATTGGTGGTCAAAGGGACTGGTGGTCAAAGCTCACTTGCTTTCCACAAGAGGGGGAAGAAGATGTTGAACTCACCATAAACCATGTGGAAAGGAGAGAGTGCAGAGACACACAGATTATAGTTCATGCTTTCAAAAGGAATGAGCAAGAAGTGGGCACTAGCCAGAAAAGCAGACAAAAAAACCCGAAAAAATCTTTGTGACAAAGGTCACAATTGTGTTATTGAAGCAGGAAACATCAAGGTCACTGTCAATATTTCAATGAACAACATTAGGCTCTGTACCATGCTAAAAAAAACAAACAAACAAAAAGAAAGAAACAAACAAAACCCATAACAACCTTTCCACAGCATCTACTTTTATGATTTGACAGGGAAAATTTCCCTCTCCAAGCATCAATCAGTGTGATATGATAATCAAAAAATATTTACTAGGCAGGCACATGAGAACTGCCCCAGAGCATATTGATGTCCCCTGCAACACATCCTGCTGGGGTGGTCTTTAGCAACAGGACTTCAGCTCTGTCCCCAGTTGCAGCACACATCCATTTACAGGGACTGCTGGTGGATCTGACAGAGGCAAAGGAGCAAGAGAACTATTTCACTTATGTACAGCTTTAAGGTCCTAGGTAAGTGCAAGGAACATTGAACTAAATCCTTAGCTACAGCATAGGTAGGCACAGAGTTTAAGCTGCTTTTCTCCTCTGAATTTCTGAGAGTCCCTGGCAGTTATCCAAGTTCCCAGTCTAACACAAAGCAAATTTAAAGTTGCTCTAGAGCAGTTTGGCTGCCTGTGAGATGCTACCACTGTGCAGCCTGCAGAACAGCATGATTCTGGCATCCCTACACTGCACTGGGGAAGCGGGTGCTGCAGATCTGGCTTTACGAGCTGACTGCTGAGGACTGGATTTGTGGTATCTGTGCTCCACGCAAACATGGCATGGACCGAAATGTGACTCAGAATTTATGGTTAAATTTACCCAGCATTAGAACAAAGAAGTATCTCTTTCCTGCTTTCGCAGCTCTGAAGCCCAGCGGTGCTGAGAAGATGGGTACACAGGTGTATAGCCTAAAGATCAAAACATGGCCTTCTACTTTTGTTGGTATGAGGCAAAACAGAAGGAAAGCCAGAAAAGTTGTCAGGGAGCAGATTGCAAAAGCATGTTTAATTTTGTTTGCAAGAGAAATAATCGGTACTAGCTAAAACCCTGCAAGTTGTAATTTCTAGTGCATTACTGTTAATTAGTAAATGTATTACGGCCTAATTTGATCTCTCAGAGAAGGCACCTTTTAGGAAAAAGATGTTTCTATGATCAAACAGGGAGGATGCCATTATCTGAGGTGGGGTTTTTTTCATCTTTTTGCTGTTGAAGCGCATTGCTCATATTTTATATCCATGGCACCTGTTACTGCTCTTTTCCGCTTTCTCCACTCTTTCAGGAAAAGTTGTTCTCTGCTCTTTATCTGCTGGTCCTATTACTGTGCAAATAGCACATGCAGTAGCCTATTTATTCTGCTCTATCAGGGTGCAATGGACAGTATACCAGGGAGAGCGGGAATTTTGAGCCACAGTGTAAGTGTTTATTCTCAGTTTCATCTCACAGTACCAGTCGTACCCCCTCTCTTCCCTCTCATCCCTATCCAGGCCATGCCTGGCTACATGCTTTTGTCCCACAGTTTCTGGGACTTTGCTGAATGAAGGTGGTTTTTGTACTTGTCTCATTCCAGTACTATTTTCCCGTACAGCTGCCCCAGTGAAGTCACAGTCCACACAAGACATACATTTGTGCGTCTTAATTTCTATCCCCATGTCATACCTACTGTATAATCCAGTGCTGTTAATGCAGTTTCTTTGAGGGACTTCTATACTTGAAAGTGTTTCAAGCCTCTTTTCTCCTGAACTGTGTTAGTAAAAGGCTGCTGAGGGAGAGAGATTGCTTTAGTGTTTTAAAAATGATGTTTTGCTTTTGATCAGGCAGCTGTTAAAGATGCTTTCCAGAGGCTCCATTTTTTGTGCTGCCTTTTGGTGGAGACAAACCCCTATCAATAAGTGCTTTTTATGTATTGAAAAGTGTGTTTTTTCTTGTTTCTGCCTTAAGTGATTCTATATGCACTTAAAACATACAAATGCACACGTGTTGGGACACAAACAGCCCCAAGAAAGCAAGAACCGAGAACAGTACAGAAACTACTTACTGCATATCTATATCACTAGGAATAGATATTGGATAACTTCTTTTGTGGTTTAAATATTTTCAGTTCGATTGAATTACTCACAAATATGAGGTTGCTGAGGGATGAAAGCTCTTGCAAGTTTGGAGCTCTAGATTTGCTGTAATTCAATTTTTCCTGAGTACAATAATGTTTAAATTTTTTTTTAAGTATGCTGCAATCCAGAATATCAGAAAAAAACAACTTTGCCTAATAGCTTCATTCTTTATTAGTCTTTTTTTTTTGTTTATGTTTTTAGTGGTATTGATTTATCTTCTAAAACACTTCCTCTGATTTTAGACAGAGCTGAAATCAAATCCCCCAGGTTTTATCTGTGAAGCTGGAGAAGCTTATTAGGATTTTTAACATTCCATGTTGCTTTCTGAACAGATTGCACCAGCTAGTTGATGAAACTTGAGCTAATTACTCTAATGTTGACAAATGCACTAGCACAAAAAGAGTCATATGAAAAAAAATTAAAAATTGCACCTCTTCAAGAAATGCTAAGTAGATTCAGTGATTTGTGGGTGTGAGAAAGATGTTTGCAGAGGTTTCTTTAGGAAGAGAAGAAAGAAAAGAAAAAAACAACCCAAGATACCATTTATAAACAAAATGAAAAATGCCTCTGCATAAAAATATTTGCT
The DNA here is from genome assembly GCA_035583135.1 of Lophotriccus pileatus. Classification (NCBI taxonomy): domain Eukaryota; kingdom Metazoa; phylum Chordata; class Aves; order Passeriformes; family Tyrannidae; genus Lophotriccus; species Lophotriccus pileatus. The sequence continues at coordinate 69,835,070 of JAWWES010000041.1, forward strand.
AGTTGGTAGGGTGAGGAACTGCCTTCACAAAGTAGTCTTTCTATGTTAGGGGATACTGAGAATTCCTACAGAGCCTCTTGATCTGTAACATCATGCTCAGGAGAACTGGGTCACAATCACTGAGGGCATCCCATAGCTCCACAGGGTTCTCAGATGTGGCTGGTACTGCATAAAGTTCTCTGAACTTTTGTTGCCAGCCCACAAAGTAAAGAGGATTTGCTTTCACTAAAAACCTCTCTGCACTTTAGCAGCCTGTAAAGATAGGACCTATAGGGTTGGTTAAATCCAGCCTTAGAATAACTGTATTAAAATCTAGATAGATCCTCAAGTCCTGAAATGAGAATAAATTCAGTTTGCACTCATCAATTTTTGAAGGGTTTTTGTTTTGTTTTAAATTTCTGCTTGTCTATGCAGATGCACACTTAGAAATTAAGGGGAAGAAATAAGTAAGGATATCAAAGTACAATCATGAATATCGTCATAGAAAGGCTTGGATTGGAAGAGACCTTAAAGGCCATCTCAATTCAACTCCCCTGTCATGGGCAGGGTCACCTTTCACTAGACTAAGTTACTCAGAGCCCCATCCAAACCTGGCCTGGAATACTTCCAGGGATGGGGCAGCCACAACTTCTCTGGGCAACCTGTGTCAGTGCCTCACCACCCTCACAGTGAAGAATTTCATAGAAACATCCAATCTAAATCTCCCATTTTTAGTTTAAATGTTTCCCTTTGTCTTATCACTATCCGTCTGTGTAAATACATGTTGGAGGTAATCCAAACACCCTTAACCCTGCTTAAATTTTGTTTGCCAAAGAACAACCAAAAATGCTTAACTAATTGCTGATATTTCAGTGCATGACTCTTTAAACTTAAATGGAAGCAGTGTGGCTATGACATGAAGGTTTCCTGCCATTTAAACTTACTGTGCCTCAGAGAGAAATATACTGTCTTGTCCTCTTTTTTTTTTTTTTTTTTTTCTGCTATTTACTTAATAGTTTTGACCTTTCAGCCAATTGTCCTTATCCGTCATTGCAGCGTATGATCAATCATTTCATGCCTTGTCATCTATAAAATACCAGCAGGAGGGAAATGCTTTATGTTATATTGTTTTTCTTCAATTTTTTTTTTTTTTTATCAGAGTGTCTTACTGTTTATTACAAAGACGGGAAAAAAATGCTTTGAGTCTCACTGTTTTAATCAACCTCATGGGTTTCATGAGTGCAAGTGAACAGAACTCTACTGTGAGGGTGGTGAGGCACAGGTTGCCCAAAGAAGCTCTGGATACCCCATCCATGGGAGTGTTCAAGGCCAGGCTGGATGGGGCTCTGAGTAACCTGGTCTAGTGAAAGGTGTCCCTGCCCATGGCAGGGGGGTTGGAACTAAAAGATCTTTAATGTTCCTTTGAACCCAAACCCCATTCTATGATTCTAAAACTCACTGGAAGCTTATTATTTTAATTTTGGTTTTTAATAATTGTCAGTACTTCAAAATGCACCAAACAAGCCATTTCTGTTTGTCATTAACTTCCTTCTGAATTTTTGAGTAATAAGCAGGGGCAGAAGTAACCTGTAATACTATTTACCTGTGCAAAGATACACAAGTGTGTAAACTTAGGCATAAAGATGTTCTGTCTGAGAATGGTTGTTCAGTTAGGACAGGGTTTTGGGTTCCTGGAGATTTAGGTAACTTTCATTGCAAAAAACTTACACCAAGGCAAAATTTTCAGGACCACTTGTGTCGCAGGAGCCTAAATGGCATTTACAAACTCAAAGCATCACTTAACATGCTTGTTTGCAGCAGAAAACCGAAGAGGTGCAAGGCTCATGAGCTGCTAGGAGTGCTGCAACGCGGTGTGGCACTCTGCCAACATTTCAAATCAAGTCCTGAAAACAGCCAACTGTTCTCAAAAAGGTCTTTCTGGTTTAGGTGTAGCGACAAGTAAACAATTCTAATGACTCCTTTTCCGAAATGTGGGCATGTAGGCTGCTCCCCAGAGGAGCACTGTGCTCTGTTCCAGTGAGCAGCACAGAAAAGGCTGCTGGCTTAGCCACACTGTTCCTGGAGCACAGCACAATACTGCTTGTAATGAGGGTTAAGTGACTTAGGATCTGAGGGATTTTTGGAAACCATGCTTTTTGCTTTTGTCTTCATTTTCCTAATTATAAACCAGAGATAATAGCACTTCTTGTCTTCCCATGGGGTATTGAGAAGATGAGTACATAAAAGATTGAGAGACATGTAGCTACTGCATGGTGACCCAGTAATGGGGGCACCTGAAGTGCCTTTGGGTAAACAACTTCAGCATAAACAGCCAGTTGCATCCCTAAACTCAAAAATGTCAAGTGTATGTTTAAAAACTTCACAAGTGGTTTGCATGATGTTGGTTTTTTTCAGGGTGGGGAGTTCTTTTGTGTCATTATTTCAGGGAGGCAGACTAGTCATGCAAATGATTTGGAGAGAATGAGAGAACTTGAGGGAATACACATCAGACAGAGAAAGAAGGAAGGAGACCAAGCATGCGACAAACTTCAGGCAAGTATTATTTGTACAGTTATTTGGCATTTCTTCTTAGCTGAGAGAAGTTAGTCTCCCCAGCGCCTGTGAACACCAAGGACGTAATTTATTATCTGAACCTTTAAAGTATCTTGGTTTTATTTGGGATAATTGGAGTTGTTCTATCAACAGTTTTTCTGTGATCATACCACTGAGCTTGAAAGGGTAATATAAAGAAAGGTGAAGATACAAACACACTGCTAAGGTCTTGAGTTTGTATGGCAAGTTTTGCACAGCTCTAGCTGTAATTCTTTAAAATATACGTTTGTCCCTTTGATGTTGTATCAAATTAGAAGTCAGATATAATGCTCCCAACATAGTTGCTGTTCACTGCTGAAGCCAACGAGCAGTAGAGAAACAGGGGAGTGTGTTTTGAAGTGCTTGGTATTACACACAAAATTAAGCACTTCAATGAGAATGTACCATATGCAAGAGGCTGCCATTGAGATGAACTTTAAAGTCAAAATAAGGACAGGAGACAGAAAGTTCACCTTCAGGTTTGCATTAGAATCTTCTTGTGGGGATATTTATATCCTCAGCCAGTGCAACAAATTGAAAGGAGCAAAATTTAAACTTGAGATCCGGATCAAAACTTTTGCGGATGATGGATCTACGTTTGCAGCTCTAGTCTGGTTTTGATCTCTAATACCTTGCTCATCAATGGCTTTTCAGCACTGCAGTTCAAAGGGCTCTGTGAAAATGGAGGGGAGAAGTGTATAATCAACTTTATTTTCCAGAACATCATCCAAGGCAGAAAGCCACTCACAGCTCTGTAGTGGGACAGGTAGGAGTGCACCTCTCCTGTCCGACTCGGAAGGGCAGAGTGTAGCTCTTAATGGGATTAGTTCTCTTCAGCTGATTAATATAAATCCTATTAACTATATAAAGAATCTAATGCATACTGAACACAGGAAAGAATCATTGTAATGAATGTGCATTGTCCACTTATCAAAAAACAAACCCAGTATTTTTATTTCCTTAATATTTGTTTATTTCTACTTCAAGTAGAGTTACTCTTTATAGCAATTTTCTAGCCTTTTATTAATTTTTATGAACTCAAGTGTCTGATTCTCTCTGCTGTATTGCACTTTCTACTATTACTTACTGCAGCATGTTACCAAATAAGAACACCTTTCAGAAGATGGAACAAAGGCTTTTTGGTGGTTTCCGCTTTGCGCAGTGGAAGGTCTGAAAAGCTTGATGTTCTTCTGTCTAGGCATGAATGAGTCCATTTAACAAAACTTGCTCTAGAAGGTGCTTTCTCACTCCCCCTCCCAACCAACAACAAACAGTAAGACTCCATAGTGTTGGGCACCTGGACATAGTCTTGCTAACACATGCCTATTTTCATACAATCTGCAAATCTTACAACTTTCAGAAGATGTACATGAGTATTCAGGAGTCTCATTATTAGTGAAAAATGTAGCCTCACTCTGGCACTTGCTGTTGTGTCCCCCTGTTCGCCCTCACAGCTGATTTTCGTTTTTGTAAGTCTGAGGTTGTGCAACTTGGTTTCAATAATTTAGAAGGGTTAGACAAATTAATTTAAGGTGAAGAGGAAGAAGAAACAAACAAACAAACCACAAACCCAAGGTCTCATGCCAGTTAGTAGCTCTTGTGGAGAGATGTAAAAAAAAAAATATAAAAGCAACCAAACAACCTAAACAAACCCTTTTTTTGTTTTTTTGGGACAACTTCATACAGTCTCTTTCAGCTCCAACTGAGAATTTGTGAACAATCACTGTCTAGTGACTTGGTGACACTCATGATATTTATTGCTTTCTTTCTTCCACAGCTTCCTTTCTGAAGAATACTATTGAATCACTTCTTGAATGGAAGCAGTGAAACCTTTGCTATTGTTTAATGTCTTCCTGCCTTGACTCCTTTCTAATTCTGTTATAAAACATCATGACAATATTTTCTGATTTGCTCACTGTTCCTCTCCTGCTCATTCTTAACACTGTCTGCTTGTTTGATCGCTAGTAAGCTCTGACGAGGCATATTTACAGAACTAGATAAAACAGCTCCAGTGTTCTAATAGGAAATGATTAGAAAGGGAAAAGATTAACCTGGCCATGAGGAGTTCATCCTATACCATCCTGCTGTTCAATTAGTCTTCTGTAATAATCAAATATTCTGAAACAGGACATCTGTCCAGAACCCCAGCAGGACTTTGGCTTTGTGTTCATCCTCTTCAGGGCTTTGTGAACTTCTCTCCTTAGTCTACAACTTTCAGTAATATGATTTCTGCAGGAGGGGTGGTCTTTTGGGGTGAAGGTTTTTTTTGTTGGTGGTTCATTGGTTGATTTTTGAGTTTTTGTTTGGTTGTTTTTTGGTTGTTGTTTTTTTTTAAAGTGACTCCAAAGTTACTGAAGCTACCTGGAAACCCAACTCTTCATTAGGATTTAATTTTATTACAAAGTTATTGATATAGATACATTGCAGAGATATGTTTGAGAGGTAAAAGAATCTGATAACACAGATGAGCAAATTGGAAGGAGGGAAAATAAATAAAAAAATCAGTGATAAAGATTTGAATGGTGCACCTGAATTATGCCTTCTTGGCACAGAGAAAGGAGATGAAAATAATTCCTTTCCCTGATTAGCAAAAGCACAGTTCACTGTTACAAGGAGGAAAACTTTTAACTCTTTTAACTCTGTGCTGTTGGTTTCCTTCTGAGTTTCCCCACCCATTGTGTTAGAATTGGAACCACCCAGCCATCTTTCACAGACAACAACTGATCCAGCTGTTTTACTTTCTGACCTCTGATACTTATTTCTGTTTTCATTAGGATCACCTGTTTCTGCTTGCTCAGTCTGTGAATAGTCATCGAGGAGTTAATGTACATCTTAGCATAAAGGAGAGGATGGAAATTTCTAATAGGAGAATGGGAAACAATAACGATTTTCTTTTTCTGATCAGTTACTACTTGTGCTTAGAAAGCAGAACATACATCTCTAGTTAGGAAGGGTTAGTTCTTTCATTTCTTGTTATGTTGTTTTGTTTTCACGCACCAGAAAAATGCTATAATGCTTGCTTTGCAAAACCTTACAGTGAAATTTATTCATGAATATATACACTACAGCCATTTTTTTTTTTTTTTGAGGAAGGAAAACCAGTAATAATAAAGAAAAACAAGAGAACTTGAATATGAAAGTGTCTCTTTTGGGACTAATTTACAATTCTACTTCTCAATATGTTTAAGTAATACACACAGATGGTGGGAGAACTATACAAAGATAATGGATAAACTAGTGAGGGGGGCTGATTTAAAAGGAAAGGCCTTAACATTTGTATCTAATCAATATCGAAGTTTTAAGTCAGCTCAGCCTTATGTCCCTAACCAAATGACTGAGCATAAGTGTATTTTTATATGGCTCTTTAATGTTAAGTGACAAGGAAAGGCAGCCACTTAAAAGTATTTGACATTCATAAGCATCCAAAAGACTTTCTGTCATCTTCTATTTATTCATTCACTAGACTAGAAAAAGCCAGAGTGCTTTGTTTTTCCCCTTTCTTTCAGGGCAGCAGTCAATGCATCTGTGTCAAACCTTAGCTCTTCTCATCTCTGCTTCATGGTGTCCATATCCCTTGCTTCTCTTTCTCTTTCTTGTCACTGAACTGCTTTTGAGTGCCCATTAACGATGAGGACTGCTGCATCTGGAATTTCTGACTCCCAGTCTGAAAGGATTAAAAGGACACCACGTGTACTTCTGCCTCTCCTGAAGTCAGTGACAACCTTCTTTCAGCAGCAGCAGCAGCAGCAATGGAATTGGTCTGAGTGCCAATTGAAAGTCGTTTGAGAAGCATACACAACTAATTTTAAGGGCCTTGCTTTAAGAGTATTTTAGGTTCTTTTCTCACATAACACAGGAAGCTTTAAGTTCAGAAAATATTGCTAGTGTTTGACACCTTGAATTTTAGCTGGTGTGCACTCAGTTTGTATTTTCAGCTTTCCATGTAAAATGTACTCAGATTGCCTGTAACATTAAGGGTGAAGTGTAGGAATGTTGGTTGGTTGGTGTTTTTTGTTTGTTTGTTTGTTTTGTTTTGTTTGGGTTTTGTTGTTGTTGTTTTTTGGTGGTTTTTTTTTTTTTTTAATAAAGGAAAATATCTCATTTCTTGAAAATGTTTCATGTAGTTGTTTCTGATATTCAATTAAGTCTGTCCAAGCATATATAGGCCACTAAGGTACTAAGCTAATTGTGTTGGAAAAATTTGAAGACTTTGCCATAAGGAAATAATTCTTTTTTTTTTTTTGAAATTCAAAATTAAGAGAAAAGGCTTTCAGGAAAAACCACAGAAAACTTTCTGAGGTGTTCTAAGTAGTGTAATTGGCCCACTAAACAAAGAAACCCTCTGTGCCAAATGCAAGGGCCTCTGCAAGTTGATGCATTTTGACCCTTTTTAAAATGATGTCCTGAAAAATTTAAGCTTTGGATTCCTATCTGTCTGTCCCTATTAATAAGTATTGAATACATTGTCTAATTTTAACTGTGTTGAAGAGAGGGAAGAGTTTTAAAGGCACTTTTTGTCTTAAAAGTTTCAAGGAAGTGGACTGAGTCCCCCAGGTGTCGCTCCCACGGAAAGACTTCAGTGGGAACTTGAGGTGTATTAGTCCCTTGAGAATTGATACCTGACAGCACTGGAGGAAAGAGTCAACCACAAGAAAAAGACTGAACTTCCCTTTGTGCCTTACTAGATGAAAGAACCCAAACACAGCACACAAAACCACATATAGTGTAGCTACACAAGGTCTGCCTTGTGCTGCTGGTCTTGTGAGGGGTATTTTCGGATTTTGGATTTTTTTTTTTTTAATTTTTATTGAAGGGATAAATATTCTAGCACTTTACTAGCTGGCACTAGAGAAAACAAGGCCAGATGTCGTGTCCTCTAGTGTGAGATTTTTTTTCTTTTCAGATGGAAGAAATTTGAAGTTCTGTGGGATTCCTTGGTCTCTGTGTGTGGAAGACTAAGGTGTTGCCCCACTTTTTCTATCTTCTTCTACAAGTTATCATGACAGAAGTCTCCCCTTTTCCTTTGGAAGAAAAAGAAGACACAGTTAGGTCTGTTGAACTGCAGGCTTGCACAAGCAGGCAAATACAGGTGATGCTGATCAAGGATGCAGGGTATAGGGATATTCAAGTAATCTATGTGTGTCTCCTGTCCTAATAAGTTTCAGGGTCCTGGTATTCACTGTGCAATAATGCCTCTGAGTGCCTTGCTCATGGGGTGGACAGGAGGTAATGATTTGAGGTAAAGAAAATGGACACAAACAGATGTTCTTCCCAAAAAAAAGAAGGATGTAGAAGCAGGAAAAATTCCTGAGTATGATGCTTCCTTTGGAGTGATTCATGTTAGTGTTTCAACTGTGAGGTTAATATTACAATATGCAAACAGCCAGAGCCACACTTTCTCACCAACCTCTGCATTTCAGTGTTTACTGTGACACCCTTGTTTGTAGCACACAAAGAAAAATTTAGCAACATCCAGCAGCTTAGTTAAGACCCACATAACTAAACTGTGTGAGCAGACAGAGTTTGCTTATCTAGCAAGCACTGTGCATCCTTGCAGCTAAATTCTGCCTTGTATATTTAATTTCAGCCTCAGTCTAAACATACTGCTTTGGACCTGGGAAAAAACAGGAGTTTAACAGTGGAAGCGCTACTGACGACACTGCCGCAAGTTGCAAATGATGCCATTTTAGTACTGAGCTGATATTCAGGAGCTTTCAGTCTTGGGTTGAAGAGATCTGATTGAAAATCAGACACAGGCATATATGGAGAATTCCAGGTTCCCCCAGTTGCCTTGAAGTTAAGTGGAGTGGGCACTTGATTATTATGAAGGCTAGAATTGGATTGAAGAATCATACTTAAAGGTGTAATAGAGCTCAGAAAGTGTCAGACCTTGGAAGTACCTAGCCCTTGATTGTAGCAGCTGGAAGTGATTTAACAAGTACTTGAGGTGACAGAATCAAATGCTTTATGTGATGAATGGGCTGTTTCAATATAGCAAATGATTTTGCTCTTTAAAAATCAGAATTAAACAGTTTGTTTTTTGTGAGGCATGAGATCACGAAGCAATGAAGTACATGTGTGCACGTGCCCAGAGATATAGAATTTCATGTTAATCTTGTCTATATTATAATATGTTCACTTTTGAATTTCCTACTATGCACTGGTCCTTCTGGGGGAGGGGAGGAGTCAGGGTGAATTTTATGCATGAGGGTGTCCTAAGAAGCTGAAATAGCATGACTAAGGTAGAACCAGTTCTTTGCCTTAGTGACTTGAAAAATACGTTTGCTAAATAACACTATCAGTGAAATTCAAGAAGGAAATAACTTCTGTCACATTTGTCATATTTGGCAATTGGGAATCCAGGTGTACATATACAGAATTGGATGCAGAGTTGGAAGGAGATTCCTCAAATAAGTCAAACTTGAACCTGATCCTTGTAACTCTGCAGTGAACAGAACAGTTAATTATGTTCTCTTGCTTTTTTCTATAGGAAAAGTGCAGAGATGAAAGTTGTTGGTTTGGGGTTTTTTTGTCTTTGTACTAGTCAGAATTTCTTAGGCTGTTACTGCTCTGCTGTTCCTGAGGTTGAATTGTGAATGCTGAGCAATGGACACAGCCAGTCTCAAGTGACAAACAGAATAGAAATTGTATTTTTAGGATCAATGCTTTAACTTATCTCCAGGAACACCTTTGAATGCCAAAGCTGACTTTGTGTTGAAATGTTGCATGACTTGTTCACTGCCCCTTGTGATCTGTGATCTAATGTGGGATCTAAGAGGGTTGAAGAAGACTGAGGTTTCTTGTTTGGCAAATTACTATGACTGATTTAGTGAAAACCAATTGGAAGTAAAGGATCTTCATGTCTCCTTTTACTTCTCCTAGTCAGCAACAAGATGTACCTTGCCCTTTGAGCAGACTCTGAGCTCCAGAATTTGGATAGATCCAATCTGAGCTCACAAATACTTGGTATTGTTCCTCTTACTTGCTTCTCTTAGGTTGTGTATTGACTGCTGACCTGAATAATACTGAGCAGAGGCAGCAAATGTTTGCAGATTCAAGGTTTTCAGAGTCCCTACTGAAATGCCTCTGATTTGACTATTCACCAAATCAAGTATATAGAAACAAAATATTCCTCTTTAAATCAAGCACTACCTCTGGATCACTGGTCTGCAGAGTATCTCCTAAACAATGAGATATCATAGAATAGCTACAGATAGAAGGAATTTCACCAAGTTCAACTCTCACCTCAGGACAGAGTGAACTCCAGCATTAGGTCGAATTTATATTCAGGTACACAAAATGGTTGAGCCACACTGATGTGAGGAAGCTGTTCATTTACAGTTAATGGCATGCTGTTAGTGGTGGTACATTCATAGGTGTTACCTCTCAGTATCTGAAAAATATATGTTGTTGCATTTCCCCCAGAAGTAAAAAACAGGTTTAAAAAAGACACCTTTTATTTTCTTCAGAGATATTTGCATAATTACACAGAGTGTGAGTGTTAATGAAGAGCTGGTAATAAAACTGGATGAATTAGCATGACTGAGTGACTTAACGCAATCCTGTTGATCATACAGTGAGGGGTGGCTTGCATTTTGCCAGATCTTTCTTTTTTTTTTAGCCTATCTCTTGCAATTACACATTTGAATTTGAACTTTAATTATAGCTTTATTTCATGAACATGAAACTTCATTGACTTAAGTGTTTACATCAGTATTCCAAATACTATTCTAAAATATGTGCACCTGAAAAAATTCTTAATGAACACCTCAACACCACCCCCAATATTGAGTACATTTTTGGAGTCATTCCAGTGTAGGGGTTTTTCTTTTTTAAATACACAGTGTGTGCTTTTGCATGCTTTTAACTTGCAGGGTAAATTCTTTTTTTTTTTTTTTTTCTTTCAAAATTAGAAATAGCAAAGTGAGTAATGGTGGGAAACAGCTGTAGAAGCAGGATAGTCCTTCAATAACATCATTATCCCTCTTAAAAACATTAATGCCTCTTCCATGGCCTTTTTTCCCTGTACTGTTTGTTACTGGTTTGCAACTGAGATTGTTACCTCACCTCTGAAACATCCAGGTGCACAAGGACAAGTAAGAACAGCTGAGAAGGAAGAATTTTACCTAAACCAAATCACTTTGTACTGAAGAGGAGCACTTGTGGGTTTTGTGCTTCTGACTCTATTTTGGGAGCGGGGGGGAATCACTTAGAAGGTAGTACATTCCAGATTTAGGGAAGAATAATTTCTTGATCTCAAGAGGATTTTAGCTGTGAAATCAGTAGGGTATCTGTGGCTTTGGCTCTTAGGTACAGTGAAACCCCACTGCTTTCAGTGAAGCTTGGCCATAGGGCCCATAATCTAAAGAAAAGTCAATTTTGTGTCTCTTTGCCTGCTTGAACATGCCTGAAAATATAACAAAGCACCAGTGTGTATCATTAGGGGATGAAACAACTTAGATTTCCCCCTCTTCCCCTTTAGGCACTCTCAAAAAACGTACCCTTAAGCTAATAATGGCAATATGTTATATGTTTGAAATTTCTGCTGTCATCATCATTTTGGCAGGGGATTGCTAAAAGTTTCAATATCAAGTTTGCATAAAGGACATCTTTTAGTCAGAAACTTTGCAAGTGTTATTTCAGTCAGAAGGAAGAGGTTTGGCTACGTTTTCTCACTCTACATTTTTGAGATTCCTCATATTGCCCCACTTATAGGCCTGGAACACTGAGATCATCAGTCCCTGAAGCTAACTGCTAAATATTCAAGCACAAAGAAAAATGTTGCAATTTAACAGTGAATGCATTTCTTCCCTGTTCCTATTTTACCTCCAAAGCTGGAACAGGCAGGGAGATTTATATGAACTTTGGCTTTTATTAAAATAAGTGTCAATGATAATTTAACATTGATTATACATATAAAATATTCAATATTTTATAACATATAGTAGCTATATATAAATATAGACTTAATTATTTAGTAGAAGAAAGGATAGAGATTTTGGTAAACAATGTGACTAATATAAGATTTCATTAAAAAATAAGGAAGATAAGCTTATAGTTCATGGCTGATCTGAAGTGAAAACCTTCATAGGTGTGTAGTAAGAAAACTGGAATTGCACTCAGGAGGGTAACAGCCAGAAATATGTATATTGTGGTATATACAGCCTGAGAGATTAATACTGTCAGAAAGTCACATGCAAGGGTAAAGAAAGTTTGAAGTGAAGTTGAAATAAATTTGGCAGGTTGTACACTTTTTTGACGGCAAAAGTAAATAAAACATTTTGTAAGGTTAATGCACTGTAAGATAGCCAAGTCTATATGGAACACCAGGAATTAAGAGATTCCCTTCTGCCTAGTTAAGTGTATCTGAGAACTCAGAAAGTGTTATTTATAGAAACCAAGTGAGCCAAGTTGGTTTAGGAATACCCTGGTCTTTTAGAAAATAGGGGAAGAGTGTTCCTGTTCAAAGCAGGGCATCTTCATTTAGAGTTCTGCTAATCAGCAATGCAGGCAGAATTTTGCCCCAAAGAAAACACAGTGCTGTCCACCTTAAAGCCCAGGACTTTCACAGTGTTTTCTTCTGGATCTTTGAGTCAAACTTCATGTCTTTTCTCACTGGTTTTAAATCTAAGCTGGTAAATTAACAAAATATTGCAATTCTTGAAGACGCTTGTGTCAGATACGGAAAAAGAGAGAGAGGCAATGGAGTTTCAGTATAGAAATTTATCCAGAGAGCATAGGTCTGTTTTAGTGACTCCTAGGTTTACCATTTCCTCTTTTCTCCCTGTAAATCTGTGCCTATCTTGAGGATATAACTTACTTCTACAAAATAATTTTGATAATTAGTATGTAGATATATCCATGTAGATATATTTTAAACTGTTATTACTGTTACTACAGATTATTATTGACCTCGATATTTTTAGTCCTATTTCAATGTTTTTTCCTGTCCTTTCATTTTGTCATCTAACCAGCAATACTCTTTGACTTGTATCATTAAATGTATATAAGTGTAAAGAAGCCACTGCGAACAATTAACAAAATTCTTTAAATTGTCCTCTCTTGAAATGATTTGCCTAGCAAAATCTGAAAGCACCAGCAAAGTCAGAGGCATTTCTATGTGTGGTTGTTCTCACTAAGGACCAGGAATTTTGCCTCTTATACTCTTGTCCTAGCCTTGTGCCCCCTCCCAAGATGGAAATTTCCACAAATCTTGCAAACATCACACTAGCCAAAAAAATCTTCCATGAAGAGACAATGAAATTTTAAAATTGTATTTGCCTGAGACTAGGTCAGTTGGTAAAACATCATTGATGTGTCTCAGACAAAGCTACAAAAACAACAAAAAAGGGGGCTTTTGGTATGGCAATATGATGGGATGCAATTGGCAACAGCTGAAAACACTAAATTTTAGAGGATGGAACAGGCCCTGAGCAATGAACAGATTTGACAGATGGGTTCATATGTGAATTTCTTCATTGCTTCATGAAATTCAGGCTGAGAGTTTCAGTTCAGGTACATCTGTGGAGAACTGTTCATCTGAAAGTGATACGCTGCAGGTCCCCGTAATTTCTTCTGTGCAAGAAAAACTCCTTTGCTACTTAGAGCTTCTGCCTAAAAGCTGTAGGCCAAGCTACAGCCTTTCTGCTTAGGGCTGGTAAGGATGTTTTAGACCAGGCAGCTGTCTCCTGCAGCTGTGTGCATCTGGTGAGGGAGTAGCATGGAGAGAAATGGTGCCCTGAAGCCCCATGTCCCCAGGGATGCTTAGAGACTTAAGATCAGCTCTGATTATCTCTGCAAAAATGGTGTGCTCTTTTCCCTCACACTTGCTGTTTTGATTTTGCTTATCAGTCTGCAAACAAAGCTCATGGAGCCAAGCTCCTCCAGTGCTCTCCTCTCCTGTTGTGTATCCTGGTTTGCCTTAAAGTAGCTGCCTCTTGCTGATTTGAAAATTACCTGTCTCTCACTGACACACACAGGGACAACCATGTTTTATGGCATCTTGACTTCTGCTTTTCCACTTGAGAATTCAGCAACAGTCATCTTTGGTTTTCCCCCTCTGACAAACCCAACATTGATCTTGCAGATCATGCACACTGCACTTTCAGACAAGATAGATAATGACTTGAACTGCAGCAAATGGGACTATATGACATCACACTTTTGTGAGCAGACAAATCTGTAATCTTATTTAGCTTGACAGGTATAAAGGGCATTTCAAAAACTGATTATATCTGCTGTGATTTTAAGAAGGTCTGTGATACGACTAGAAAATCTTCACCCAACCTATTCCCCAGAGAACAAACTCTTCAAAAGAATAACACAATGTTACTTATTTGGGGCATTAAAATACACATTAACCTTTTTTTAATACCTTGTGGAGAATATATAATATTAGTCCTGTGAAGATTCCAGAGGTGAGAGTGAGGTGCTAGAGCTGAATCTCAATCAAATCTGGGGAGTTGTGTCTGCAACCCAGCTTTGCAGATCATTGTGAGAGAAAAAGCTGAACATGAAGAACATCTGAATTGTTTAACAAAAATGTAGATCTGTGCTGATTTTGCAGATCCATCTCTTATTGTGAAAGCCCCATCAACAGCTGTGGATAAGATTCATAAGCATTTCCTGAAGTTTCCATTAATAGTCCTATTAAAACCAGCTGTGACAGACTTGTGTTGCATCAGTCAAGATCAATATGTGTAGCAGCACTTACCTGCTGGATACCACCTTTAGGAGTGAGATGCACAGACCTCCCTTAGCTGGATCCTAATCTCTTAGCAGAAGGTTTTTGGTAGCACCTGGCTTGTAATGACTGCCCAGTTGCAACAGGGGAAAAGCTGGCAAAAGGAAATACTGAAATTCAAGTTTAGTTTCCTGAAGCTTGAATGACCCTCTAAAACCCAGAGTTAGCAGCTGTGGGGCTGGGATTCCCAAAGACAGTTCTGCAATTAGACGTCAAAGCAGCCTCTTCACATGTGGATGGCACATTCATTTTTTTTCATTTAAAGCATGCCTGGCATAGATGCCCATCTCTGACACAGGGGCCACTGCCCTTGTTCTGCAAAGTGCCCTGATCAGCAAGCTTTGGGCACCTCCACTTCTCTCTCTGGAGCTGTGCCACTGGGAAAGAAGGACAAAGTAAAGGTAGGCAAGTAGAAGTGGTGGATGAGGGACTCATAAGGACTTTCCTCTGACCCTTGGAAGTTTTATACCGTAGGGAGGATTTGGGGCAATTCTCAGTCTTGCTCTTTAATCCTGCTGCTGAGCCACCCCAGTACTTTTCTTTTTACCCAGCCTGAAGATGCAAGAAGGTGGTCCTCTGCTGGAAAATGAAAAAATTTCATTTCTACATCTGCACCACAACATACTTCTCCGAAGAGTAACACTGAGACAAACTCCTGATGACTGAAGCGTGGCTTTGCATGTTTCACCCTAGCTCTGTGAGACTTTTGACATGGGCAGGTGATTTACTCTGCACGTCATCTCTGATGCCAAAGGATTTCTGCACAGTCCAAAGAAAAAGCATTTATAAATGTTTATAATACGTCACAGACCCTTAGAAACTGTCATGCCTCTGATAAATTTCTGTATGTGTCTCTATGGCTGGAATTACAATCCTTTAATCTCTGGTTTCTAGTCTAATCTTTACAAAGGCAATTCTGTAGTAAATATTTTTGTTAATTCCTCCCTCATGGCTTTTGATATCAACTATGTGCCCAGTTCTGCTTCCACTAAGATGAATGGAAATATTTTACTGATTATCTCAGTGAGGAGAGAGCTGCAGGGGCAGGTGGGAGGGGGTTTATGGCTTCCTATTATGTCCTGCAGGAACATAATGCTTCTGCTAATTGTCATAGCATAAATTTTAAATTTATGTAGTGTGAACTGATACACTTCCCATAGAAGAGATTCTTCCTGTCTGTATAATGCATCTTGAGGCAGTCATGCACATTGAAATTAGGCTTGGTTTCACAGCAATTTTGGTTTTGTCCCATAGGGCTCTTCCTTCTGTTTCTCCTCTTGGTTCGTGCATTGCGGATGTTCCTTAGGTGGGTTAGACCCATATCTTTAAACATTGCATTGAAAAGCACTGTCACTTAGCAGTCACTGCTCATCTGAACAGCCTGGAAGCAAAGCAGAAGCAGAGTGAGTGTCACCTCTCTGCTGCAAAAGAACAGTCGGTGCTGCCGGAGCCCTGCTGCAAGATGTCTCCAACAGAAGGGTGAGATTCAGCTGCTGACAGGAACAGGCTTGATAAACAAGCTCTTAAGTCTGTCTGTGTGTATGACAGGGATTGAAATATCAGTTCTTGAAAAGATGGGCATGTATTTTATTGGCCCAGTGCTTATTTTTACATGTTAGAATTGCTTGTAGCTGAGGAGAGGAGGTAGAAAAGAAACAATCACAAAACGCCATGGAGAAGTCTTTAAGAAAACTCCACTTTGGTAAAAAAATGTTTGGTACTGTAGCAATTCCCTGCAACTTCACTCTTATCCTCGTTATTCTGTAAGCTCAGTACATGGGGCAGCTTTGAATGTAAAATCATAACACTGAAATACTTCCTAAAATATCTAGTAAGTCTAGATATTTTGAAACATTCCACATCACCTGGTAATAGTCAAAGGACAAAGAACAGATTGGAAGTAGAAAATCCTGTTTCAGTACTTCCAGGTATTTTTAGTGACTGTGTTCATTTTGGATATGAGAAAGTAAAATATATATATATATGTATAAAAATAAGAATCTTTTTCTGCCCATTGAGAAAATAAAAATCCCACTTAAATAAAAACAGAAAATGTAACATTACATGTTACTCCAAAAGGAAGTCTGTAAAATGGGCTCTGAAAATCAGACTCATAAAATAATCTTAAGCACTTGTAGTGTCCCTTCTTGTGGGGAAAATAATCGATTGTGTTAATACTACCAGTGAATAATCCTGTTAACATCCTTATTAATTCACATTCTCATTGACCTTATTCTGGCAAAAGCCTCTTGATTACAGTAAGAATTTTTATTTGAAAGGCAATTAAAACACAGTCTAAATTATTTTACTGATCAAATCTTTGGTATCATAGATGGGTGGAAGAAGTGAGAAAGAATTACCTTACGTCTGGATATGAATTAAACTCAATAGTGTTTTCTACCATTCATGTGCATTATCTGCACTTTATTTCAGACAGTGAAATAAAGACACTTGGTATTGAACTGCACAATAGAAGGTCTTTAAAACTGTCTTCAGATACTACAGTAAGCTTTGTAAACAATTCCTTCGTTTCTTTTTAAATTACTAAAGGCCTGAATAATTTTTCTTTTGGTGCTTTGTTCCTTCATGGATTTTGTAATTATTAATATTATTTTTAAGGAAAACTGATCTCCCATGTAAAATTTCAAATCGAAATAATATAATTTTTACTTAGATATCCAGGGTTTTCATGACCAAAGTTCATGACCAACAGCCAAATCCTAATCAACAGCCACTTTCTCAGTCTTTATAGAAAAGAACTTAGGTTATTAACTGATTATTTATGTTGGAACAGGGGAGCCCTTGTGCTGTACGAGCATGAATTGATGGGTTCAGCTTCTAAAAGAAGCTTCTGAACCCTGTTTTTGGTGTGGTTGGGCTTTTTTATTATTTGTTTGGTTTCATTTTTTAGGAAAAATACCAAACCCCAAATGTTAAAGTGCATGCCTTAGGTCACCCCTCAACCCAGCTTTTGTACTGTTTAACAAAATTGTTTTGATTTTTCCATAGTATCCTGGAAGGGACTGAACTTCTACTGAAAAATGTTGAATTCCCTCACAGCCTGTCAAGTGACACACTGTGACAACAGTACTTCTTGCTTCTGTGCCTCTTCTTTCCAAGCGTTAATGAAATACTCCCCATGAGAAAGTTTCAGTTAACATTCTCACAATGAAAAGATTTTAACATGTCTGTAGTCAAGCATGAATTTTTTTTTTGTAAGTATACAAACAATCTGATCTAAAATAAGACAAGCAGCTGCCCTACTTGCATTATTTTTCTCATCATTTCCTGGGCTGAGAAAATGTGAATTAACTGCTTTTCAGATTTACACGTTGTTTTGCAAGTTGACAGTCCCAGCAACTTCTTCATTCTATATGAAACTGGATGTTTCTGGTTCCAGGGGAGGGACTAACACAGTGAAAATGTAATGTAATGGATCTCAATTCTTTTTCCTCTGAAGCCCTTAGTGCAAAATCAGAGCCTGCTTCTGATCTGTGTTCTCAGAATGACACAAAACCCTGGGGAAAATTCTCCATCTTTGAGCAGAAAATCACTGAATCTCCCCATGGCAGAGCCCAACACACGTGCCTGATTTTTCACCCTGTACAGTGTTATGGCATGGGGATGCTTGCACAGGCCTGCACAGCCACTAGGCCACAAAAGGAAAGATTCCTAAAACAATTAAGGATGAGGAAACATAACAGGATGGCAGGGAAAGACAAGAACAAATAGATTTGAGTCAAACTCCCCAGTGGTTTGGAGTCTCATACTTCTAACTTGGTTGAAAAGAAAGGAAAGCAAAAGTTCTGTCTTTCTTTGAGGGTTGAGGACAGTGAAAGTTACTTCCCAGAACACATTCCAGCTTGTCTTCTGCAAAAGTCTTTAAAAGTCTCTTTGGAGCACCTGTCTGTTGTGAAAATAATTCATTTTGTCATGCCCAGTAACACACTTGTAGTCCTTTCATGAAAGCTTATGTAGCAGTTTCACCTCTAGCTTTACCCTCTGTTATACTACATCACAAACTCATTTAAATAGTGATATTAATGTTTTTAGAGATCACTACAAATGGTTGGCAGCATCATTGCAGTTAATGTCTCATGGGAGCTATACAAGGGAATTTTATCAGCTTGAGGCTGAGGTATTTGATGAAGTAATAACAAACTAGCTTTGAATTGTCTTTCATTACCCTTTATCTCTCCTAGAGAGAATATAATCTTATTCAAATTATAATGGCCTCTGTTATCAATGTGGTTTACTATTTATTTACCTGCACATGGACATGCAAATGTACATGCATTCTCCTCTTTCTACCGTACCTGTAATGAAATTCCTTCACTATCAGAATCATGCATGATCACAAATTACAAACTAGTTACTCGGAAGTGTAATTTCCTTAGCATTAAAAGCGTTAAAAACAAAATTAAAATCCAACTTTTTTTAGGAAAAAATAGAAGTACCTTGATAAGGAGTAAAATCCAATCATTAGACTTTAAATACACCTTCATTTATCTTTCAGACAAACATGATATTCTACCTCAGAAATAGATAGGCTGCCTCATGTCTGGGCAGAGAAGCAGATGGGAAGAAATGTTTAAGTTGCGCTACAGGGGGAGGGAAGACCTGGGGCTGGAGCACAGGAAGAGATCCAAATGGCAGAGCTTTGGCTGTCCCTGATCAAATGACCTAAACGTTTCTGAGGCCAGGCTCATATCAGCCAAAAACAGGTAGAAATGTAAGAGATGTGTCACAGGGTTGTAAGTTATTTTTGTTAATTACTCAGTGGTTACCAAATACTCAGTAGAGAAAAGGAATCTATAAGTGCAGAGTTAGGGCCTGACTCTGAAGGCAGATACAGGGAAAACATATTTTTATTAAATGACCAGGCAGTAAATGACCAGACTATATGCCCTATTTAGAAGAGTATACTGAAAAAAACCCAAAGCCTACAACCTTGCTCTAGTGACTGTAAGAGCTGCTAATCAAACAGTGGATATCAAAACATTATGTTACTTTTTCTTTTTTTGAAAGGCTTCTATGGTAAAAACAGGTGGGTGGACTGCTAGGGTTGCCTTTTTCTCTGTTATCAGTTCAGGTCATTCAAGTCTGAGTCAAGGGATTTTTCTCCTTTTTTCCATGTTACAGGATCTAAATTCTTCCCTTGCAGACAGAGGACAGCCTGAAAACTGGCTCTTTGGGCTGATCCTGACAGACACACTGGATTCTTCCCTGCCGGTTTGCCATAAGGCCATTGATTCTGATCGATTTCTAGTCAGTGTTTACTTGCTGTCACTTTAATTAAAACCAGGCAAGAGGAAGTGATTATTTAAGCCTACCTTATCAGACCAGCACTCAGACTGAGGGCAAACACTCTGCTGCAAACGACAGATATTTTTTTACCATACAGTCTTCAGGCTTATGTCATGGGCCAGTGTTAAATATGATTTCTATTCATTCTTTTCAACACAACTAGATAGAAACCAGGCTTGCAACAATAAACAATACCCAATAATATTTATGGCATTATCTATATTAAGCTTTCTTTGTAACATGAATAATTTGTTGTTGCAATGTATCTGAAACAACCAGATGTACATAAATACTGCATAGACAATAGGGATATTCAATCCTGAACAGATAAAAGGCTTACAAAGCAAAGTGGAACCAGAATTTAAGAACAATATACATACACTTAAGTAGATTTAAAATAATGCAGTTCAAAGTTTGCTGAATGACAGAGAAGCAAAGATGCTCAGCAAAAAGTGTAGAAGCACATAAAAAAAAATGTGTAAAAGCTGATCAAGACAGATTTTTACTTAAAATTCAAATTGGAAATAATCTGGAATTAAGAGGTAGGGTTCATAAATTTTAAACATCATACCAGGAGATTTTTGTTTTATTAAAAAAAAAAGAAGTGTTTCTTAATGAATAACAAAATGGTTGTTTGAAATGGGAGCCAAGGTGAGATGGCCTTAGAGCATAGTTCTTTTCTGTTGTAAAAGTAGATCGAATTCATCAAAAGCATGTTTCCTAGATCAGGAAGTCAAATGTGACCAGAGATGCCTAGGCTGAAATACGACAAAAAGAGGAAAGGAACGGTGATTTCCCACAGTCAACAAAACTGAAAGGCCATGAGATATTTCATGCTGCTCTTGATAATCTGGCACACTCACACACTGATTTTATAAAAAGGATACCCTCTCAGTCATGACAAATACTGGTTGGTACTTCTTATAGAGGGATGTGAATTCTAGAGGATGAAAGCTTCCTCCAGAATGCCAGAGGTGTCGAAGCTCTAGATCAGATGCCCATACAAAAAGGGATTGGGACTTGTAGGGTTTACAGTTTCTGAAGCCAGGGTTAAACCCAGGCCTTAAATGGCACAAAACCAACTCAGAGTTCTTGCTATTAATACATAAACAAAACCCTGAAGTCTTTCCTTTTGCTTCTGTTTTACAAATTTTCCTTACTATCTGCAGAACAGGGATTTTAACCTTTCCAAAGCAATCTTTTACTGTTTAATCCCCCTCTACTCTCAATTAGATTCAACATCATAATTCCTATCCTGTTCTGAATTTTGAGCAATTTTCTGTGTGTGCTGAAGTAGCTTCAGTATTATACTTGCTACTTAAATGATCCTTTATAAGTCTTGTGCAAAGACTATAAAACAGCTTAGCAAATTTATTAAATATTATGTGTTGTCAAAGTAAAATAATTTTTATCATGTCAAGTGACAGTTTTTAAAATTTATCTTCAAAGCAGGGAAAGGAGTTCACAATCTGAATTTAGTTTGTTTGCCTCATATATTTACAACATTATAATCTTTACAAAGTTTTCAGTATTCAGATGAGATATCAGAGAGAACAGTAAACTCACTATTGAATGTGTAAATTTTCAAGAGAGACTCAAATTACATTTTGGAATTATTTTCCCTCTTGAGTTGCTCAAAGTTTGAATCCTGAGCCAAAGATTTCGGGTTTGAGCCTTTCCTATAACTGCTTACAGTTTGTAAGAATTACTAGTCCTATTGTAGATATAAAGAACTTAAATTTTTACTTAAGGGGAATAATATTCCTAACTCGATATTCATGCTTATAGTTCCAGTATTTTTTAACTGCTGGAAGTGGGCAAGAAGCAGACAAACCTACACCCTGGAACTTACATTCCGTTCAGGCAGAAAAAATCCAAGTCTGTTGACCTTTCAAGATTACATAGAGGCTTAGGAATATACTCAGAACTTTTGATGGTTAAAGAATATGGGATTTTGTCTTTTAGCCTCTCTTGGCATTTGTGAATTCTGAATATCGAGTGTACTCTTTTACAAAATGTTTACCTACTTACATGTTTAACAAGAAATGTCTCTCATAAATCAAGAGAGTAAGCAAACAACATTTTGGGAGTATGTAGGAACAAAAAGGGGCTTGGAGTCATGTTGTGTCACCTACACTGCCAACAGAAATTATTTGACAATCTTTACCTCTGTGGATGGCTGCCTCTATTTAACCTGGTAAAGGAACATGCATAATTTTACATATGCTGGATAAATAGCCATAACAGGAATGAATCCCAATCAGTATGTCCCCAGAGCAGCATGTTTCAAAAAAAAATTTTCTCTTAGTTCACCCTTCTGAATCACCAAGGGCACTTTTGTATTTGTTTCTAAATTTTGTTTCTTCTCCTAGGAAAAGGGAGGAGTTTTTCCCTAGCCATAACAGGTTTGGGGTATGGTTCATAATATACATCCAGTCTTTAACTGGACTTCTGCTTTAACAGAGCCAGAACCTACTGGCTCTGTCAGTATATTGGTCCATGACAGACGTATTTAATGGATATTGCAAATATACCTAATCATTGTGACAATGTTGTTATTGTCAAGCAATTCTATGCAGAAATACATCTGCATATAGACCAAAAGTAGGCCTGATCTACAAAGGTCAAAAATTATTTCAGACATGAAGCTGTGTGGAACATGCAGGATCTATAAGCAAGAATGTAGTTTGGCTTTTTGCAGTGATAACATCCAGTCAGGAATTTTTTCTGTTTGTGAGGGTATAAAATGTCCGATTTTTGTGATGGAAAAAAAGAAAGGATTTTATCTGACATAGGTGCATAGTCTGTTTCCAGTGAGGCATTGCCACTTCTTCCCCAGTCAATTAGGGAGAACTAGTGTGCTAGTTAGGGACTAGCAAAAACCTCCCAATTCAATAGGCATTATGTTGTGAAAAATAACTGGTCGCTTGGAGAATTGACTAAAGGTTCAGTCCTTTTTTCTTTTTTTTTTTTTTTTTTAGAAAACTGCCTCCCAAAACCCCCTTTAGCAGATTTTTATCATTGAATAATTTTTTCTTTTTTTTTTTTTTTTTACAAACCTCTCCCTATGTACATGATCAGTGAGCTCTTGCTCAAAAGAGCATGGAGGGGCACTGGGATTCAACACTGTACTCCAGTCAAGGGTCTCAGCAAAAGTAGGTCAGTAATTTGATGTTGTTTCGCTTTCTGCTTCTGCATCTGCTCATCTGGTAACATTGGACTTCCCCTGCTCCCTAGTTGTTAGATCTCTGGAATACCAAGCCTGTGACATCTCCACAATGTTGTCCATTGAATTAGCAGGTCAGTTCTAGCTCATGTTATGAAGAATGCAAGGAAAATCGGTTTGGTCTCAGCTAATCCAGAATCTTCATGGCTACTATGCAAGCTCTGCTTCCCTTTCATGTGAATTTGGTCCTCTGTGACCAACCTCATTAGGTGAAGGTTATGGGAACACCACCTCTTTACCCACATATCTGGGCCAAAACGTCTCCATAAGCCCAAATGTGCAAAAAGTCTGTAACTCTTCTCACCAGCCTACCCTCTTCATTCCAGCACCTTAGCTGAGGTCTTTGGGAAGAAGAAACAACCCACCTGGGGATGGCTGCTGTCCTCATATTTCCTCTGGCACCACTAAAATCCACCCCCACCCCACCCAAGTGATAGGTGCAGCCTTCACTTTGAGCCTGCCAACAATAATATATCCTAGTACCAAATATTATTTATAGCAGATTATCACACATGACATTGTAGAATTCAGCAGTGAATTCTGCAAAGTGAGCAGGATACTTTCTGGCAGGTGCTTCATGCCAGTGCTTGAATATTCTGGCATTTTTTGTGCCCACCTAATTCCAAGAAGTCAATCCTATGGGGCATCCACTAAGAAAGGGAGGATGTCTGTGCAGTGTCTGCAGATGTAACCTGTGAAACTTCCCACCTTAGCACTGTGGTTTAAGTATGTGACAAAGGCAGGCAGCAGATCTCTGCTTAAGTTAAGAATAGGAATTGCTAATATTTATAAATACTTCCAGTGTCTGAGCCCAGTTTCTGCTCTAAGCTGGACAAAATTGTTCTTTCTTAAAAGGAGGAGAGTTGGCTGAGTGTGTCTGTTTTACCATCCACCTCAAGCCAGTCCTAGGCAGAAGGGACACTTCAGGGTACTGCAGTGAAGTGCATTCAAGGGTCAGGAAAGCAATTATACTTCAATATATACATTAATACTGGAAATTTTCTAGTCATCCCTGCTAGACTTTGCAGGATTTTGGAATGGGTCTCGAAATACATCACAGTCACACCACTAGGATCAGAAATCAACAGTTTCTGTTTTGGATGCTACAGCATGGGCAAAAAAAGGAGGTTTTATGCACATTAAGCAAATGTGATAGGTCTGATGCTAAAGTGAGTAAAGTGCAATACAAGTTCTATCATTAGAAAAATTGTATCACTTTCAAATGACCATTTTCAGTCTTTTAGAAGGCAGTAAGTTGCCCATACGATTCTAAGCATTCTACAATATACTTATATCAATTTCAGCTTTGTAAAGAAACACAAGCATATAACCCAGGTCTTCCTGTGTGGGTCAGGGGCCACTACTGCTTATTTCAATAACATAAAAAATATTTCATGCTGTTGTGCCACCAGAATCTATTTATCTAGGGAGAGAGCATGAGGTAATATTAGTTCTTTTTACTCCTCACCTAAAAGAAAATTGGTTATTAATTTTCCATCAATTATCACCTGGAAAACTGGTCTGATTATGGTAATATATTTAAATGTTAAACAAAACATTATTTTGTCAGCAGAACTTTTATTACTGGTGTTGTTAGTTGTCACTATTAATATTTAGGAATAGTAAGCCCTAATATTTAAGAATTTACTTTATATATTAAGTAGGATTTTGTATGTCCTCCAGATAAACTGTTTCATTAAAGGACAAGCATGCATGTCAACCACAACATTACACCACATTGACCTCAGCTGTGAGAAGCATTTGGCAAACTTTATCTCCTATGATGTTTCTTATAGACAGTATTTATAATTTTCCCCATTTCAGAACAGGAGGATTGTTGTATGATCCCATCTAACCACTAACATAGCACAGATACAAAACCTCAATCAGGAATTCCACAGTAAGCCCATAATTTCTGTATATCAATATAAAGTCAGTATTTCTCACATACATACAGAAAGTTTGAGAAATGTTTTACAATATGGTTTAATAAATATTGCATGATGACAAATAATTGTTCAATGGGAAAGCAGACAGAGCAAGTGGTACTGAGTAATTTAGTGTGGAAACAAGTGTTCAAAGCCCTAAAAAAAAATCACTTTCTTCTTCTCAACAAGTAGAAAAAGAACAGACTGCAGCCTTCTTGGTGCCCAAAGTCAACAGAATTTCACATGTGATGCTAAATAAGACAGACCCCTTCTTGGCTTTGACAATCAAAATTTGTGAACTTTTTGTGTTTACTGCCAGTGCAAAAAGGTACTGGAAACACAGATTTTCACTGGAAAATCTGATACATGTTTAAAAAACCTAAGAAAGCAGTATTAGCAGAGTGTGAAATATCCTGAATCTGTCAGTTATTTTAAAAAGCCATATATTCAGTTCCTTAGTAATTTTAATATTCACTTGAACACAAACTTCATTGAAATCCTTGGTTTTCCAGTGCTCCTGGAGAGTAGCAGTGCATGACAGAATTAAGTTTTGAAATCTTCAGGATCCTTAGGTCTTAAAGCATGAACGTGTTCAGACTGTTCTGTGTTTCCTCATCTGGGATCCCACCAAAACACACTAAAACAAGGATTCCTGTCTACAGAGCTGCTTTCAGGGTTGAGGCCTTTCCCATTAATCTTTTTAAAGGCCCAGGGAAGACTCAAAAGGCAAAGGTGGAGTAGTGAAAGAAGATTTTTTGTTGTTGTTGTTATTGATATTATTAGATAAAACACAAACAGCCACAGGTTTTATTGATCACCCCCCCCCGTCCTGTAGCAAACTATCAGCCCAGCAATCATATAAGGAGATGGCCTTGCATGCAAATGAAAATCATTTAATGACACAGAGAAAAACAATGAGAACCACTGTTTCCAGATAATTTATACAGCTATTGAAGCAATCTTTTTCTTTTTTTATGAATTGAATTCACTGGAGATTTGTGGAAGTTGCCTGTTAGGTCAAAGGTTAGAGCTTTATCCACTTAATCATTCATCCCTGCTTGATTAATAGACTTTTTAAACAGAATCATATATTAATAATGTAGGCTTTAACTGGGCATCTCGATCAAAGAGCAGATTTTAGAAGTTGATTGGTTTATGTCCTCTAGGCCTGTGATAAATGTCTAGAGATTTCTTGTAGTCGTTTTTTCTTGTCATTTTTTCATTCTGATATTCATTTCTCTCTTCAACATTGTCACATGAATATTTAAAACAAGAAATATAATCAGTTCAGTGCTTTTTCTTCAGTGCCAAGATCATAAAGAAAAAAACTGTCATTCAGTACAAAATCTCTTCATTACAATATTTAAGTACTGTCTGTTTTACCTTGCTTTTTGGGAAGCGTGATCTGAACATTTTATATACATCAATAGGATTATGAATTGAAAATTATTCTTCAGATTTGGGGTTAAATGGGATTAAGGATAAGAAAACTCCTCAAAGATAAAAAGACTGTCGAGTTGGTAATTAGAGGGGGTTAGAAAAATTTCAGCAAAACAGTTAGTTGGAAAATGCTGTCTCAACTACAGATGAGACTAAAATGTTTTCTGGGGTAGGTCAGTGTTTAGGAAATTCAGATATTTAAATTAAACCAAAATACACTCTTCTTTGTTTTGAGATTAATTTTTATTTCCAAATCTTATTTTCCTCAGAAATGAAAAACTGAATTTGGATGACCTCAGTTGGAAGGAAATACTGGAACTGAGATAAATCACAGAATCATAGACTGCTTTGGGTTGGAAGGGACACTAAAGATTATCTGACTCCCTCCCCCCTATTGTGGACAGGGACACCTTCCACTGCTCAGTGCCCCGTCCAACCTGGCCTTGAACACTTCAAGGGATGGGGCAGCCACAACTTCTCTGGGCAGCCTGTTCCACTGTTTCATCACCTTCACAGTAAAGAATTTCTTCCATATATCTAGCCTAAATTTTCCCTCTTTCAGTTTGTACCCATTACTTCTTGTCCCATCACTACAGTTCCTGATGAAGAGTCCCTCTCTGGCTTTCTTGTAGGCCCCTTCAGATACTGAAAGGTTACAACCTTCTCTTGGCTGAATAGCCCCAACTTTTTCAACTTGTTCTTGAAAACGTTTAATGAAAATTTTAATTTCTTTTAATTTTTGTTACAACTTGGAACAAAATCAATACTTTGAGTGAAAGAGTAACCCCTGTTTCAAGCTTCCTGTAACATTCCTCTTAACAACAGTAATATGCTTATTTAGGATGTAAAAATAAATACCTTAAGAAAGGTCTAAACAGAAAAGATTGCTTTCCTGATGCCCTTATCTTCAAAGATCGAGGAAAGCTTCCACTGTGGAGCAGAGCACACTGGCTTACCTGGTATTACTCACACGTGAATTATCACCTCTCATTTCTAATTCATGCTGTGTGTCTCTGCCACCAGCTCTGCCCCATCTATAAAAGTTCCACAGATTTCAGGAGCATTTTCAAGCAGTTCTATCCTACAGAATGGTTTTAGGGAGCTCTGGGTACTGCTGGTAGCCCAGCTGTCCAGTTTCAACCCCATGGATGAAATGGGATCTTGCTTCTGGCTATGCTCCCAGTGTATGAGATGTATGATGTAGAAAGGAAACTTGTTGCCTGCTTTCTCTGTCTATGCCATTCCTGGGAGGAAATGGAAAGTAATTCAAAGCACAAAATGGGCCATTGATGAATGACACTAAAAATGAAAATATTTGGTAGTGCCTTGTGGCATAAAAACTGGATTCTGCAGAATGGTATGGGTGGGTTATCCAGGAGCAGTATATTTCTCATTATTGTCTTTTATGCTGCTGAAAGCTTGGAGGTCCATGTACTCACCAGATTGAAGGACTTCCTAGAGGATCCCCTTACACTGCTAGAAATCTTGGTTGTTATCTGCAAAAAGCAACTTCAGCTTGAATTTAGCATAATGAAACTGGGAGGTCTTGATTCAGATACACTGTGTTATTGCAGGTGTCCCTGTGTTACTGATTTCAGCAGGGAGAGATGTTGCCATCAGCCTCAACAGCCTCCTTTCCTCATTCACTATCTGGCCAGTGCAAGTTCTGAGATGTGTGATTACCTGAAAGGGCCCAAAACCTGATCTTCAGGTCAAATTTAAGACCTGTGTAATTTGTTGTTTTAAAAGTCCTTTTCACAGGTCAGAAAGGCTCAAAGTGGGTGTCTATAGATATATAAAAATAGTAATTTGTAGTAATGCTGAGCTTTGCAACCCCTCAGGAAGTGTAGACCCAAGTCTACTGTGGCTTAATTTGGACCTCTGTATATATACACTGATGTTAATGACAGTTCATTATAAAAGTTTAACCACCATGAATATGGACTGACTACATTGCTTCCTGATTTCTTTTTTCATTTTAATTCGTCAGACATGATGTTGCAGGGATGCAGTTATCCCACTTAATAATGGTAGCTTGTAAGCATCATTATGTCCCCAAAGTTATCCATTCCTTTTCTGTGCCCACCCACAGATTTCTGGTATGATCTTTCATCTGAATGCTTCATGGTTCTGTTTGTCTAACTATTTTTGAGGGTTTACTTAATTTAATGAGTTAGTTTGTGCTTAATGAAAATTAAATTTGTGGAAACAGCTTTCCTTCTACTCTTTTCCTTATTTAACAGTCATAGTGACAATAGTAAGGTAATATATTTTACAATTCCATTACTTTGTGATTAATAGATTTTCAAATACAGAAATAATTTTCAGTTGTCCTCCTGGTTTTCTTTTCTCCTCTTCTTCTTTTCCCATTCTTTTGGCTGTTTCTCCTCTGTGGTGAATGGATTTTTCACCTCTTCTTACACAAATGCATGTTTTTTTCTTTTCACCTTCAATGAACGTTTCTTCCAGTACCAAGGACTGCCCTTTCTGTCCCACGCTGAGAACATCTCGGGGAGTATTGCCTGTCTGTTCCATGAGGTCTTTTTGTCCCATTAAAATAACCTTCCCCCAAAGCTAGCTGCTTGGTAACTGTGCTGTGAGAAACACATAAGCCATTAAGATGGATGGTATTGACATCTTCTTCTTTCTTTGGGGATTACAGCAACTTACCTTTCAATGATCCATAGTTAGCCTTGGATTCTCTCCTAATGCAATCCTGTGTGACTGAGAGTGCCACAGGCACAGGCTGCTGAGAGCTGAGTTTTGAAAGCCAAGGGGGCCAAAACAGACCCTATCTCTGGTACAGTCTGTGCTTCTGCCAGAGGAAAAACTGAGGAAAATATTAAGTGGGGTCACATGAGTCCTATCAAGTCTACAAAGTCTGCTATAATGGTGAGAAGGGAGCCTGGGGCAAGGTGTGAGAGACAGCACACAAAATACTGACTACTGCCCATTTGGGCTTCTTGGCTGCAAGGGCTGCTGAAGCTGCTGCTGATCTGGCAGCATCAGGATTTCTTTCAGATTCTGCTGGAAGCAATAGAGTTGACTTGTTAACTTTTAGTGGAGCAGCACTAACTGCCAAACCAGAATTTCTGTTGAAACTGTGGATGATGGGTAACCTGATGCATTCAGCAGTTCACCAAGCAATATCCAAAGTGGTATCACAGCTAGAATCTTTTTTAGTTTCATTTTTTGTCGCATTAAAAAACCCCACATGTGTCGGAATGAGTGCATTCATGTGTGTGAGAGATAGAAAGGCGTGTTTTCAGTTTTGCTTCTGGTCTGACTGTAACTGAAAAAACAGCCTTCACGTGGCTCTACCAAACCTTTGGTGTTCTCCTTTCAGAGGTGAAATTCCCTTCGTGGGTTTTTTACAGAGAGTGTTGTGGCAGAGACGTGAGCCAAATGATGTGGGTGGCAGAAGAGCTTCCACTTCCCTGTTAGTCATATGTGGACCAGGGAAGGATAAAACTGCTTTTGTCCTGGGCCTTAAAGTTAAACCCATAAAAACATCCATGTAGAACTCCTGGGACCTTTGTTTGTATCGGGCAAACGCTTGTCAAGCCTGAGATGTTAAAAAAAAATAATAATTAAAGATTCAAAGGTTGTTTTTTTTAAACTAGTGTGCCTTTCTTAAAGGGTACCTTGTGCCCACAAAAAAATTCAGGAATGTCTCCCCATGCAATGTAGAGCAAACTTGCTTTTATTTCACTGGTATCTTAAAAGTTAGAGCTGCTTTGTAAAGCTTCAGCTAAATGTACCCTTTCTTGTTCTAAATTGTGAAGATCATAACCTTCCAGTTTCTTCCATGACCTTGTCCATACTGTTGCCTCCTTAAGTCAGCTTCTTGACCCAAGACAGAACATATAGGGAGAGAAGAAACTACTGTCTCTGCCTTCCTGTTTCAGTCATGTTTGTGTGTTCCCTTTTTTTCCACTTCTAGATTACCAAGAGTATTGCATTATCTTCCTTTTTTTCAATATGCTCAAAGCCAGAATGCAGTTTGATGGTCTATGCATTCAACAGTAAGAAACTGATCTGGGTTCATCCAAAATGTTTCTAAGCCTCCATGACATTTGTTATTGTCACTGTAGCTTCACATTCATTTGGGCACTGG
The DNA here is from genome assembly GCA_035583135.1 of Lophotriccus pileatus. Lineage (NCBI taxonomy): Eukaryota > Metazoa > Chordata > Aves > Passeriformes > Tyrannidae > Lophotriccus > Lophotriccus pileatus. Next base: position 69,865,402 of record JAWWES010000041.1, read on the forward strand.
GCTCTGTACATGGTGCCAATTTGCTCTGTAACTTATTTAAAAAAAAAAGAAGAAAAAAAGGGAAAAAAAAGAAAATATAATTTACTAGAAAAGTGCTTGCATACACAAGTTTAAAAAATTTAGATCACTAAAAATTCAGTTAAAAGGATTTTGAAGCCTGTCAGAGCTTCTCAATGGCAGTCATTGCTATTTAGATGGAAAGGTATAACATGAGTTTAGTTATTAAGCATATTCCAAGGCCTTTGGAGTAGAAAGCAAAAGCTGTAATAAGAAAGTTGTCAGAGATGAAGGTGCTGCTAATAGACCATTCCATATATTAAGAAAAATAAGATTTAAGAGCTGTGAATGGTTCTCAGAAAAAATTGCCTGGTCACAGAGAGAAGCTTGACAGACTTCTTTCCACAGGTTTTAAGTTCCAAGTTCAGGCAGTGTTAGGCTGTGCAAAGTCTCTAAAGTTCTGAATTCCAGTAACCCCCCACTCTTTATAGGAAAGCCAAATTTTAAAAATTTATTTTGTCGAGAAGAGAGGAATTCTGTACACTGTGTGGAACAATACACTTACAGAATTTCTCAGCTAAAATAAGCAGTTTTAATATTTTAAACAAAATGGGTGCATGCATGTCAAATGAGCTCTTTCTAAAGAGCTGAGTAGATATAAAAAGCAAGGGGTAGCTCATCTCCCAGATGAGATACAAATCACCCTCAGTTGCAGTGCAGCTGTTGGCAGCAGAAAAGCCACAGGAAGGTTCCATGAAATCCCCCCTGGTGGCAGGGCTGTCAGATGCTGTTTTGTAGTTCTGTGATGGAGAGGATTTTCAGAGGCCATATGAGAACTGGTGCATCATCCACAGTGAAGTCAGTAGGATGACTCCTGTGCATTTAAAAAATCAGTATGTTGACACATGGAAGAAGCAGCCTGATGGTTTTTTGGTAAAAAGTGGCATAAGATCAATACTTGAATAATTAAGTAACAAAAATTTTTGTGTATATTCCTTTTTCAGGGGTGGTTGTTTTTATCATCGTTACAGTGGCTTTCCTAAATCATAAAATGCAAGGATGTGTCCAAGTGAGAAAGATTTGGTTTGAATCTTCTTTCATTAAACTTCATTGTGATTCCACAGTTGTGATTAGACTGATACATGTCTTTGGAGAGTCAGTTCATTTGTCTTTAGAAGTCACAAAGGCAGTGTTTCAAGGTTATTTTATGCATTCTCCCTTGTCCTGGCACTCCAGACCATTGTAAATAGTCTCTCTCCATCTTTCCTGTGGGCTCCCTTCAGGCACTGGAAGGCCACAATTAAGTCACCCCAAAGCCTTCTCCAGGCTGAACAATCCCAGTACTCTCAGCCTTTCCTCAAAGGAGAGGTGCTCCATCCCTCCAACCACCTTGGTGGCCTCCTCTGCACTTGTTATTATCTACACTACCTTTCAGACCTGATGATTTGTTGTTTGGTATCTGTTGAGAAACTAATAACTGCTCCATTCAAGGAGATATCAGTCCAGTTTTTGACTCTATTGAGTCTGAGATATGGAATGTTTCTATTTTATTGTTAATACTAACAATGGGAGTGTTATGGGTCCCAAAGTTGAATTTTGTTCATATTAGTAAAGTGTGTGAGATATTTCTGCAGTGAACAACTTGTGAATTGTGCAGACCTCAGGAAGAATTTCAATTATTTCTGAACTTTTTTTTTTCATTCCTCCGAATTGTAAGACTATTTTTAAAAAGAAATTTAAAAGAATGAAGGATTAAACTTACAACTTAAAGGAGGAAGCAGTTTTTTCCTTTAGCTTATCTGCAAACAGATAACTTATGTATACACATTATTTGGTGTGTACACTTATGATGCTTCTGCTTCTTCCTGTTTCAGTCTATACATCAATATATCCATCAATCACTTTTTCTACTGTATCTCCATTTGGAAAGGAACATCATGCCTCAGAATCTGACTGTTTACCTCTGTTCTGTTTCTTTCACTGATAAAGAGTGAATCAAGGTCATTGCTTTAGAGTCTGGCAATTCATCATATATTCCAGTGGTACAAATATCTACAGCTGTACCTTTCACTACCTCTTATTTTTCATTTATGTAGTAAATAATGCAACACTTACTAAAGTTTTGATGTGGTTGACCGTGATTCATATTTTAAACGTCATGTAAAATCCTTATATAGTCATATTATATCCTATTAATATTTATATCTATATACCTTTAATATCTAGTTGCATAAACATACAAATTAAAAAATCAGTGGCACCTATTTCATATTCTTTTCATAAGCATCCTACCAAAACCATGACTTTGACTTCACAATGTTTCCTATCTGTGAAACTCACAGAAACTAACAGTTTTGTGTGCTGAGAGCAGACAATTGACATTAGTCCTCTGCTGGGGATTGAATTCATCCGTGGATATCTAGTGGAAAGACTACACCCTTTGAGTTAATTGACATTTACATATAATTTTGGTTACATTTACATATAATTTTGGTTGATCTTGCAGTATTTTAAGTAAGTCTGCCAAGAAAAATACATTTATGTGAGTACTCAAAATTACCTCAATTCAATGCACCAACGATGTGGAAGAAAAGTACAATCAGTATTAATTATTTTCAAAAAAGGTAATTAGTTGCCATGTTCAGGTGCCAGAATTGTAAATTACAATGTATTCTTCTAGGGTGCAGTGGAGTATCAGAAAGATTACCTCGTTTCCATCACAAGTTATCCAGAGCTTTCTGTTTCCACAATTTTTAACTTTAAAGTGTCCATTGGGCTCCTCTCTTGAAACAAATGACTTTTTTCAGCTATTGCCCCAAGTTTCACTTCACAATCCCTTTTAATAACAGGGAGGAAAATCAAATATGACATTTCAGGCACAAGGCTTTAAAAGGGCATCAAGCTATGAATTCAGGTGTGAATTACAGGTGATGTTGGATATGAGGCCTCATGTTTGTGGAAAAGAGTGTAAGCTAAGAACAGTGTCTAATACGAGTATGGATTGAGCAGTTACACAACTCAAGATGCTTTCACCTAAATAACACAGAGCTTTTGAGTAATAGCAAAAAAAATAAAAAAAAAAAAAGAAGAAAGAAAGAAAAAAGCAATAAATTTTTATAAGCACATGAGTGGTTTTGCATCACCAGAGATAAAACGCAGGATTTTATCAGCAAACTTTCACCTTAGAAGAGCCAGTCAGAATTAAAGCAGAAGATAGCTAAATAAAACTCTGGAAGCTGAGAAAATTGTGAGGCAGGTTATTGGAGTTTTAGGTCACTGAAATGAGAGGAGCCTGGGTAGACTTTTTTTTAACCCAAAAATTATGTGAAAATTCTTTTTAGGATGAAATTCTGGAGAAATGGCATCATATAAACTAAAAAGTCATGCAATAAAAAGAAACCTTGCTTACTGAATAACGTGAGCAAGCATATTATCTTAACAGTGTCCTGCTTAATTGTGGAATATGAGTGAGATTACAAACAATTAAGATGAAATGGCTATTGGAAAATCCCATCTGATTTAAAATGAACTTTCTTTGTTCATATTGTGAAAAGAGAACATTTTTTTTCAGGAAGAGTTAATGAAAAATTGGTAAAAGTTAAATATATTTTCATTAAATTTGTCCCTTTTTTTTTTCTTAAGGAAATTTAAGTGTATGTGGTGCATTTATAGGCTTTATTAACTTTGTATTTTGATTTCTCCATCTGCAGTAGTATTTTTTTGCATAGAAAAACTGCACAAAGAAAATCAAACTGTAGTCTGAAGATAAGGGTTCTGCATAGGCAGCCATCAAGATATTTGGTTGTTTTGTTTCTTTCTTAAAGCCCAGGCTTCTCGACTCCTGTGATTACTGGCAAATGCAGATAAACCCTCCATTAAGCCTTTCTTATAAAAAACCTGGATACCATTCAGGCTGCAGTATTTAGCTAACTTCTGAATATTGAATTCTTGGCAAATGATGTAGGTCAGCTTCTGAAATTAAGGTGCTGCTGGTTTGGCGTCGGGAACAAAAGGAAGAGATTAAATCTACTACAGTAGCATTTTGTTTGCTTGTTTGTTTACCTCTGGAAATTCAGGAGCTAGGGATAGATAGATGGCTTTGCCTTTACCATGACCTCTAGACATCCAGAGATGTGCAAAACTGAGTGGCACAGGCACCTTATAGGGCTTCGTCTTGACAAGAGGAAACACCAACACTGCAGCCCTGGAGAGCAAAGCTGAGGTTGATCTGAGGCCACCCCCATGGTGTAAACGGGCTGAGTTGCTCTAAAATCAGTGGAGTCAAGACATTTTTTTTTCCCAGATGAAAATCTAAAGCCATGTAGAAGAATTTAGTTCCTGGGGTTTTTTTAAGTTTTTGCATGAAGGGGCAAATTGAAGCTTTAAGGTATTTTTTTATATATGTATGAGAAACAAGTGTTTTTGCCATAACATAAATGCTTTAATTAAGAAAAGTTCATGACATTTTTGAATGTTGGGATTTTAAGCATAGTAGTGAAACTATTGAAAAGGTATTTGGTAGGCAATTGTATGACCTTAATTCACAGAGGAACAGATTTTTATTGCAAACCTCAGAAAACCAGTAAATTTAAGTAGGAATCAGGTTTGGGCTATGACAGGGCTGCTAAGGTGTTTGAATAAAAAGCTTTGTAGATGTCAATTATTATTAGGATATTCTTTTACTGTTTGAAGTGTTGCTCCATACAACATGGGACAAAAATTTCAAAAAATGGCATCTGCTGTCAGAAATCTTGGGATTCCTGTAAGAGATGCTACCATAAAAAAAATAAGAAGCTCACCTTACAAAGTCATCTCATCAAGAAAAAAAGAGATCAAAGTAAGTTTGTCATGACATTCAATCACTGTTTCTGTTTCATATGCCAGAACAAGAAGCAGAGATGACTGATAATTTCTATAATCATTGTTAATAATTCCAAAAGGCAGAAGAACAGATAATAATATATGTATTCTTGTGCTAAGCTGCTCTTCCTCCCTTGCTTTTTAAATTTGGCCATTGTGCTCTGTCTATTGCAGATAATCTCTCAGGTCAACAATATCAATAGTTTTTATTACAGAAAGCAGATGTTATCAGCATCCTATCTGTCCATTTAATTAGAAACGTGGTACTGCTGTTAAGCTTCAGTACAATTTGAGGAAGGAAAAAGAAAAAATAAATGCACCACATTTCAGACTTCTTAAAGAGACCTAGTATTTCCAAAAGGAGAAAGGTGGCAATCTCTTTAGGAACTCATACAGAAGCCAAAGCATATGGTTTATGGCAAACTATAATAGTAACTTAATGGCTATTACGTGCTAGCGTGAGGTGACTGCAAATTGGTGAACCTCAATTTGCTTAGAGGGAGTAAAGGCATTTTCAGCAGCTGAAATGTGTCTCGTATTGTCCTCTTGTAAAGACCTCTCCTGACAGCTGGAAGGGTTGGATGTTGGAACTGGCGGCACAGGTTTTGGGTCACCAGCCCTGAAGGTGGTGGTGGTTTAGTGGTGGGTTCAGCAGATTTGGTGCTAGGACTCAATGCTCTGTCAACAGAAGGACACAATGATCTTAGAGGTCTTTTCCAACTTAAATGATTTTATGATTCTATTCTGTTAGAGAAGCATGCTTGCCATGCTGTGGGGTTATCTTATGGCTGTGTTCTTGTGCTGAACAGCAGACCCAGAAGGGCACAGTGGCATAATTAAGAGACTTGATGATCTAAATCCACATTAGATTTTAACAGCCACAGATAAATGTCCAGGGAAAGAAAGAATTATTGGAGCTTATGGGTAGGATTGACAGAAATATATATAGTAACTCTGAATAAAATTCACTTGAAAACAAGGGGAATTAAACTGTAGAACAGACTGGATAGGAGGGAAAAGAAGACATGCAATAAACACTATAATAAACAAGTAAAACCATTTCTAGCTCTCAGCTAGCTGACAGGTACAGTTATTCCCCCAGGCCCTCACCATTAGTTTATCTCTTAGAGGCGAGCATTTCCTTTTGTTTATAACCCCAGGGAGGGATTAAGACAATTTTAGAGAGAAGTCTACAGGGAGGAAAAGCAAAAGGATGGCTTAGGTATTGCTTCATGAATAATCTTACTGGAACCCTGGAGAAGGGTTTAAGTGGAACTCAAGTGTGCTACCAGGTGATGGCAGTCTACGTTAAAGAAGTGATCTCTTTTCTATATGTTACTTTGGTATTTACTTCCTGAAAGTCCCACCACCCCATCGTGGTTTTATATCTTGTATTCTCCAGTACAATGTTCATTACGTAGCTGTTGCCCACATCAAATGCTCCAAAGCTGCCAGAAGAAATTCTGCATTTTCTAGCAAAACTGGGAGGCAGTACTTTCATAATTTCTAGGTTTTTAAGACAAAACAGAATAATAATACTTCAGAAACAAGAAGAAAAAACACTTCATCTAGGGGAAAATGACAGTTGCTTAAAAAGAAAACACAAACCCCAGAGAAGTCTCAAATATTTCTTCCAAAATTTCCCTCCATTTTTTCCCTTGGGGAAAAAAAGAAAAAAGAAGTTACCACAATGTGTTTCACTGAAATAGGAAGCTCTGCTGCCATAAATCTGTGATGCTACATTAGATATTTGTTCTCATCTTTTCCCAACTTTTAATAGTTAAAACAATATGACAAAGGATTATGTACACTGTACCTTTTCTGTGACTCTTGTGCTTCTTGCAAATGGCATTAACACACTGTTCTCTCAAGAGTCTGTCTGAAGACTGAAGAAGCAAAGAAAATTCAGTTCCTGTAAGATTGCGACTCAATTCTTAACTCATCTTATTGCACTGAGGCACAGGCAGAGTTTTCAGAACAGCGTGTGTCCCCCTGCATACCTCGTGCATTGTATGAGAGCCAAACAAAACAGGTGCCTTCTTACAACTGATGAAGAAAAAGAAATGTAAAGCAAAGCAGACTGTAAAATTCTGTGTTTACTCTGGGAAAAAATTATATTAGAGAAATCAAATGATTTGTTGCTTGCTATTACACCGGACAGATAGCGTGACCCTGGTTTTTGTCCATAGTCTTGTGTATCTCTGGCTGCCCAGTGGAAGCAGAAAGCTGAAGAGAATCAGCCATTCACTTCAGTGGCTTGGAATTAACATGCTTTTTAAGTGATCATAGTCATTTTAAATGCAGCTTGATCAAAATACTGGTATTAATTTACAGTCTCAAAACAGAGCCCGAACTCATTTGGCATGTCTTTGAAGGAGGCAAACTGGGGGGAAAAAAAGTCAGTGTTTTCAGTGCTAACAGCAGAAGTGGGACTAATTAGTGAAATAATGACAGTAGTTCTATTGTGCTAGTAAAATGTGCTTCAGATTTAATATCACAGAACAAGAGCAGAAAAATTCCAAAAAATCTGCTCGTCAATCAAAATATTTTCGGATACTTGGGAATATATTGTTATCTTTTCATTTAAGTGTCCTGTCATCTTCAATATCTTTCACATAAAAATATGTATGTTCTATCTGCTATTTAACAGAATGAATTCCAGTTACAAAGTGTTGGAACTGTAACCAACAACTAAGTGTTGGTCTTGAGGGGCGGCCGGGGAACTCTTAGCACTCCTTGTGCAGAGGCAGGGATCTGGTAGGAGTCTGGCATGTTTCTGTCCCCTTTCCTGACCTTGCAGTCACCCTCCTCTGGTGTCAGCTCTCCACCAGGAGCATAAGCAGACTGCAGGCTGTTCAGGTCTACCCTGGCAGCTATAAAGGACTTACACATTAAAAAGTGCATTACTTCACTGCCATCCAGCTGATACATTCATTTGGAAAGATTTGAGGGATGTGACTTCCTTGTACAGAATACTGAAAGTCAACTTTAATACCTTTTCCAAGGATTTTACTTTGTAATTCTCTCTCATTGTTTCATCTAATTTGGCTGATGCTAAAAGTAAAGATTGACTATTTGTTGTTCCTAAATTCTCACCTAAACCAAGTTTATGTACTGGAAATGAAAATATTGAATTCCCAAGTCTAAGAAGATTATTGGAGATACTTAGCTATGTCCTTGTGAAGCTGTCAAAAATAAAAGATGGAGAGATAGTAAATATGGTACTAAAGTGAAATATGGCTGAATCAACTATTTTTTTTTTTTTTCTGTGCTTGTCCTGTCAATAACACCATGTGTTTTCAGTGCTGTTAGGACTTTCTCATCTAGTTCTGTAAAACACAGGAAATCGCAGCCTTCTTTTTTTTTTTTTTTTTTTTTTCCATAAAAGAAATACATAAAATGCTTTTATGTATTTGTTTTATGAAAATCACAGTATCACTGCTAATTCCTCCTTATACTTGTGTTCTCCATTAAATACACGAGTCAAATTTTGGTGACCAAGTACGATTTCTTAGAATTTTTAACATTGGAAAAGGTGATGATATCTAACTACCAGATAGGAAGTATTCTGGGCTAGATTCACATAGTCTTTATGTTAAATACATCTTTGGAGCAGAAGAGCAAAAGATCAGATGCAAGATGCCTTGGAGGCAGGGTACTGGGGGAATGAGTCCACATGTTGATGGAGTATGCTGGAAGGGAGACACTTTGGTTTCTTAATCACCACACTTTGCAGATAGCCAGGCACTTGGAGCACCCAAGGTACTCTCAGGAATGCAAAGGGAAAGTCCTTGTATCAGACTGGAGTATGGATTTCACTTTCCCAATTCATTCTCCTTCTCATGCAAAATTCAGTTACTTTAGCTTCATGCAGTTTAAATTAATTTCCTTCCATCAGTATAAATAATGTCAGGGAGATATTACACCATACATCTGTGTCTTTGCAGCCTGGGGATATTGTAGAGCAGCAGTTCTCTCAGCATCTGAATGCATTCTATAAGGGACTTTTTCATATGGTTGTCCCAAATTGTCCTTCAAGGCACCCCCAGGATCTCTCTCAGACGAACCAAAACTGGGATGAATAATCATTGTGGATGGGTGAAGAGAAGTAGGGAGAGAAAAAGGAAATATTGGGATAAATCTGCAAAATAACAAAGGTCCAAAGGGTCCACCAAAGAATTATAAAAGCTTTTACAGCTCCTCTGGTCCAAAGTGCAGTGACATGCCTGCTATTTTATTCCTGGCTTAGTTCACAGCAGAAGCCACTGGAATACCTTTTTGGGAGGCACTGAGTTGACAGGTCTAGTCATCTTAAGACATCTCATGTTACAAGCACAGGACATAAAAGTCTTCCTTGGCAGAATTACTTTTTTATGTATCTGCTGTTCTGAAATCTGACCCACTAACTTGCAATCCATGGATAAAATTTTAGGAATCCCTGTCCTTTGAATTATTCTTTCTTATTACTAATTCTTTTACAATTTTTAATCATCAAACCCACCTTTTGATCCTACTTCAAGATTCATGTTCAAAATAATCTTTTATACACTGATAGAATATGTTTATTAATTTCATTTAATGCAACTTTCATGACTTATAAGACTATAAAATAATTTATTGTTTGCTATCACAACTCTTAAGCACAGCCTGCTCTGACAGTTCTTATATAAATAAATATCTAGAGACATAGATTGTCTAATGCATGAGGCCTAGTTTTCTGATCTTGCAAATTATTTCACATTTTCATCCTATAAAATGCAGTTCTAATTGGGATTTGGAAGAGGAGGGGGAGAATATGAATGAGTGGCTTTCATGAACCGTGGGCAATTTGGTAGCCACAGCTAAACTTAGGGCTAATTAACCCAAAGCTCATGGGGTTTAGATTTGAATTCTATATTAGCAAAGCGAATTTGGTTGTGAAATTCCGAAACAGATTTGGGAATGGTCTCTTTCACTCTGTTTCCTGGCTTTGCATTAAAACTTATGTCTAGAATAATGAAGGAATGAAGAAAGGTAAAAAAATACCTGAAAATATATTAAATTGAAACACAGTTAAACTAAGGTATTGATATTGTGTGTCTCTGTCTCTTCAAATCAGGTGGCATATGGGGTTCAGATTGTCTGTCTTGGGTTTCTGGGGTTTTTAAATAATTACTTACCTGAACTATCATTACTTACAACTATCATTGAACTTAACAGAGTCAGAAATTCATCTCAGTTCATTTTAATACTCTTGGGATTGTGAAGGAATTCTGAATGTGTCCTGAGAATAACCAATATAGCCTTGCCAACCTGAGTCTTCTCACACAACAGTGATAACCATTATAATGGAGTGATAATTTTATGACCAAGAAATGCAGGCAAAGTTACTCCCACCAGTGATTGCACCTGTGGCAACAGAAGAATCACAGCCAGGACTGGGGCAGAACCAACCATAGCAGAGCAGGAGACACCTATGTCATTACGTGCCTTGAGATTTTAATTGCTGTCATCCACTTTCTGATGAAACATAGGTGTTTCTCAAGAAGGAAATAGAGTTGGGCCAAGATGAATTTGCTTGCAAACATTTCAAAGAAATACTTGACTATGAGTACTGGGGTGTGTATCTAAACTAGCCATGCATTGAATTTAGAGAAGGCAGTACACAGCACCATCCAACAAGGTGTTAGAAGATGCAAAGCTCTTAGGTCTTCTTTATGTTACTCTTCAGGGCCCTTGTTACTGCAGCCACAAGATATTTGTCATAAATTAGAATACCAATTACATTCATGTACTCTTTGTATCTGAGAAAATAGATTGGTTTCAGTATATTCATTATTCTGTATATGCTGTATTAGAACATAACAATTCTCTGCAATACTTCCAGAGTATTTCCTCACTAGACATTGAGCTGTAGAGGTTATTGAAAACATTGTTGAAACATAAGTCAGAAAAGAGCAGAGATATTTTTGATGGTCTAGAGACAAAAAGTTTAGAGGAAAAATAATATTTTCATAGGTGTGGCCCTTTGATATTCTCTGTATTGCAGGATGAAAGACTTGGACTTTTTTCTCAGGTTTGATTTCTTACTCCATAACTTTTTCAGATGAATATGTGCAATTTCTCCCTCTAGATCAGACACCTAAAACAAGGATAAAAAAGATTATTTCGATTAAAGATGCAAAAGAACTTGCCTGGGTTTGGTCTAAAACAATTACTTAGTTACAAAGCAGTTAGTGATTTCTGTGTGTATTCTTTCTATAGTGAATTATTTGATGGAAACATGACTGAAAGACATCAAAGACAGTTCTGGCAATTCCTTATCTGTTGCATATCAGTGCACATTATACCTTAATGTGGCATCAGATAAAAGTTGCAATACCCTCTTAGGTGAATGGAAAAGGGAAATGAATGCATGTATTCCCTTAGATCATATTGCTGTATATATCCATTAAATTTATCTAGACAGTTTTCAAAAGGCATGATGATTCCTTGGTTACATCTTCAGTTATTCACTGATGGTTATGGTCAGGTCAATTAATTTTAATAGTTTTGTACTGTTGCACAGTAAAGTTTCGCTTTTCCTAAATCAAGTTTCAGCTGAGCATCATGTATAAAGACCATGAAATATAATCTCCATGTCTCATGACATGGAAATAAAATGTGGTTTAAAATTTTTAAAAGCAGACAAGTGCCAAACGATCTTTGAGTATATTTACACCACCCTATATATATATATATATATATATATATATATATATGTATCCATAT